>OX459098.1:9882708-10459540 GCA_949775045.1 Metridium senile
AGCAGGTCGAACAGGACTGCCATCGAATGCCACGATGTATTACATCATGGCAGATATTGCAAATAACAAAGTGCACATTGAGGAGACAATAAAAAAATACTGTCGTATTGAAGATACCTGTCTAAGAAAGTATGTCTTAAAGTATTTTGGATTCAACGGTATTAAACAAGATAACTGTTGCTGTATTTGTGATAAAGAATGTAAAAGCAAAGATTCCAATGCAGTAGCACAACCTAAGATGACAGTAAGAACAATGGCTTCTTCTAAAAAGAAATCAATGAAACTATCCATAAATAATTTACTTCTTGAGTCCCTTGTATCATTAGAATATTTGGCACTTTTTGATTGTAGCTATGTAGAAGATTTGACTCAAAATATTATTGAGGAAATTAATTATATTGAGTCTGAATCAGACCTCATAAACAAATTAGGTATTAATTGGGATAAGACATGTTCTTCAAAGATTTTTGCTGTAATATGTAGCTCTACTATTCTATGCAAACATCACTAGAATTTAGTGTTTTAAAACTGAAAATGTCTTTTAATACCCAAATTGTTAAAAAATATTGGTAAAATGTATTAAAGCATTTGGACTCATCATATCAAAAATCGTTTATGAGAGAACATTTCATTCATCATTCATAATAACTCCAATCATGTAAAGAGAAAATTGTGAGAATGTAAAATTTCTTTAAGTTCCTTTAGTATTTATTGAAGAGTTGTATTATAACCCAGTATTGTACAAAAACTTGTTGGGTAAAATTTATCATTGATAGTGAAGTCGACAAAATAGAAAAAATTAAAGAACTTCAAGTTGTACTTGTGAATTTTTCAAATATTATATGAACCTGTGAGGAAAAAAAAGGGCTTAACGTGAAATATTAGAAGACCTATAAAATTTATCTATTTCTTTGTCTATTTATTGATTTATCTCCATGGTAGGGTATGGATCTGGTTTCTTCCAAAAATTGTAATTATACATGTATTTTTGTAAATACTGTAACGATTCTATTTTTAGCAACAGAATTGTATAATTGTATTTTTTTGGATTCTCTGACAATGGGTAAAATAGTCATTTGCCAAACTGACATAAAAACACTTTACTAAATAGTCTCTATAACACCCCCTTAAATTGAAAACACAATATCCTTGAAATAAACTCAAATTGTTATTGTGTAGTTCTTATTTAGAAATTATTAATCACTATCAAAGTCAAGTCAAGTTGTCATGAGGTATTATATCCTTTTCTATTTGATGTTTCTCGTTGAGTGATAGTGACTTATAAGTCACTAAATAAAAACTATTAATAGTTTATTTTGTTTATATTTTATGGTTTTACTGTTTTCACTGGATAATATTGCCAAAATAGTAAACCTAAAGCTTCAAACAATATAACACATATGAAGCTGTTTTAACACTCAAGTAGAATAATTAAGTAAGGTAAGATAAAATATGAGGGATATACAATTAATGGGGAGTTGAAGATGTGATGCAACTGATGCAAATATTGCGTTACTTATAAACCTCCAAAGGTAGTTATTGCATGTTTTACCAAAAAGTTTAAAATAAGTAAATCTGTTCAAGAAAGTACAAGTTAAAACTTATAAGATGATTTTTGTGTCTAATATACAACCCTCACAGCTATGATTTCTTTTGTCAATTTTTCATGAATAATACACATCTTCAACTATACTATATTAAATTGATAAAGGTAAGTTATTTGGCATAAATCTTAAATATTTTGAACCCCTTCTGTAGCAAAATCGTTTTCTATTAGTTTTTTTCACTAGTTAAAACTATTCAGCCTTGTAAAAATACTAATGCTTTTTTTTCTCCAATGATTTCTAAAAACAATAATCAAAAGCTTGCGCAATTTTGCTAGCAAACTTAATTTCATTAAAATAAATATACAGCACCTTTTCCACATGTTCATGCGTAAAAATATTACTTCAAAATGAAATCTTTCCTTGGTGGTTTCTAGGTGTTGTCGCCCGAAACCAGTGGAGTTACCAGGTGATTCGCCCGTAACTCTGCGAGAGAAAACGTTTTACAGTATGTTTTTATACACGTATTAGTAGCTTAGAATCGATCAATTAAATGCGTAAAAATATTACTTCAAAATGAAATCTTTCCTTGGTGGTTTCTAGGTGTTGTCGCCCGAAACCAGTGGAGTTACCAGGTGATTCGCCCGTAACTCTGCGAGAGACAACGCGATTATTCAAATATTTAGATTTCGACTTGGGTCGGAAAACTTGCGCTACACAAGATTGTTACACACTGTTCATTATGAACAAAATACAGTCGGCAATAGTTATGATTTATTTTAACCCTCTACGCTAGCCTTGAGCATAGGATAAGTGCGCTATAGAAATAAAGTTTATTATTATTTATTATTATAGCCTTATATTTAGTTGGTTGATTTAATCTTTTTATCTTCACAACACCTCTGCTATGTTCTCTGACCGCAGGCATTGGGATTTATAGGGCGCACAGCTTGAATCCAGCGGACCTGAGGTCCGGTGGATTCAAGCTGTGCGTACAAAAAAAAGCCATCTCCGGCTCGTAATGTGAGTGAAAGGGTCCAACCTTACTAGATCCGCCACCATACCTGTTTCATCCTCCAGGGAATTACGAGTAGTATGCTGCACAGATTTCTTGTGAATTCCAACTGAACAGTCAAATTCCTGTGTGATCTGTTTGATGCCTGTTGTTGCTTTACAGACTTTGCTGATAGAGTTGATTGTTTTGTTTGGCCCCATTCTCTGAACAATACTTTTGCTACATCTATTGGAAATTTCTTGTGCAAGATCATCCTCAATGTTATTTCCAGCACCACCCCTCCAGTTTACAAAGAAGCCCCATTTGAACTCTTCAGATAATCTGGGTGTTAACAAGCACTCAATTTGGGCTATGCTTACAAACATTTCAATTGCATATTTGCTGTAAGAGCCCATGGATTTGAATACTGTCAGCAAAAGCTTTTGGTTAATCAAATTTCTCTTTCCATCTGCTTCTGACGCAGTGTCCTTCATCTGCATGATAAGAATGGACAGAAAGCATAATTTCTTACATAGTCCTCCCCATCATAGCAAGCAACATGTGCTTTCTGCAGTAAGAATTGATCAATAAACTTTCCAAATACTTCATCAAAGTACTTCTTTTTGTTGTCTGCACTACCACGTACAATATTATCTGGGAATGGATTTAATGTTGGCTTGCTATCAAGGTTTGCCATTCCGAAAAACGTCAAGGCAGCAGCATAATGTATGCCCTTCCAACACTTTAGAACAGCTCCTCATTTCCTTCATAAGAATCAAGAACTTTGGATGGGGTTACATTTCTTCTGTTGTATTTCTCCCTAAAGTACTTGATGGTTCCAACTTGGTTAACAGAATCTGATTTGCATGAAATGAGTATGAATATTGCAGCAGGGATGCTTTGGTGTGCCACATTACTGGTTTGAAAGGAGAACAATGTTCAAAGCGATCAGATGGCGTGTGTGAGCCTGATAGGAGATCTTTTGCACCAGCAAATCTTACTCTAGTTAATTGATCACCTCCAAATGCAATTTTTATCCCTCATAGGATCATCTGCTGTGTCTGGTTGATGCGCATCTGTCTGGCCAGGTGCTGCATGATTATCAGGCAAAGGCGGGTTGTCTGTCTGTGGCATTTCTTGCAACATACCAGCTTCAACATAAACTTCAGCTATCCACTTCTCATATGTCCTTAAAATAGTGACACAATCTTCATACTTAGCTTCATTGGCATTTATGATAGGCATGCTGACTATAGTTGACTTCTGTTTCATTTCTTGGCTGTATTGATGTGGTATGTGTTCAGGAATGATGCCTCTTAAAAACTTGAATTCTGGAAAAAAGTCAAGAATAACTCTCCCGACAAGAATTTTAGCTGCTTCTGCATACTGCTTCCATTCATTCACATTCAGTGAAAAGGTAGAGCATGGCAGATTATCAATGTTACCCTTCGGGTTTTCATTTGGTAGATCACAGAAATTCACCCTGTTTTCAATAAGATTGCTTGCAAACAATTGAAGATCTTCATTTTGGATTTCCTTTCTCATGTGGCCTTTTAATATCTTTAAGTCCCAGTTATCACCAGTGCCACGAAACACCCTTCCCTCTTTTACTTTTCGAACAACCAGATCTGAGAAGTGGCCACCTAACAACTTAAGAAGTGTGTCCCTCCTTCCATGGCACACACCCAGCTTGTTAAATCTCTCTTGAAGCTACAATGAAATGAAAACATCAATATTATTAAAATTTTGATAGTACATTTGACTACATTAGATTGCAGTATTTAACAACATGCACTACACTATGTCATACTACACTACATTAATTTTTGTAATAGAGAACGAAAGTAACTTAACTAAAAATTAAGGAAACAATACCTCATACTGTACTTGTCTTTAAAAAGGATAATTACACAGTAATTCTAATTCCATGCATATCAGTTAGTTGTATTATTATTATCATTTGACTACATTAGATTGCAGTATTTAACAGCATGCACTACACTATGTCATACTACACTACATTAGATATTACATGGGCGCGCGGGGATAGGTAATTTTATCTTCGAGTGTTGAATAGATCTATAACTTACTTGTTTGGTACATCCGCCTTCAATAACAAGGATCGTGTTGACTCGTTTGACAAGATTCAATTCATGCCATCTTTCGTTCATCAGGATAGAATATATAAAACTAAACTTTACTCGTAGACCTTCCTGTAAGTCTTCAGTGCATATATTAGAAACAGCTTTCATAATGTTTACGAGAAACGGGAAATTCGAAATCAGTTCGCTCCAAATATCCTCAATGTTAAATTTCTCTAAACTTTTGAAGTCGTTGCCGTGTAATACTGAGCCTCCTTCTCGTTTACATAGTTTAGTACTCGATGCAGTGATATCTTTCATCATTAGATCTTTTACGACTTTCAATACATTTTTACAATGTTCATTTAATATCATGGCCACCACAGTTGCATCCTGTGAATTCACTGCTCGTATTATCATCCTTCGCTGGGTATCGGTCAAATGAGACTCGTTGGCTTCAGAATCGGACGGCTGAACGTTTTGAGTTGGTTTCGGTACAGGTACTTGAGGAGTAGTTTGGGCTACTGGTGGATTAGAATCTTGAATTTCTTCAGTAAAGAGGTCGAGGAGTTCATCAGGCTGTAAATTAGAAGATGTTTGCGCAAAAAAAAGTTGTTTGGAGGAATTTCTTGTAGTTGTGGTACGCTTGGGTGGATTTTGTGTAGAGGGAGACATCTCGATACATCGCTTTACAGAGAATTCTGCTGGTTGCCCCGAAATGGTTTGGAGTTCACGTACTTTCAGTAGAAAGTTATACATTTTATTAACAAAGTTAATACATTTTCTGCATAACACTTTCGACTTCGTGTCGCCCTCCGTTACCGAAATACCACAAGTATATTCAACTTTTAACGACAGATCCTGCGCTGATCCAGCGTCACTATACACCTAATTCAAAAAAGGTTGACGGGGCGAACGGCGATTGGCGATTGGTGATTGGCGATGGTTAATATGAATTCCTTCTTATTCGTTTCTAAATTACCCAAACAATGCCTCCACCGTTCAGCGAAACCTTCGAGACATCCATCTAAGGTCATCGCTTAACGATGTTTGGGTAATTTAGAATAGAATAAGAAGAAATTCGTATTATCCACAGTCCCGCAATCGCCAATCACCAATCGCCAATCGCCAATCGCCGTTCGCCCCGTCAACCTTTTTTGAATTAGGTGTATATTCTCACAACATGCCGACCATAGCAGGGCTCACAACAAACCAAACAAACAGAATTTCTTGAAGAAATCTTCGTGGGAGTAGGTTTACTTTCCGCCATGTTGATTTCGGAATAACTCACATAAATTATGTAAATTAGAATTCACAGTATGATGTGTCATAAATTATAAATTTCGGCCAGCCAATCAACGGACAGAAGTGGGCAGCCGATGCCAGGGTCATTTCCCGCCCTACATTGCCCAGAATGAGTGGACATTGAAAAGTGTTAATCTAATTACTGATGCCGCCGACACGGTCATTAGCGCGCGAAGTTCAAATCTGAAGCGTGAAATTACAAAGAAAATGGCCAAAATGCCTTCAATACTGGTTACTTAATCGCTTGTAACTCATAAAGTATAAATCAATCTTGATTTGTTCATTCGGCTTATGGTAGTCAAAACGTTAACTTAAACAATGATGTATTTTGCTTTTAAATCCATTAACTGGAAGTTGTAGCTTTTTTTAGGCAAATATTGGGTAAATTTTAGACATTTTTGTATGTAAAAGCTAGTTACAGTATCTTTGATAATCATTTTTTCGAAAAGAATCAAAGCAAACCCCACATGTTCAAACGGCTTCTTTCTAAGTTACTTCTAAATTCAGTAATGAGCCAAAGTGCGTTTAGTTTGTCTTTGAGAAAGTTGTGGCTTTTTCGTATGCTACCTAGATAATTAGCCGTGTCTTAATTAAGATTCATGTTCAAGCCATTTGAAACTGAACTTGAATTTGCCGCTTTCTCTAAGCGCCGCCCCTTTATGGACTCTTGGGAATCTAGGACCAAAACCCGAACGATTGTCGAAATTTACACGAAACTAACAATAGAACCGAAGTTAAGTCGACACGATCGTTTTGAAGTTGTTGGTCGTCAAGCTTTAGAGTGAATAATTTTTCAGTTTTTAGCCTTATAGCTTCATTTTACTCGAGATCGGAGGCAGGCCGCCGGCGCGTCTAAATTCTTGGTTGATAATTATAAACAGTTTGATTCTAAGAGTATTTCAGGTCTTTACGTAAAACCTGTAGTGCCAGAGTACTGCTAGTACCTCTTAATAGTTTATTAAAATCTAAAGAATCCGAAAACAACAGAGGTTGTTATGCAAAGAACTCAAAGTATTTTAAACCTGTCGTAATGCGTGGATAGTTTGTTATAACTTCAAGAATCCTTACTGGTTACTTAAACAACGGTCGTAATTAACTGTTAGGCAAAGAACTGAAAGAACTAAATGAAATCAAACCGGTCGTAATGCGTAGATAGTTTGTAGTAAGATAAAGAATCCGTACTGCTTGGTTACTTAAACAACAATGGTTGTTAGGTCGTGGTTGTTATGCAAAGAACTCAAATTTACTCGAGCAAAATAACATCATAACACATAGGGCTAGATTATAGTATTTGAAAGCTTATGAAACATAGATCTATGTTTTTACGTAAAAATAACCAACACACGAAGGACGGTCAAGCAAAGTGTAAAAACCTTAATAAGATAGCCTCCCTTTGATAATAAACTTTGTGCTTGTCAAGTTTGTGTCACAAAATTAAACAAAACAAAATAATATTCTACGGGCGCGAAATTTAAAACTTAAGCTTATTCGAACAAACTTGCTTTATTGAATTCATTCAATACTTGTGTTAAGTATTATTAGTCCTGATTTTCATCAATAAACTGTCAAACGAAAGATACTTTCGTGTTCAGTGAATGACCATACAATTGTAAAGTAACTCTATAAAGTCTTCATTCACGCACTAGTTTGCTCGGCAGTTATAGTTTATTGAAGTACTTTAAACCAGTCTGACGGATCAATACGCCTATAATTTACGATGTCTTATCATTATTATTGAAATAAACTACATGATACGAGGTATAAAGTATTGAACACACTTGTAAGTTTTTGATATAGTATGGTAGTGACTCTTTTCATAGTTGGTACAAAGCCAGCTTTTATTCAAAGCTGTTTTTTATATAGTTTGTGTATAAAGAGATTTGTTTATTCAAATGTTTATTTATTTCGAGACTGTCACCAACGAAATACAGCACATGCATTTCGAGAAGGCACCTCCACTCGTAAGAACGTATGCCTTGAGAGGTGAAGCTCTCCTCAAAGCTTTGAGGGGCTCCCCAGAGAAGGAGTAGTACGCACCATTGAATAAAACAACGGCTCCTTTAGGAGCCACCAAAAATATAAAAGATATGACCATATGCTTATAAAGTAGATCACAACGAGTGCCGATTGTAAGCTTGATTTTAATTCATTCTCTGTTTCTTAATTGTTGTTCCATAGTCTAAACAAATGACTACTAAGACTGAGAGTTTATAGAGTTTATAGATGCAGTAACTGCTTCTAAAGCAAAACTACAATCTGTAGTTGATTGATATGCAATAGTTTAATAGCGCTCGCTTCGTGAACGGCGTTAAATGCCTTTACAATTGCTACAGATACCAGTCACTTACACTTACTCCGCCATTTCCGTATCAACTGCTAGTTTGAAAGTTTTATTAAACGTATTAAACGCGCGTCCACTTCTTTGAATGACATTGACTGATAATTGTCACCCAGGTCACCTCTCACCTGAATACGACTGTTGTATTTTTTACATTTTCATAAAGCGTATTTCTGCACATGTTAAATAGACTGGTTTCATGTAGATTTCATGTATATCATTTTGATTGATGGACCACGTTTTACAAGTGATTATTTTGTTATCTGTGGAATCGAGACTCGGGTTGTTTATTTAAACACTCGTAATCACTGACTTAATTGTAAATCTTTACTGAATCCAGCAAACAAATCGTCGTATCATTTCAACTTGAATATTCTCAGTTACGAATTAATCAGCAGTGACTCTTGACATAAGACATGGCAAGCTTTAGTATAAAATCTAATTAGAGTACGTGAAATTACTGTGATTGTGTTTTTTCAGTTTTATCAGTTAACTATCTGGCCAGTATAACTTTTGCGATATTTCCGATTTGCCCAGAAAAAAGGTGTTTCACTGTATTCAGTTCCGGTGCAGCGACACAATTAAGAAATTTTAGACGACTATAAAACCCCAAGTGAAAACACGGCCCCTCACTACTGAAACTGATCGCAACGTTGTGTTAACCGTGTCAACCTAAAAAACCACTTTACACTTAACTAAGATGGATATTGAAGGTCTTGAAGCTGTAGACCTAGACCTCAATAACAACGAGGTTATTTTCTATATCAGGTAAGTCCCGTCAAATATTGAGTAGATGTGTTTCACGTATACTTTCCGTGCTAATTTTAGTTAATTTGTGCTCGTAGGGACTTTGCGTTTTTAAATCGCGGAGAAGGCGTGGAAGAAAACGGCATTGATCAAGCTCAGGTGGTAAGGTTCTTTAAAATGACAATAAGTATATTGTATTAATTGTAGATCATCTCCACATTCAGCGGCTCAGTTCTGCTTGTTCAAAGCCAAAAACTCTTCGTGCTTACAAATTGAATATTTGATTGTTATTTAAATTAATTATGTATTTGAAATATGGACAGTATACAATAGATAGTTACGACAAGTTAGTGATTGCTAGTTACTAAATTAAATAGAAAAACCAGGAATGGATCGAAATGCTTTTGTGCCACCCTAAATTCAAAGATTCTACGATGGTACCAACAACAAAGTTGAGCTGTAAATAATAGCGCTCAACGGGCAATGAAATAAAGTTTTAAGTTAGCACTTTTCGACCAAAAATGAATGGAGAAACCTTGTAATTAAGTCACTGTTTTCACTAATGTTGCTGTAACAATCTTCATTGTGCAGCCAAATACTTTAAAAAAAAACACTGACTTCTTTATACTGATTCTTCTCTTTTTCTCTATAGGAATACGAACTAGAAGCCAGAAGAAGAAGAATAGAGGGAAGATGGATAATTTTTGGTCTAATCGCCTGTTCTGTTTTATTGGTAGCCACCGTTATTTGTATTATATTATATGGAGAAACTGATTTATTTTTTAACTAGTATATTCATGTATATAGAAGTTTATTTGATGTAAATATTTTTTGTCAATTATTCTATGATTGTATTCAGTTTATTTATATTTTTCACTTCAACTATAAATTTTGGAAAATACATTCAAAGTTGTGTTATTTCTTGCGTGTATAGCTAAAACTACGCTTATTTTATGGGTTTAGAGTGAAATAGACTAGTAGTTAGTTTAAAATTTACAGGATTTCCGATGTTTTTCGTAGTTTCTAGCACAGTTTTGTAAGTGAAAACACTGCATATTTTACTAGCTTAACTTTTCGTTGGAGGCTGTTCTCACTGTATTTCCGGAGTTTTCGAGTTACACTAGTTAAAATGAGTTCTTCTTTGAGTGTCAGACCGGATGTACGGAAACCTGAAAATACTTTAAATCAGGCGGTAGTATCTTGTTCTGAACCGGAGTCGAGATGAAGCGCCGCAATGCTGAACAACTACCGTGTTTCTTGTGCCAACGGATGTTCCGAAGAGAAAAAGACCTCAAGAAACATGTAGTTGGATACCACAATATCCAACACAAATCTGGCTTTCGTCATTATTGCCCATATTGCGACGCGAAGATGCCTTTTCTTCATTCCCTCTTCGTACACTTGTATCGCTGTGGCCGTAAATGGTACAGCAAATGATACTTATTTAAAACGGCTCTTATAGGAGCCACAAACTCAAGAAGAGTTAAGACCTTAAATGCTTTATTGTTTGTATAGTTATATGCTTGAAGCAAGCGATAAATAACAAGACAAACACTAATTCAGTGTTTAGTCGATAGAAGTCAGTTTTAAATTTGCCGCTTCAAAACTGAAATCATTGTTATATGCTTGAAGCGAGCGATAAATAACAAGACAAACACTAATTCAGTGTTTTGTCGAGAGCCTTCAGTTTTAAATTTGCCGCTACAAAACTGAAATCATTGTTAAACAAGATGACTATTGATGACTATATAAATATCCGAGGGCTTTTCGGAATACGACCAAATCTCCGTAAAACTTCGTGCATTTTGATCTACCGGCTTCGGAAAATTTGATTCACAACTCACGTATTCCCTAGGGGTAGATATAGGTATGATTGACAGCATGTTAATGAAGGACATATTCCCTTGAGTAAAAGACATGAACCAATCATGTGCTTGCTCGGTCATGCATAGATTTTCGTGTCGGCGGCAGAGGTGATAATTGATTTAAGGGCAATGTCCAAAAGACAATAGGCATTCTGCCTTATGACCCAAAAGCGAAGGGAGAGGGCCCTGGGAACGAGGTTGTTTAAACCTGGATTTCTTATATTTAAAACTGAAAAAGTTAAAATGCCCGCACGGTTTATTAATCTTCAATGTTTTAGCTTTAATTTGGTGTGTTTGTGAAATTCTGAAGATTTTGGTGTGTTTACTTTTAGTATACACGGAGATTTCGGCCCGTCACTTTCGAGTTTTAAACTGTAATTTCATGAAAAATGGTTTCGTACAGAGATGTATGGCTCAGTGTAGGATGATAACAGCGTTGTTCATGGTTCTCTTCCCGAAAGAAGTTGATTGTTTACCTAAGGAGGATCGATCGTACGATAAAGCAGAAAACCCGCCATTATTCTTCGACTTCTTCGGTATCCGCTCTTTTCGCACAAAAGTCTTTTTGCACAAGACTCGAATCTTTTCGCACAAGACTCGAATCTAGCACAAGTCTCTCTTAATAGCACAAGTCTCGAGTCTTTCAATAGCAAATCTCAAATCTCTGAGAACAATGTTTACTGTTTAATAAAGATTAACAGTTTATGTAAGGTTTATTGTACGTCATATGTAAATGTCCGATGTAAGTTAATAAAACCTTGTGTTAAATAACGCTTTTTTTTTAATGTTATTTTAGAAGTTTTAATATTATTAAAGAAACCATGTTATCCCTTTGTGAATTATATTTTAAAGCTATATACTGAAAGTTCAATGGGAAATCTGTGTCAAATAATTAAAAAAGTCAGTAATCTTGCGTTATAATTCTCGCCATGCATCAGTTGAATATATTACGACATTGACTAATTAGCAATTGCACTTGAGAATTGACACTAGTAAGAGTGAAATCCAACCCCAAAATCTGTTTTTAAACTTGAATTTACAGTACTTAGTACCCTGTATATCTGATTATCTGTTAAGTTTTGCTAATAAAAGCTAATAAAGTTATAAGCGAAAGAAAATTTCTTGCTGGCGTATAAAAAGGGCAAATCTTCATTTTACAAGACAACATTTTGGTTTGTCGAGACACGAAAAGTCATCATGACGTCAGGGGTTGCTTAGTTACCTAACGCATGCGCAACAAAGAAAGCAGTCTCGCTCGGCAGAGTCTTCCTTTTTTTCGTCCGAATCGAACTGTGGAAGACTCTGCTAGCAAGGAAGTAACGAATTAAACAACAGTAAAGAAAGATGTCCAGAAGATTATCAGATAATTAACTAGATATAATGGAAAGAGTTTTCATCTGACATTCTAGATGATGGTCTATTTTTCTTAAAAAGTTTTTTCCTTGCGAGGTGATTCATTTCTTGTGGTCTTTTGCCGTGTTTTGGAGTCTGTTCAATCACTCTACTTTCGTTGCTTGGTTGTAAACTTCTTCTTTGAAGACCATGGAAGACGTTGTTATGCAACACTGTTATCTTGTTGTAAGCCAAGGAGCTGGAGAAGTATACACAAAAAGTTATCACTTTGTTCACTTTTTATATAATTCAAAGCAGTAAATACAAACACTCAAAACTAATAGACATTAGATGTTCTTTTATTGAGCCAGATGACACATATCAAAATTAAACAATTTGTAATTTTTTTACAAGTTTGTCAAGTACAATTCAAGAGTTCTCATTATTGAGTTCCGTAATTTTGTGTTGGGAAAGAAATATAACCACTCTTATCAAAATCGCATTACTTACAGTGTACAAAGGTTTGTCAAGCCAGAGAAAGATCCTCTTGTGATGTTTGTGATATTGTTGAATGAGAGATCTCTAAAGGAATAATATAGTAAGATTGGTACAAGTAAGATGTTACATCCTCATATCCGTAACACTATTCATGCTTGAATGGAAGACAGCTGCATAAAAACATAAAGAAGCTTGTCTTTCTTAACTAGACAAAGTGGTTTTTTTTTTAAAGTGTTATAAAAAAGAGAGAAAAAAGTAAATTAAAGTTTCACAATGAAACGGAAAAGTTGATAACACTGAGATTTTCTAAAAATATTTTCATTAAAATATCTAATTTTCAACTCAAATTAAAGATGTTCACAAGACATGGAGAATTAAAGGAAAATATCGAAAAAAAAACTTACAAAGTTGTGACGTTTTCCTTGCTGTGTATCAAGTCTTGCAGGTGACACATGTGAGTTGTCTTGCAGACCACATTGCTGCCTTTAACTTCAAAGATACAGAAACCGGTTTTCTGTGAAGGACTGTTGTAGTCAACACTTTGCACTGTAAAGAACAGGAACACAGAGAAAACATGGAGAAAATGGACGCCGAGATGGCGAGAAAGTCTTCGTGATGGTAACATTGCTCAAAACGTTGTTAACCTTGTTATTGAATGCATTGAACTGTATTGAGTGGAAAAGATGCAGTGGTTAAGCCTTACCACCAAGTGATCTTTCCTGATTTTTAACCAATGTAAAGCTTTCAGACAATGAGCCGTGTTATTCGTGATATTCGTTGTAATAGCCCGAATATCACGGCTCATTCTCTGAAAGCTTTACATTGGTTAAATATCAGGAAAGATTACTTAAAAAAATTGAGAGCTCAGAGAGGTTCTCTTCGAGCACTTAAAAAGGATGCACTATTTGAAAAGGCATCCTTATAATTATAAAATAGGTATGAAACCAAGAAAAACCATAGTGACATGGAGGACTACACCTGAGAAGAAGCAACTGCATGAATAAGCCATTGTGCCCTTACTGCAAGAAGAATGTTTGGACTTGTTCGTGTATATGGAATAAAAGTGTAAAACTAAGGCCGATGGAATGTTAGAACTTGTATCTGATTTAAGTTTTTAATAAAGGTAGCTCAGTTGGTAGAGCATTGCACCGGTTCTGCAAAGGTCATGGGTTCAAATCCCGTTGAAGTCCCGAACTTTTTTCGGGCTTCTATAATCGCAATTACTTTAATTGCTTTACTCCGCGACCATCAATATACTCATACACAATTTAATATAACCGCGGATCAGACCAACATATATATCAGTATTGTTATATCAGAAAGAAATTGATAAATATTACAGGATTATTGTAAAACAAATTCATGAAGATAGGCATTGGAGTCTGACCCTTTGACTTTATAACGATAAACAGTTTTCGTAATTTTACTCTTCGGTGTGGCAATTCAGGTGATTGTTTTGTACATTTAACACTCTCACACTTCCTGTTATGACTTTAATAAATTGATTGATTGATTGTTGCCCCTCTGAGCATGCGCGAGCTTCATTTCCGCTAATGACGTCACTCACATCACACTAATGATGCACAAAATTAATACGGATCCTCAAAATTAATTCAGATATTCAAAAAGGGGCTAATTCCAGCCATTATCCACTACTAACGCTGGTTCATGATTCCCTTCCATAGTCTATTTATCTTTTGACCAAACATCTTTCATTCTATACATCTATGAACTTGAGAAGGGGGGTCTTGACACGACTGATGTGTTGACAAGGGGGCCAATAAAATAACAAATAAAATGTTTAAAACTAATGTAAAGCAGAAAATGGACTATTATTGAATATGATCTACCTGCTTGTATATCTATTTCTTATTGGGTATTGAAAACTTTTAACTTAAAAGTGCATTCACACTACATAAAAAGGTATCTATTGGGTCCTCAATATTTCTTGATATCATATGGAGGTCCTAAAAATGTCATTTCATTGTAGGGGGTCGCCAGAAATTAGTTAAAATTTGCGAATTTCTCACCAATGAGTCCCCCCCCCCCCCCCCCCCCCTCCCCAAATCCTTCGATAAATAATCAACGGTCCCTAAAGCAAGTTGGTGTTCCACGTTTCCAAGTTGGGCTTGGCAGGCATGTTTTATACATGTTTTATACTGAGTAAATCTATTGTTGCTAAATGGACAATAAGGAGATAAGATTAAAGAGGAATATGTATTCAGTAGCCTCGCATGAAATATGAATTTAGATTTAGATAAACTGGGGTACAAAATGTGCTAAAGCGGTAGAGGTTATAGTACATGGCAGTAGTATTCTTGGGATGACTTGACTTCGGAAATTGAGGTAGAAATTAAGGTGTTGTTATGGTAACCAGGTGACGCCAGAGGATTAGCACCTTGACCCAGAAAGTGAGGTGTTGTTATGGTAACCATGTGACGCCAGAGAATTAGTGAGAGGGCAAGTTTGGGCAAGTCTTTTGTTATGGATTATAATATATAGCGCGCCTATTTTGAATCTTTCACTAAAACATTTGAAAGGAAATAACACTTGGTTAGAAAAACATGGCAACTTTATTCAAGCTAGGTTCTCGAGGCTACCACGCTACCGTCCAGGAATTCCAAGGAATATATAAAGGAAAGAATACATATTCGAAATTATATTGATGGTGAAGAGAAGAGAAAATTTCCAATAAAATATGGCATAGCTTTATCGTTTGAAGAATTTGAAGAGTTATTTAAAGTCATGGGTGATTTGAGCGAAATGGTAGATGTTATGGTAGAGAGTTGTTCTATGACCACACAGCCAGGCGATGAGTCAGGATTGCTAACAGAGAACGAATTAGCCATTAGCTATCACAACCACCATAGAGCAGAGAAGAGACATAGTTTTATAAAAAATGGATAACTATTTTGCTGATTTTGTTCATTGTGAAATGTAAAGAGAAACGGCAGTGCCAGTGCAAAAAAGGTCTTTATAATCAGGAGGATGTCCATGGAGTTGGCATTGACCTCAATATATGAAAGTGAAAAATTGTTCTTCGACCGGAAAACGAGTAACTGCGATTCTTATATCCATATACGAACAATGAAGCCCTGTCGAAAAAGGTACATGGAATGTTTTATTTTTTTCTTTCATCTGGAAAACAATATTAAAAAGGACATACATACATACATACATAAACTTTATTTGAATTCGAATTTCAGATTAGCTTTACACTAGTATCTTCGAAGGACGTTGTCAAAGAATTGTAAAAATAAAAAGCATAAACAATTGAAATTAAAGGTTTATAGTGCTAGCATGCGATTCGTAACCTGATTGACGGCAAAAATGTCAACATATCTCCATGCCGTAGCAAAGTCGATTAGAACAAAAATATCCAACAAATAGATAGAAAATTAACTAAGAAATTTATATGAAGTCGTATGTATGGCTAAAAAAGCCTAAATTTTTTTTTCAATTAGTTAAAAAGATCAAGAGCATGTATGCTTCATGCGGTCTTGTCAGACCACTGATAAAAAGAACAAGCTAAGGGGTTTAGAGAAAATCTCGTTTGTGGTGGTTCTCTCATCAAGAGGAATCTATGGAATTTCAAGTGAGAAAACATCCAGTTCCTCGCAGATCTTGCAGCAAGCTCCGACTGTAGATAATAGCGATGGTAGATAAATTATATAAATGTGTAATATAATTGTTAAAGAAAGTGTAAAACTACCCGAAAAATAACATTTCGAGTTCTCATGCAGGCGGGGATCAAACCTTCGTCTATCTGAAATACGACGGAATTTGACCACTGAACTACTAACCACGCACCAATAATACTTCCTCTTGTAAATCGACGAGGGATTGAGGTCCGAAATAAAGTGTACACTGGACGTTTTAATCCAGGAGGGAGGGGATGACTCTATTGTATTCAAATTAGCTTCTCTGTGTATGGATCGAACAAGTGTGACGTCACATGGATACGCCAGTTTATCTTGTCAATTTAGTTCGAGGGAGCCATTTTGAAATTTAGAAAACGAGGTAAAAATGAGGTAAAACAGCACATTGTAAAGTAGTTCATCCACAGTGAGTGTTCTTTGCTTATATATTTACTAGTTGAGCGCAACTGATTTCAAAATACTTTTATAGTTGACTGTATTTTTTCGTTACAACTTCTCGGGAAGGCTGCAGTTCGTAATTAATAATGGCCAACCTTCGTTTGAAAACATAGTGATTTCGTTGGTAAAACTTTATGGAGCATTTTGAAAATAGGAGGTTATATTGGTTGTAAGTTTAACTCTAGCCAGTTCGATTTTGGTTGTAATTGGAGCTGTGGTTCTTCTCATCAATCGATTTTTGTGTAGTTTAACTGCAAAAAGTAATAACTTATATTAAGAAAAAAAAACTCCTACTTCAAGTGGAAAACACTTGAAGCTAGGTCCATATGGTAAGTTGACTCCCCACTTAAAGCAAGTGGTAAGAAACTTGAGGAAAGTGTATTAGGCAGCTTGATTAGAGTAAAATTGGAAACTTAAAATGAGTGTTGAATTACTGCTTTTAAGTGTAATGTCCACTTAACATAAGTGTGAGAGAGGACTCACTCTAAGGCTAGCACCCCTTACCTGAAGTGACAATGTGCGCTTCATACAAGAAACACTTGAAACAAGTGCAGGCGATTACTTACCAGAAGAACATGCAGAACTTAATTTGAGAAAATAGATTGCTTAATCTAAGAGCCCAAACACTTGAAACAAGTGTAGCCGAATACTTACCAGAAGTACATGCAGAACTGTACTTGAGAAAAAAGAGCGCTTTGTAAAATGTTGTAGATGTTCAATTTAATCCCTAACAATGATGGCTCCCCGATTATGGTGCAAAAGAGTAATTGTGCATGTTACCCTGTGCTCCCACCTCTCGTACTCTTCATGATTACCAGCTATGCGTTCGACCATGTACCACTTATTGAACCTAGCACCCACTATCGTTAGTTTGAGAATGTGTCGCTTTATAAATACGCTATGCAGCCAATTTATTTAATGTATTTAAAGAATATTTTCTAACTAGAAGTTACCTTGACAGGAATTGAACCCAGCACCCACTACCACCGTTAGCTTGAGAATCCGCCGCTTTATTAAGTATGCTATGCAAGCAATTGATGAATAAATCACATTGTAAAACTAATAATTAAATGATGAATATTTACTTTTCTCAGGTGCCTTTGTTTCTATGAAAGGATCTACAAATCTAGAAAATAATAATTATCCCAACAAATACATGTTATTCTATTTGTTAAATTAGTTCGGCAACTCTTTGGCTAGCAAAATTAAGTTAAAAAACAATATGAAACACGAAAAAAAAAAAACCAGAAAAAACCGCCATGGACAGGAATTGAACCAGGAAATATCAGTGAGATGCTTTACAGTCCACTAATTTAACAATAAGCTGTGAATGGATTTATGTAAGTTAGCTTTGTAACATTTATTTATCAAGCTAACGATGGTAGTTTGAAGTGTGCCGACTGTCGATAACAAGCCAGCAAAGTCCTACCGACATCCTTTTCATGCTGCAAAAGGTGGTCTAGCTTTGTTGGCGACAATGATGTTTGAAATAGTAGCTGTACATAAGACTCATACGGGACATTAATTGCATGTATTAAGTAAAAAGTGACTGTACCTATATTGAAAATCTTTCACTGCCATGAAGAGCAATGAACACTCGGAGCAAGTCGTAAGTTATCTTAATTTGAGAACACTTCGCTTGATTCAAGAACAGCGCACTCAAAACAAGTGTCATATAATTCTTACTACTCATTTTAAGAAAAGGTACACTCATATCAAGAGTTGAAACTCTTTATGCAAGTATTCAACACTTAAAGCAAGTTTTAAGTAATTTTCATCACTTGAAATGAAAATCTGACTTTTTGCAGTAGAAAGTAAACATTTACTGTATTTTCAGTGTTTTCAAAGGCACAGGCATGAATTTCGTCATATTTTATGCGATGGCTGGGCCAGTCTACTTTGTTTTGTATACTCGTTTTTTGAGACTCTAATCATAAGAATGGAATCATTTCCCTCTATTAACTATGCCCTAAACATTAAAAGTAGTTTTTCGTACAGTTTTCAAATCGGTGAAGAAGCTACAATGATCAACGTCCGTCATATTGAATTTTCACGCATTGAAAAATACAAAACTAATCAAACTTTACTGCGCTTTATACAAAATATAAATATGGGAATTGTTTCATATTATCAAAATAAACTTAATTTAAGTGTGGTTGTGAATTTGTAGAAGGCATTTTTTGTTGTTGTTGTGTTATTTTTATGTCATGATTTTTCAAACTCTCACAACACTGGAACACCATACTTGAGAAAACAGATCTTCTCTATCAGGTAGCCTGCGTCACATCCGGACTTTTTCTCGGTTAAGTCCGTCTGTGAAACAACGCCACAATCCGTGTTCTGGACCCCCAGCTGACTAGCACGGATATAAGAAGCGATTTCTGATTGGCTCATGCCTTCTTCGATTCTAACATGCTCGCTGATTGGTCAAAAGCTTGTCATAACTATCTTTCATCGCGCCAAGTCCAACATTTTTATAATGCTACACATGGTTTTGACCTTTGACATGTGTAGTTGTTTGAACGAAATTTTATTGCAAAGTTTATGATTCAAAAAGACAGATTTATCACGAGCAGCAAAGGAAAATTCAATATTTGATTGGCCTTTTATTTCTATTGAGAGAAAATCTCAAAAAGTATGCCAAGCTTGTTTGAAGAATTATAAAACACAATTTGTCTATAAACGAACAAACTACTGGGCTTATCTCACACAGCACAAGCAATGAAATAAATCTAACAATACCTTCAAAGTTAAGTTAGTTTATTGACTTTGACGCTTATCCATGAGAATAAATATTTAGCATAATACTCGATCGATAAACGTGTTTTCTCTTCCAATGGATGATGTTCTTCACATCTGATCAGCATTAAAATATCACAGATCTTCGATATAGCGTGTCGGAAGGTCGATTAAAACATTATTCTGCTCTAAAAGGCTTTGATACTCTCCTTTCATTCAGGCAAAAGGATACTAACTTGTAGCTTAGCGGCAAAAGGTTTTCAATTTCAAATTGATTTTCGATAACTTCAAACGGCTGCTTGTTTTGTTTAAATTTTGTCACATGTGCGTAGAAGGATATCCAAACCAATCAGCAATCGTGTTAGAATTGAACAAGGCATGAGCCAATAAGAAATCGCTTCTTATATCCGTGCTAGTCAGCTGGGGGTCCAGAACACGGTTTGTGGCGTTGTTTCACAGACGGACTTAACCGAGAAAAAGTCCGGATGTGACGCAGGCTACTATCAGGTGAGAAGAAGGTATTTTTACCTGAACTACATTAGCTGAAACTTATTCAGAAAATTATAGAGAACAACAATGATGATGATGATTTTAATGTATTCAAGCCCGATGACTAATTACAAGGTAGTATTAGCATAAATGAAAGAGGTCACACTAGGTCATAATCCAAGATGGCTACCTGATCCACTCTCTCACACTTAACACAGGGAACCCAACCGTAATACAGGGAACCCAAAACACTATATACCTCCTTTCGTCACAAAAGGCTTATAAACAATGTATAAAACAACAAACATAAATGTTCCTTGCTCAGTTAAACGTTCCATAACAAATGTAATACAAACAAGTTTCTTGGTTTAAACTGAGTGTTCAATATTCAATACTCAAGTCTTTCAGGTGGTTTTCCTTTGTTACTCCTGGATGATCTTCTCAACTCAGCATTTTCTGAATCACTAATGGGTGTTGGCTGCTGCAACTCACAGGGTTGATTGTCGGTCACGCTCTTGTCGTCTTTTTCATCAGTAGAAGGTAATTCTTCAAACTTTCGTAGGTGTGACGAATTACGTTTATAGAAGACTCCTTCATCAGACTTAATAGTAACTTGTGAGCCTTTCACGTCCACAACTTCATATGGCTTGTGCTCAAAGTTAGTCATGATCTTGGAAGTCTTTCTCTGCTGTAGTAGAACTTTGTCATCAACCTTTATGTCTGGAACCTTTGCGTGTGCCTTGTGGTCAGCATACTCCTTTCCTTTCTGCTTGACAATGGTATCTCTGTCACGTGCTTCACCATCATACCTTTCTAATGTTATTAGTTCTGGTATCCTGGTGCGAATACGTCTTCCAAACAACATCTCGCAGGGTGACTTGCCAGTAGTGATGTGTGGCGTCGTACGATGTGCTGTTACAAAGCTCTTCAATTCATCTTGTAGGTTGGAACCTTCTGCGTAAGAGATCTTGATGACCTTGTTCAGGCATCTCATCTGTCGCTCAATCTCAGCATTTGCTTGCGGCCATAATGGCGTAATGTGCCTAAGCTGAATCCCATTGGATGCAAGATTTGGTGCATTGTCTGTGATCATTTCAAATGGTAGACCATGTGTGAAAACCATCTTCTCTAGAGACTTAATAATTCGACCTGAAGTGATCGAGTTCAGAATGTCAAATTCTATCCACCGACTGTAATAATCAATTACGGCTAAGATGTAAATGTCATTGCCTATGGGTCCCAGCAGGTCGCATGAAATAACTTCCCATGGTGAGCTTGGTAGCTTTGTCCTTACTATAGGCTCAGGGTTTGATGGTAGTTGCACTACTTGGCAACCGTGGCAAGTACGACAAACTCTCTCTGCTTCTCTATCAATACCTGGCCACCAGACTTTAGATCGAAGTCTTTCCTTAGTCTTAACTATCCCTTGATGACCATGATGAGCGAGTGTTAGAACATTCTTTTGTAAGATTTTGGGATAACTAGTCTTGTTCCTCTGACAACAAGATTTCCAAGAACGCAAAGTTCTTGTCGCACTGATCTGTAGGAAACATCTACAGTCTCCCACTCACTGTTAGTAATGATACACCTTCTTACAGCTGTTAGTTCTGGATCAATCTCTGATTCTCTGTCTACCTCTTGAATTGTAATGGCGTTAGGTACAGCATTCCTTGCAACAAAACGGACATACTCCTCTGCATTATCTGTTGTTCCTGTTGGAGTTACTGACAGTCTCGACAGTGCATCAGCAATGTTCTGTGCTCCTGGTTTATACTTGACAGTGAAATCATACGATTGAAGTCTCAAGACCCACCTTTCGATTCTGGCTGAAGGATTTGAATTCCTGGAGTAAATAACTTCTAGAGGTTTATGATCAGTTATAAGTTCAAAAGTTATTCCGTAAAGGTACATGTGAAACCTCTCACATGCCCACACCAGAGCAAGCGCTTCTTTCTCAGTCTGGCTATACCGCCTCTCTACGTCTGTGAGTGACCTATTAGCATAGCTGACTACTTGCTCCACACCGTCCTGTTCTTGGATGAGAACTGCACCGAGTCCTACTGGACTTGCATCTGCAATGACCTTTGTCTTTGCACTCTTGTCAAATTATCCCAGTGTCTGTGCATTTGATAGCTGGGTTTTCAACTTGTTGAAAGATTTCTCATGGGCTTCCTTCCACTCAAACTTCACATCCTTTCTTGTCAGTTGTCTCAATGGTTCAGCTGTTGTTGATAGGTCAGGTATAAACCTTGCACTGAAATTGATTAGACCAAGAAAACTTGACTTCTGATGCAGATTCTGGTCGCCTGGTAGCTGGTAGGTAGCTCTCTTCTTATTTCCAACGATTTTGCCATGTCACTCGGTTTTGATCACAAAAATCCGGAATTTTAATCCACTTTAATCGGCCTTGCAGTAGGCTCTTTTTTTCTTCTTTTTTCACTAAAAGGTAGTCCTTGGTTTACCTCGTCGCCAGTTTAATGTATTCAAGCCCGATGACTAATTACAAGGTAGTATTAGCATAAATGAAAGAGGTCACACTAGGTCATAATCCAAGATGGCTACCTGCTCCACTCTCTCACACTTAACACAGGGAACCCAACCGTAACACAGGGAACCCATAACACTATAATGATAAACAAGAATTTGATTGAATTTCAATATATTTTAGATAAAAAAATCGAAGGTTCAAAAGTATCCTATTTGTGAATAAAAAGTTTTGAATAGAAACAAAGTAACGAGTATTTATCACGAGCTTCATTTTAATAAACTAACAAATAATAGTATCCCATAAAGATACTGCATTGGTTGAAACTAATCCATTCAACTTTGAACAATATTTCTTTGCCCTTTGCCTTGCAGGAAGATGCCGACGAAGCAAAGAAGAATTCAATCATTTCAAGTTTCTTTACAGCCTGATTCAGTAAAGAACTTGAAACAGGCTGTAAAGAAACTTGTCAGAAAGCGATTAGAAAGCAATTGCTTTCTGACAAGTGTCTTTACAGCTTGTTTGCCGAAACAAGACAAGTTAAGAAACCAATGAATATTACGTCACAAAATGAATTACACGTCGCGGCGTTAATTACTGTGTCACACAGACTCATTACCTTTGTGACGTAACGACCAATTAACCACTTTAATCGTTGCGTCACGACAATTTAACCACTTCAATCGTTGCGTCACGACTAATTAACCACTTTAATCGTTGCGTCACGACTAATTAACCACTTTAATCGTTGCGTCATGACTTATTAACCACTTTAATCGTTGCGTCACGACTAATTAACCACTTTAATCGTTGCGTCATGACTAATTAACCACTTTAATCGTTGCGTCATGACTAATTAACCACTTTAATCGTTGCGTCACGGCTAATTAAGCACTTTAATCGTTGCGTCATGACTAATTAACCACTCTAATCGTTGCGTCACTACCAATTAACCACTTTAATCTTTGCGTCATGACTAATTAACCACATTAATCGTTGCATAACGACTAATTAACCAATTACTCAACAACGTCATAATTACCTGGGTAATTGAAATCAGTTCACTTTAGTTAGTGTTAGACGATAGACGTATCTCAAAGAAGCAAGAAGCTAGTGTGAAAAAAGAAATTTGACAGAATCCGATTCTGTCAAAAAAAATTTTCACACTAGCTTCTTGTTATAATGGGGTGGCCCAAGTACGCCGCCATTGCGGGATTGCTCAATGTTTTGAGCGCTTATGATTGGACGAGATCTTTTAGTACAAAAGAAACTTTGTCCCAAAACAGAGTTTTCGCACATTTTATTTTTAAAATGTGTTACCTTAAGGCTGATGATAAACTTTCAGTCTGAAAACTAAGACATTCTTATGTGGGGAGGTTGCTATTTCCGCAGAACCATAGAGAGTTGCCTCGTTCTTACACACATCATTACTTAAGTTAAAGTGTTTATATTCTATTGAATAATATCTGTGTATTCTTTATCTATTCTATATCACGGCTCATTTTTTGCCAGCTTTACATTGGTTAAAGATCAGGAAAAAACACTTGATCGTGTCATATTTAACCTATACTTGTTGTCAATTGAATCAATACAGTTCAACGCATTCAATGACAAGGTTAACAACGTTAGCAATGTTAGCACCACGAAGATTTTCTCGCCATCACATGAATTTTTTCCACGTCTTCTCTGTGTTCCTGTTTCTTACAGTGCAAAGTGTTGACTACAACTGTCCTTCACAGATAACTGGTTTCTGTATCTTTGAAGATAAAGGCAGTAATGTGGTCTGCAAGACAACTCACATGTGTCACCTGCAAGACTTGATACACAGCAAGGAAAATGTCACAACTTAGACATTTTTCTTTGATGTCTTATCTCATTTTAATAAAACCATTTTTAGAAAATCTCAGTGTTAAGAACAAATTCTCAACTTTTCTCTGAACATCTTACCGTTGATTGTTTTTTGTCTTTTTATATCTTTTTTTTAAAGCACTTTCTATAAAGTAATTCATAAGCGTTTTTATATGTTTTCATACAGCTATTCTTCTTTAACTATCATGAATATAGTGTTCCACTTTCTTGAATTAGTACGTGACAACTTACACTTATTGTTCTTTTAGAGATCTCTCATTCAAAAATATCACAAACATCACAAGAGGATCTTTCTCTGGCTTGACAAACCTTTGTACACTGTGAGTAAATGTGATATTGATTTAAGTTGTTATTCTTTCCGCCATCCCCACACCATGTAATTTTGAATAGATTAGGTTTCTTTCTTTCTTTCAGCTCACCTTTATTTGAGAAATTATGCTCATGAATTGCACTTGAAAAATGTTTAAGAAATTAACAAATTGTTATGGTATCTGTCATGTGGCTCAATGAAAGCAAATGCAATGTCTATCATTTCGACTGTTTGTCTTTACTGCCTCTTCAAAATATATATAATCTTGAATGAAGCGATGATTTTTTGTATACTTCTTCAGGTCCTTGGCTTACAACAAGATACGAGCGTTGCATTACAGCGTCTTCAATTATCTTCACCATCTAACTGTTCTGTAAGTATATAGTATTTTGATGTGGGTATAACTGAAACATCTTTAAGTTGATTATTTTCTTTTTTAGCAACTTGACAATGAATCCATTGACATGGTTCTCTGGTAACCTATCGGGTCTATTGCCATCACTGTCAACCATCGACGCAACGGGTATCTCACACTGGAAACCAGACAGGGAGCTCTTTGAACTGCGTGCGCTCACCAAAGCCATTGGGTTGACATATTCAACTGAATGTCGAGATTGCTTATTGTATAGAAGTAATGCTACATTAATCTTCAGTAGACTGTATGTATCCAAAAGGGGATGCTACTTAGATTATCGACAACGCAACTATCAGTCATATTTTGTAAAAATGCTTAACAATACCTTTTTTCGATTTCGTTGTAAACCCAACATGCGTAAATGTTTGCGAGCTTTGTACAATAATACACATGATGCAGTGAGCGTACAAAAGAAGTGTTGGGCTAAAACCTTGGTTGTTCTCAATTCACAATTATTTTTTTGTATTTTCGCTCTTTTCTTTAACGTTGTAGTTTTTCTAACCATTTTAACATCTAAACTTCTCCGCAAAAACATATCTATGCGTTTAATATGCAATATGGCATTAAGTGATTTTTTAATAAGTGTATACATTGTCGTCATTACTTCATATTTTGATAGTTTCGACTACAATTACCTGCATAAGTCATCACCCTTAAACTGCTGGAAGATCGGTTTTCTGTGGATGCTCGGTCAATCAGAGTCTGTCTTAACCACGTTCTTTTTAACCCTTGAGAGGTATTTTGTCATTGTGTACAGTTGATGTGTTGGTACGAATACCTGCTTTTTAGCATGTCATTTAGCATAGACCTAAATTCCTATCCATTCGCATACATTTATTTTTTTATTTACATACAGGTCTATGCATTTGCACATGACTCTTTTTTTAATGAAAACACCAGATATAAGAATCAGTGGACGTATGGCTGTTATTTTGGTGATTGTGAATTGGGTTGTTGCTATTGGTCTTACTAGTTATGCCATGTACTATAACCTCTACTGCTCTAGTACATTTTGCATGCCAATAAGTCATAATTCGAATCATTCACATATCTTTGCCTTTACCATGGCAATAGGGCTATTGGCTTTACTTTTCTACTTGATAAGCTTTCTATGCTATATCCACATTTACATCGCTAAAGTCTAAACTTGCTAAAAGAATAGCATTGTTGGTTTTTACGAACATGTTCTTCTTTTTCTTCCCTGTATTGGTAATTGTTATAGTTGCTCTTGTTTTCAGGGATTCACGGATTCAAGAATACGGAACCAGTTATTTAGGATATATCTTCTTGAATGGGTTTCCCTTCATAAGTTTAACTCTAAACTCGTTTTGTAATCCCATTTTGCATGCTTTTCGCAACGGTTGCTTCAATAAAGTCCTAAAGGAAAGAACCTGCATGCTTCATGAGGCCTTGTGCAGACCACTGATAAAAAGAATAAGGCTGGGTTCAGAGAAAACCTCGTTTGTGGTTGGTCTCTCATCAAGAGGAATCTATAGAATTTCAAGTGAGAAAACATCCAGCTCCTCGTAGATCTTGCAGCAACGCAAGCTACAACTGTAGATAAAGGCGATGTTCAATAAATAATGTAAATATATATGTAGATTTGTGAAAGAAAGTGTAAAATAAAGGGGGAAAAAATATTTCGAGTTCTCATGCATTCTGATATCAAACCTTCGTCTATCTGAAATACGGCGGAATTTAACCACAGAGCTACTACCCACCAATACCTCCTTTTGTATCTCGACGAAGGATTGAGCTCCGAAATATAGTGTACACCGGACGTCTTAAACTTTTGTTCCAACAGTCCCCTTCACAGTTCCCTGCGCTATCTTGAAAGGAAGAATAATTGTACGTCAAGGTGTTAAAAGGCCTCTGCCATTGCAAGCTCAACGTTCGTCTCGCTTCGATTCAAAGGCCCGGCTACCTTTTAAGATGGCGCAGGGAACCGTGTAGGGGATTATTTTCCATCAGTAGATCAGCGGTTAGGGCGTCTTACGGGTAATCAGGAGGATGATGATTCGATTTTCAATTCTAAAAATAAAGAGTACCTTTCTTTGATACTGCTATTGTTAATGTTCATGTATGTTTTGTAAGTAAACAAATTTTTGTTAACTAATCTTAATCTTTTTGAGTCTATATTCAAAGAAAATGTTTTGGACACAGACAGAAATATGAAATAAATAACAAAATAAATAAAAATGAATCATTATTAAACGTTCAGATACGGAGAGTCGTTACAAAATCTCAGAATGGAAAACCGGATATAACTGAACCAGACCCAGTCCAGGGGAGTTTCGAAAACTATTGGTACAGCCAGGAACGCAGCAATTAATAGGATGAGGCATGTCTAGCTGACTATAGCGATTCAATATGGCGGTTCTGTCCATCCAAACAATCCATCAATGCTTTGCGGCCGAAAACTCGAACTCATTCTCCCATTCTCCCCGCTCGTTTAGGTAAACGCGAATACTCACATACATACATACATTGACTTTATTTAAACACGATATGTATTAAAGCTTACGCTTATGGGGTCGTGCATTTACATTAAAATTTTACATTAATTACATACATTAATTACATTTTTAAATCAATATAAGAACTAAATGAATAATCTAAAATCTAAAAAATCTAAAATCCTATGTGTTTAAAAAAAATATAAAACTCTAAATATAAATATGTGAATATACAAATCTAAAAAATTAAGTATGAAATATTTAAAAATACTTGTAATCCTTGTTACTAAAATCAATTGTAGATGCTGATGTTACTTTAAAATGAAAATCCCTAAACTCATTGATCTTACTTAACCTTGTGTCTAAAGTCCTAAGATTAGCATAAGCAATATCGGGGTTCTTGGATGTTATTGTGTTCCAAAGAACAGCCCCTCTATAACTGATAGATTGCTCTAAATAACGAGTTGAAATCCTCGGTACTACAAGATTATGTGATCACTAGCGCAATATTTGTAATAAAGGCTCAGGGTAAATGGCCATCAGTAATTCAGCATTATGTAACATACGTTGAAATCCAAACTGGTTAAAACAGGTTTTATAAACGATTGAAAGTTTAAATTTATTCTTCTAAAGTACTGGACGTACTCGAGCGGATCCATGGCACCGGATATGTGCAGAAATTGAATTCCATTCTCTTTATACATAAAACTAACGAAGTCTCTGGCAAGCAGCGGTAGGAACTATAGAACATCTATTGACTGAAGTCATTTTTATCTTCAAATAGTTCTGTCATTCTATCCAAGATTTGGGAATGAACGCGGAATCACCCTTGGGCAAATTTCCAAACCGGCATACATACGCACAACAACCGCTGAATAAAATACAAAATTTTACTGATGAACCATTTACGTTTTGAGCTTCAACAGTGCAAAACCCTCGAATTTTGCACGGGACTCCATACTTTCGTTATGCTTAGTTGAAAGAACCTGATAAAATCTACGTTATGTCAAAGTTTTTCAAAACGTTTTTCTTCAAAACCTCACGCGTAGGCATCCATTTAATGCTGATTATCTCAACAACAAACTCGGGACAACCCATTTTTCGTTTCATATTTGGAATCAGCATTAAATTTCACATTTAAAAATGGTAGATTAAAGAAAAGTTTAACATTATTTCCAAAAGTAGCCAGTCACCTTAATCATGAATAATAGAAGTAGAATGATTGGTGTGCGGTCAAAAGACAACTGGTCTATGGAACGGAACCATTCATCATGCAACGTTGCTAAATATTCTGCTTCAACCCCAAATTAGTTTCTGCATGCATGAATCATGTAATGTTTAAAGTCCGAGAATTAGGACTGGACGGGATTTCTAGTCCGCGGATTTAGTTCTAATCGGTTTTGAACGAGGTCCATTGGAATTGGAAATAGTCCCGAAGCAAGGCCTAGTCTGGGACCTTAACTCGCCTTAACTCGCGCAAACTCGCATTAACTCACATCAACTCGCACAAGCTCGCAGTAAATTGGTCAATGTCATAATATACAGGGAATTGTCTTAACCTCATCCGCACAAAGCTTGCGGTATCCAAATTATGGAATTTTTCCTTAACTCGCCTTAACTCGCATTAACTCGCAGCATTGAAATTTTGTGATTTTCCCTTAACTCGCATTAACTCGCGCAGTCTCGCCCAAACTCGCGGCGAGTTTCGGTCTCAGACTAGGCCTAAAGCAACTGGAAATAGTCACAAAGCAACTGGAAATAGTCACAAAGCAACTGGAAATCTGTTCCAGTTGCTTTGCATTTGGGACTACTTCCCCGATCTCAAGTATCTGCACGTGACCAAACTCGCGTCAACAGGTTGGCTTATTACCTCATGAATGATTAATGAGTATTGGATTTAGGAACGCCTGGGTGATTTTGCTTCTATAAGAAAATCAAGCAAACGAGCCGATTTTCGATGTTTGAAGCACATTAACTCAAAATAAATACGAACGGTTACCCCCATTTTTATCTTATAAATCGAAATAACTACTAAAGATAAGTCTTCGTTTAGTTTTTGAAAAAATGACATTTTTTTATCCCACCAAAAAATAGGCTTTTTCCACTTTTTTTAAGCCCTCGAAAACGACAAAAAGCGGCCATTTTATTCGAGACGTACGGTCTTTTTCTCCAAAAAAGGTAATTATTTTCAGGTTTTGTGTAAAAAAATCGCTTTATTTCCAAATATTATTATTTTCGAAAACACTTTAGGGACTTCTTTTATTATGACTGGCATTTTTTACTAATTTTCTTTCTTGTTTTTGCCACCAAGACATTCCGTCACGCATTTTGCGAACAATGCCGAAATTGCCGACTTTTAGCTTTTTTGATGAATCTAATTTAGTTTTATCAACTGGCAAAGTCTCAGAAAATTGACATTTACTTTGCTTTTCCCCGCGAACGTCCTTAATGACAGGTCAAAAAAAAAAAACAGTTAGTTTTGTTTCCCGAGAATCTCAATGTTTGGAAACATTGAAATTCGAGGAAAACAAAATTAACTGATTTCCAGAGGGATCAGTCAAATACCCTATTCAAACGAAGAAAATTTTTCTCTCCATTTTTAAAATTTTTTATTTACGAAAAAAAATTTCGTTATGAAGTACACATTCGTGGATTTATTACCCGCGTGGGAGTAATAGAGATTTATTTCCTTCCACGTGACGTGCTCTCGACCAATAAGAAAACGAGTTTGAATAGGATATATAATAATATTATTTATTGACTTGCCACAATATTTTTCAATATCAATACAATATTTTGGTGGAATAAACTTAATTCTTTAGGGTAACAGACGTTTTCGTGATTTGTGAGTTGAATGTAAAGGAAAGGTTATTCACAATAGGATTTAACATCGAGGAAACATAATTGGCACGACTATCACGGCTCATTCACTACAAGCTTAACATTGGTTAAATATCAGAAAAGGTCACTTCAAACACTTGATGGTGTCTTATTCAACCTCTTCTTGCTTTCAAAGCAATACAGTTCAATGCATTCAATGACAAGGTTAAAGACGTTGGCAATGTTAGCACCACGAAGATTTTCTCGCCATCTCATGCATTTTCTCCACGTCTTCTCTGTGTTCCTGTTTCTTACAGTGCAAAGTGTTGACTACAATTGTCCTTCACAGAAAACAGGTTTCTGTAGCTTTGAAGATAAAGGCAGTAATGTGGTCTGCAAGACAACTCACATGTGTCACCTGCAAGACTTGATACACAGCAAGGAAAACGTCACAACTTTGTAAGTTTTTTTCGATCTTTTCCTCTAATTCTCCCTGTCTTGTAAACATCTTTCAGTTGAAAGTCAGATATTTTTCTGATCTTCCTTGCTCATTTTATTGATAACATTTTTAGAAAACCTAAGTGACGTGTTATCAACTTTTCGGTTTATTCTGAAACTTTGAATTAATTTTTTTTCTCTTTTTTAGAATACTTTAAAATAAAAACTTTGTCTGCATAAGAAAGACAAGTGTCATTATATGTTTTTATGCAGCTGTCTTCCTTTCAAGCATGAATAGTGTTTTCTTGAATGAGGATTGACATCGTACTTGAACCAATCTTACTGTATTATTCCTTTTAGAGATCTCTCATTCAACAATATCACAAACATCACAAGAGGATCTTTCTCTGGCTTGATAAACCTTTGTACACTGTAAGTAATCCGATTTTGATAAGAGTGGTTATTTCTTTGCCCACACTAAATTGCGGACCTCATTAATGAGAACTCTTGAATTGTACTTGACAAATTTGTAAGAAATTTACACACATTGCTTTGTGTCATCTGGCTCAATGTAAGAAAATTGAATGTTTATCAATTTTGAGTGTTTGTCTTTACTGCTTTAAAATATATTAGATATTTAACAAAGAGCAAACTTTTTGTGTATACTTCTCCAGCTCCTTGGCTTACAACAAGATAAGAGTGTTGAATTACAGCGTCTTCCATGGTCTGCACCATCTAGCTGTTCTGTAAGTATATAGTATTTTTATGTGAGTATATCTGAAACATCTTTAAGTCTACTGTCTTCTTTTTTTTAGCAACCTGACAATGAATCCATTGACGTGGTTCTCTGGTAACCTATCGGGTCTATTGACATCACTGTCAACCATCGACGCAACGGGTATCTCACACTGGAAACCAGACAGTGAGCTCTTTGAACTGCGCACGCTCACAAAAATCATTGGGTGGACATATTCAAAAAATTGTCGAGATTGCTTATTGTATAGAAGTAATACTACATTAATATTCAGCAGCATATATGAGTCCAAAAATGGATGCGACTTAAATTACCGGCCACTGAACCAACAGTCATATTTTGTACAAATGCTTAACAATACCTTATTTCGATTTCGTTGCAAACCCAACATGTGTAAATGTTTGCAAACTTTGTACAAAAATACGTATACAGTGCCCGTTCAAAACAGGTGTTTGGCTAAAACCTTAGTTATCCTCAATTCACAATGCATTTTAGGTATTTTCGCTGCTGTCTTAAACGTTGTAGTTTTTCTTACTATTTTAACCTCTAAAAATCTCCGCAAAAACATATCAATGCGTTTAGTATGCAATATGGCATTTAGTGATTTTTTAATAAGTGTATTCATTGTCGTCATTACTTCATATGTTGATAGTTTCGACTGCAATTATCTGCATATTCCATTAGTTTTAAACTGCTGGAAGATCGGTTTTCTGTGGATGCTCGGTCAGTCAGGGTCTGTCTTAACCACGTTCTTTTTAACCCTTGAGAGATATTTTGTCATTGTGTACAGTTTACAACCAGATATAAGAATCAGTGGACGTATGGCTGTTATTTTGGTGATTGTGAATTGGGTTGTTGCTACGTTTCTTACCAGTTATGCCATGTACTATGAACTCTACCGCTTTAGTACATTTTGTATGCCAATTAATCTGAATTCGCATTATTTCCATGTCTTTGGCTTTACCATGACTATAGGGCTATTGGCTTTATTCTTCTACTTATTAAGCTTTCTATGCTATATCCACATTTACATCGCTGCTAGACGCACAGGTCGAAGTGCTGGTGTAAAGAGAGAGTCTAAACTTGCTAAAAGAATCGCATTGTTGGTCTTTACGAACATGTTCTTTTTTTTCTTCCCTGTATTGGCGCTTTTTATAGTTACTCTTGTTCTCAATCATTCACGGATTGAAGAGTACATATTCAGTTATTTAGGATATATAATCTTGAATATGGTTCCTTTCATAAGTTTAACTCTAAACTCGTTTTGTAATCCCATTTTGCATGCTTTTCGCAACGGTTGCTTTAATAAAGTCCTACAGGAAAGAGCATGTATGCTTTATGATAACTTGTGCAGACCACTGATAAAAAGAACAAGGGGTTCAGAGAAAACCTCGTTTGTGGTGGGTCTCTCATCAAGAGGAATCTTTGGAATTGCAAATGAGAAAACATCCAGTTCCTCGCAGATCTTGCAGCAAGCTCCGACTGTACATAGCGATGCTAGATAAATTATATCAATATGTAATATAATTGTTAAAGAAAGTGTAAAAATACCCGAAAAATAACATTCCGAGTTCTCATGCAGGCGGATATCAAACCTTTGTCTATCTGAAATACGACGGAATTTGACCACTGAGCTACTAACCAAGCACCAATATTTCCTCTTGTGTCTCGAGGAGGGATTGAGGTCCGAATTATAGTGTACACTGAACGTCTTCCAATTTTTCATCAGCAGCTCAGTGGTTAAGGCGTCTTACAAGTAATCAAAAGGACGATTTCTCGATTTTTTTCTTAAAATATAGAGTACCTTTTTAAAGCTACAATGATCGACGTCCATCATATTGAATTTTCATGGAGTGTAAAATACAAAACTAATCAAAATTTACTGCGCTTTATACAAAATATGAATATGTGAATTGTTGCATATTATTAAAATGACCTTAATTTTAAGTGTGGTTGTCAATTTTTAAAAGGAATTCTAATTTGTTGTTGTATCATATTGTGACTTTCAAAAATCTTACAACTCTGGAACACCGCAGAGATTTTTTTTATCGGGTAAAAAGAAAGTATTTTAACCTGAACTACATTGGTTGAAACTAATTCAGAAGATTATAGAGAACAACAATGATGATAATGACCAAGAAGACACTGTAAGCATTTTTATTGAGTTTTAATATATTTTAAGGCAAAAAAGCGAAAAGTACTCTATTTGAATATATAAAATAATATTTTTAAACTAGTCTTGTGATGATGTCCCAATTACTATTTTTCATATAAGCAACACAACGACAATGGAAAGTTTTTTGCATATTTGTCAATAGTCCCCTTCAAAGTTCCTGCGCCATCTTGAAAGGTAGCCTGGCCTTTGCATTGAAGCGAGACGAACGTTGAGCTTGCAACGAAGGAGACACGTGAATAATTGTCCCGCAAGGTGTTAAAAGGTCTCTATCACTGAAAGCTCAACGTTTGTCTCGCTTGGATGTAAAGGCCCGGCTACCTTTCAAGATGCCGTATGCAATTATAGCTGCCTTAATTAACAAGGGATATAGATGGCAGATTTCTAAAACTGACAATGACAATTCCATACATTAATATATTTATACAATGTTGTTCCTTTAAAACATTTTCAAAAATTTTATTTTGTTTGTGAAAAGTTCAGTACGTACACAGTGATGATTCTAGACTTGCTACAAGTCCTTCGTCTTCGCGCGCGCCGATAAAAAAAATCACAGGAATCCCAACCGGCTCATATCATCATGGATCAGAATATACGCGCGCGCTTTGGTTGGGCTTCCTGTGTACTCAGCGCACGTTCATTTATACTACTCTTCATGTTCATTTGAAAAAGCTGCAAATTCAAGAGAGGACGACTTGTAGCAAGTCTATGATGATTCTAGAATTTTGTTGCGAATATTGCTCTATATAATGACAATAATGGCAGATAATAAATGACTGTTTCCCTTAACCCACAAATATGTCCAAACAACTGTGAAGATTGTTGTTTAAATGGTTTTTATTAAACCTTCTTAACTCAAATACTCTGACTATCTTCTCTGACTAAAACACGACTACACTACAAAGATGACGACGAAACACGCCATTGCACACGTTGTTGTGTGTGCCAAACAAACGATCTTAACGTTACATAAATATGCTTGACTGTATATATAGAATACAATACTTATAATACAAGATCTCAGTAGAGCAAGTTTAGATTGAGGTGTAGTTGTTCAGCTAAGAAAATCAATGACAACTAAGGTAATACTACTCCAACGAAGGGTGATCGTCAGAAACATCAGTAAATCTTGTTTTTAATAGAATCACTTATATGTTAAAGCGAATGCCGGATGTTTCGCCCACTGGATGTTTCGCCCCCAGATGTTTCGCCCCTTTTAGGATGATTCACCCCCATTATTATATTCTTTAGATTCACAGTAATTTTAAAACATCGCAAAACAACTAGTTTTGGCTAATATGACAGTGTATTGGTAGAAATAAGCATTTTCAGCTTCTTTAAGATGACAAAAAATATATATTTCGAAGCGTATAAAGTGGTACCAGTTAGATTAATAACTCGTAGCCTAGCGAGATAAATTTTTCTAAATTTTTACTGTGAATCTAATGAATATAATAATGGGGGCGAATCATCCTAAAAGGGGGCGAAACATCCGGTTACCGTTAAAGCAGGCTATAGCTAAGGATCTGCTGCTCCCTCACACACCCCACCCTACATTCTATATTTACATGCACACTACATCCAAACTCTCGTGTTGAATTTTACGCTAGAGGAAAACCGGAGAAGCCGAAGGAAAATCCCAATGGCATGAGACAGAAAGGCGCACCAAACGTACAAACTACGTTCATGTCGCCCAGCATTGAACTATGGTTAAAAGGCCAGATTTCTTACCGCCACTAGGCTACCCATTCCATGCACCCAATGTGTTCATTTAATGCATTTAACTATGGGTTACTTCTGTTACTTCTGTAATCCCTGACCCCACATCAATCGTCACGGCCATGTCTAAAAGGTACTATTGTTCCCTGGGTTTTCCATTGCATGTTCAGATGGAGCTACCTTTCGATTTCTTACAAAGGCCATCAGTCTACTCCCTATACCTATCAGTGGCCTCAAGAATGCTTGATAAAGCATAACAACTCTTTCCTTTAGGACTTTTTTGAAACTATCGTTGCGAAAAGCATGCAGAATTGGGTTACAACATGAGTTAAGACATAGACAAAGAATCGGAAAGATTTTTAAAAAAAAGTAGCTTATGGCATTTCTGCTATATCCCACACTTGAATCAGGAAAGAAGGCATCAAAAACTGCAACAAGAGCTCCTATGAACAAGACGGGGAAGAAAAAGAAGAACATATTACTAAAAACCAACAATGCAATTCTTTTAGCAAGTTTAGACTCTCTCTTTACACCAGCACTTCGACCTGTGCGTCTTGCAGCGATGTAAATGTGAATATAGCATAGGAAGCTTAATAAGTAGAAAAGTAAAGCCAATAACCCTATTGTCATGGTAAAGCCAAAGACATGGAACTGATACGATTCCAAACGAATTGGAATACAAAATGTATTATAGCGGTAAAAGTTATAGTACATGGCGTAACTGGTAAGAAAAATAGCGACAACCCAATTCACAATCACCAAAATAACAGCCATACGTCCACTGATTCTGATATCTGGTTGTAAACTGTACACAATGACAAAATATCTCTCAAGGGTTAAAAAGAACGTGGTTAAGACAGACCCTGACTGACCGAGCATCCACAGAAAACCGATCTTCCAGCAGTTTAAATGTGATGAATAATGCAGGTAATTGTAGTCGAAACTATCAAAATATGAAGTAATCACGACAATGTATACACTTATTAAAAAATCACTTAATGCCATATTGCACACTAAACGCATTGATATGTTTTTGTGGAGATTTTTAGATGTTACAATGGTAATAAAAACAACAACGTTAAAGACAACACCAATATAACCTAGAGAAGATTGGCAGTTGATAATGAGTAACGATGTATCCCAACAGTCATTGCGACGTTTTGCTGGCGTTAAAACATATAGACTTTGAAAACACTCATGATTTTGATCCGATGTGCAAAGATAGTTAAACGGCGTATTATTGAGCAATTGTACGAACTGAGAATTAATTTTGATTATATGATAGTATACGTAACACTCTGCATATTTGGTGCTTATATATCTATCGAGTATTAATGTAGCATTACTTCTATACAATAAGCAATCTCGACATTCTTTTGAATATGTCCACCCAATTATTTGTCGGAGCGTGCGCAGTTCGAAGAGCTCCCTGTCTGGTTTCCAGTGTGAGATACCCGTTGCGTCGATGGTTGACAGTGATGGCAATAGACCCGATAGGTTCCCAGAGAACCTCGTTAATGGATTCATTGTCAGGTTGCTAAAAAGGAAAACAATCATCTTTAGGTTACCCTGAATCTTCTCGGGTTCCTTTCGTTAAAAAAACTATTTTCACGTCGCGTTAAATAAGATTTTGTGATGTTATACATCCGTTTATAGCTTAATAAAGGTGAATTGATTTTGATATCTCATGAAATATGTAACATTGTCTTTTTTTGTTTCAATAATCAAAACTTTATGTTTAAAGTGCTGTAGTACTAATTTAAATTAAAAATCAGCCAAATTTGTTGCTTAAAGGTTAACAGTAACCTTAAAGATGTATCATTTATACCCACATAAAAATACTATATACTTACAGAACAGCTAGATTATCAAGACCTAGGAAGACGCTGTAATGCAATACTCTTATATTGTTGTGAGCCAAGGACCTAGAGAAGTATACACAAAAAATTATCGCTTTGCCGGTTCAATATAATATATTTTGAAGCAATAAAGACAAATTCTAAACAATGACTACCAATCCCAGGAGGTCAACTTACATTATTCAAATTTATTCAAAATTGTACTTATTTGCTTTGATTTGTAATAAATTTTCACTCTTGAAAATCACGCCCGATGGCGTCAAAACGTCGAGAAAAAAGAAAAACCTCGTTTTGAATTTTATACTTAAAACTACTAAAACCAAACATCTTATTCGAATAAAGACAAACACCCAAAAATAAAAAACATTTTGTCTCACCTGGCCATACGACACATCAAAACAATTTGTAACTTTCTTACAAATTTGTCAAGTACAATTCAAGATTTCTTATTATTGAGTTCCGTAATATGAGTGTGTGCAAAGAAATAACCAATCTAATCAAATCCCATTACTTACAGTATTGAAAGGTTTGTCAAGCCAGAGAAAGATCCTCTTGTGATGTTTGTGATATTGTTGAGTGAGAGATCTCTAAAGAAATAATACAGTAAGATTGGTTCAAGTACGATGTCACATCCTCATTCAAGAAAGCGCAACACTATTCATGCTTGAAAGGAAGCAGCTGCATAAAAACATATCAAAACGCTTGTTATTCTCATGTAGACAAAGTGCTTTTGAAAAAAAGAAACGAAAGGAACAGATTTTAAAAAAGACAAAAGAAAGTAAATCAAAGTTTTAAAAAGGAGGGAAAAGTTGATAACACTGAGATTTACTAAGAATGTTTTCGTTAACATAAGCTAAGACATCAAACATTGAAAACAGAACAAGATACAGGCGGGAGGATTAGAAGAAAAGATCGAAAACAAACTTACAAAGTTGTAACGTTTTCCCTGCTGTGTATCAATTGTTGCAGGTGACACATGTGAGTTGTCTTGCAGACCACATTACTGCCTTTATCTTTAAAGATACAGAAACCGGTTTTCTGTGAAGGACAGTTGTAGTCAACACTTTGCACTGTAAGAAACAGGAACACAGAGAAGACGTGGAAAAAATGCATGAGATGGCGAGAAAATCTTCGTGGTTCTAACATTGCTAACGTCTTTAACCTTGTCATTAGATGCATTGAACTGTATTGATTTGACAGCAAGCACTGGTTAAATATGACACGATCAAGTGTTTTAAGTGATCTTTCCTGATTTTTAACCAATGTAAAGATTTCAGGGAATGAGCCGTGATACTCGTGATATTCGTTAATTCTAATAGCCCAAATATCACGGCTCATTCTCTGAAAGCTTTACATTGGTTAAATATCAGGAAAGGTCACCTAAAACATTTGAGAGCTCATAGAGGTTCTCTTCGAACATTTAAAAGGGATGCACTATTTGAAAAGGTATCCTTATAATTACAAAAAAGTTATGAGAAGACGTGGAGAAAGTGCATGAGATGGCGAGAAAATCTTCGTGGTGCTAACATTGCTAACGTTGTTAACCTTGTTATGCATTGAACTGTATTGATTCATTTGACAGCAAGCAGTGGTTAAATATGATACGATCAAGTGTTTTAAGTGATGTTAGCTTTTGCGTTTCCTCGGTAGATGTTAACAGTGGATGTCAGCTGCAAAAATCGAACAAAATCGAAATTTCGCGGCAACAGTCAAAAAATAGATTTTGCTTATATTTGCAAGTTTGGTAGTAACTGTGTAAATTTTGTAAAATTCAACATAATTTTATTGATACGGAACAGTAATTTCTCCGACCCTAAAAAATCCTATACAAAACGTAGGGTAAATTCTCTGATAAATAGTTTACTTGGGTTCTTTAATAATATTTTGTATGAATACGCAGTTGATTATCAGTTATTTTCGTTTCGTAGCTGATATAAACAGACGTCGCCGAGCCAATGAATTAGTCTATTTATAGCAGCTCGTTAAATTTTCTATTTGTAGAACCAATAAATGTCCATGCGAAATTAAACATAACTTTATCAATAAAAACGTATTGTTTTGATTTTGCCAACTATGCAAATTTTATCAAAATGTGTGAAATACAAGTGGTTTTTATTTCGCTTAAACAAAAATACCCAAGCAAATTTTTATATCAGTATAAAGACCAACATCTCAGCTTTCGTGTTCGAGAATTTTATTGGATTATTTTTGCGTAGGTCGTGGTGTTATGAATTCTTGAATTTACGTATACCCTACTTTTTGTATAGGATTTTTCAGGGTCGGACAAAATATTGTTCTGTATCATTAAAGTTATGTTAAATTTTACAAAATTTGAACAGTCACTAGGGGTGTTACTAAACAGAGTAACGGAGTAACGAGTAACGAGTAAACCGAGTAACGAGAAACCGAGTAACATGAAAATTTTCAAACATCGATTTTTCAAAAATGAAAAAATAATGCAATACAATACAATACTTTTATTTACATTCTTTTACATTTTTAAATACTTATGTTCTAATTACAAATAAATTGTTTAATTACATTTTTCTTTTCTCATATTTTTGTTATTAGTAAATTTTTGGAATGTCAGTGTCTAAGTTAACACTTAGTTTTCGAGTTAGACACTGTCATTTATAATTGTTTTGTATTATAATTGTTTTATAAATGTTAATAATAGGCTTACGAAATGAAAACGAAATGAAAATGTCATATATTTTTACTCGATAAAACGATTAAAACTTGCATTGTATTTTTATTAAAGATGCAATTGCATGCAAGACGGCGACCGGCCGCGTAATGGTGCCGGTACTGACAGCTTTACAAAACAAACTGATTTGGCCTACCCTAAAATTATAACATTTCCGAGTACAATGTCTAATTAAGAATGCTCCTTTTGTGTTTATCATTTTTATTGCTGCTGATATTTCCTTCGCTCGGATGTCAAAATATTTACTAAGTTTCGTTTTAAGTGGTTCATAAAAACTCTTTCAACGCACTAAGTCAGACTTTCAAAACTCTTTTAAGAACTAGTTTCGTCTTTTATTAGACCTTATCAAACCTAGAGTTTGTCTAGGTTATTTGTCGATAAAAAGAATTTCCTCCGTGGTGGGGGTATGGATATTTTCTGGAACTACACATTTAGTGATATACTAAACAGCATGCAATGAGTGCAAAAAACACTTGTAACTGACGACGTCCAAGGTATCGAGCTGTTTATATGTCCTGTGTCGTACATGTTCGCTTACCTATGAAGTAATCAATATTTACAAAGTATTTTTAAATAAAACTTAAAACATATTATTTTAGAATTCAGACAATATGGCAATACGGCTAGAAGCTTCAGTCTCTTCGATCGAATCCGAGTCATTCTAAAAGTTCGCCTATTACGTCTTCATGTAAGCATTCACAATTATCTCTTTGGAATCATTCCTATCGATTTTTAGGTTACTTTGACTATAATTTGTGTTTTAGACAAAATGCAACGTTGGTGAAAGCTCCCTTTGCAAGCATGTAAACTATTCTTTTTTAGTTAACCGGGAATTAAAATAATTTCACTCAAAATACTTATATATTTCGATAAAAAAGTCAAATGGTTTGAGTCCTGACTGTGTATTTAGGTACCCTCTCGGCGTCTAATGAAAATACACGAGTTTTTACTTTATCGAGTAAAAATATATATGACATTTTCATTTCGTAAGCCTATTATTAATATTATTTCTCATTTTTGAAAAATCTATGCTTGAAAATTTTCATGTTACTCGGTTTCTCGTTACTCGGTTTACTCGTTACTCGTTACTCCGTTACTCTGTTTAGTAACACCCCAGTCACTAGGTTATATAATAAGCAAATTGTAGTATGATTTTTAGGGTGCAGTATTAAATTTATGGTAAATGGGAAACGTTAAAAGTTGGACAATAATTTACCGGCAAATTAGCGGCGTTTAGACCCAAAATCGTTTTTTTAGATGTTCTCGAGAAATATAGACAATCTGAAGAAACGAAGTATACCACGATTGATAGGACCTATAGGCCTACCAAACGTGCAAATATAAGCGAAATCTATTTTTTGACTGTTGCCGCGATATATGTTCGATTTTTGCTGACATCCACTCTTACAGTGCTACTAATTCAACCGGGGCCACCCCGAGTTTATTAGCCAATCACGTTTGAGCTTAAGAACAAAAGAACCAGACATAGACGATCCGTCAAGTCAATTCGCGCCTATAATTTGATTGGCTGATAAGGAGACAAAGTAGATATCTTTTGTTCTTAAGCTCAAACGTGATTGGCTAATAAACTCAAGGTGGCCCCGGTTGAATTAGCAGCACTGTAAGTCCTATTGTAAATAACCTTTCCTTTTCTTTCAACTCACAAAATCACGAAAACGTCTGTTCCCTAAATATTAAGAGGTTATTAACCGAGCGCGAGGTCTGTACGGGAAAATATCAGACCGAGGTCTTGACAGAACGGAACGAGCGCAGCGAGGTCCGTACATAAAAGACCGAGGTCTGATATTTTCCCGTACAGAACTAGCAAGCGAGGTTAATAATTCGTTTATTATATGGCTATTTTAAAGAGAGAAATTAATATTGTTTTTGATATTTTACGACGCGCGTACCGTTGCTTTTGAATGGCTTCCCAGTAGTTTTACTGAAAAAGAGCGGGTTGAAACCTGTTAAACCGGTTCAGTCATTCAGCATGCTGCCTCAACAAACTTACAGAAATTTTAATGCCAAGATATTTGAATTACTGCAGCTTTCTCCATCATTCTAAAATCAAAGATGATTTAAAGACAAAGGGTTTTGTTCATATCTCAACATCAAAGAGAGTCAAGAAACAAAAAAACAAGTTTTACAAAGAATTTTAGCTGATAACATAAACAACGATGGACAGTGTTGAAACGAGTTGAAATTCGTTGTTTTGTGGACGTTTGCATCGAGAAATAGACTCTACGGAAGCTTATTTTTCGATAAATAATAAGAACTTTAATCAAAATCATTGTCAACTGTTGACGGAACTTGATTAATTTGTTTGTGTCATAATTAAATTTATGAAGAAGATGAAAACATGAAGATCGCTGACAGGACTTAGATTCAAGTAAACCGACATTGTTTGAACCATTTGTATGCAGAAAAAGAAAGACAATAACATTTCTTGACTTCAAAGATGTTGTTAACTTTAGAAGACAAACTTATTGCGAATTTTAAAGCTTTTTAAAAGTGAATGAAAAGCAACGACATATCGCCAACAAAAGATAGCTCAACTCACCGCCGTCGGGCCGTTGTTTACAAGGATAGATAAAAACTAAAAGTATACTTTTCAACTATTATTGAGGTATGTGAACTAACGTTATGTTCTTTAGAGAATTAAAAACAACTTATATACAGTGAAACAAAGGTTTTAGTTTTGAGCTTCACGGCCGTCAAAATAAAATACAAATGTTGGACCGTTGTCTTAGCAACGGTCCAAGACGGCTCTGGACAGACCGCGCGCCAGCCAATCAGAATTCTGGAAATTACCAAGCCATATAATAATTAATTTTAACACTGTATTGATATGTAAAACTATTTCTAAACAGGAGGAAAAGAAACCTCTGCACGGATCCGCCATGGATCTACTCGAGCCCTACCAAAACATTGGACGATTTCAACATCCAATCGTTTATTAAACCTGTTTTAACCAGTTTGGATTTTAATGTATGTTATTATAATGGTAAATAACTGCTGGCCATTTACCCTGAACCTTAATTATCATCATGACGCAGGTGAGTAGGATCTGGGTACGACAATGCATCCGGTTATATCCGGTTTTTCCTCCCCTCGCAAAAATCAACATGCATGCATGGGAGCAATGTTTTATATTTCAGTCATGTAAGGGTAGTGTGTGTGAGTGTGACGAATACTGAAACATTAACCACTGCCTAGGGAGATTGGATAACGACTCGGCGTATATCGACGTTAAATAATGATTTATTTTTATTTATTTTGTTATTTATTTCATATTCCTCTCTGTACATTGTCCAAAACAGTTTCTTTTAATCATTTTTTTTTCTCAAAAAGATTAAGATTAGTACGTTACCAAAAGTTTGCTTATTTACAAAACATACATAATCATTATCTAAAGCAGTATCTCCAAAGAAATTAAAAATTAAAGATTGTCCTTCTGATTACCAGTAAGAAGATTTAACCACTGAGCTACTGATGAACAATAAACCTTTTTCAGTTAGAGGCTACGTGACCCACCTACCTTAAATCCACCAACTGTGCCAAAATAATGTCCAGAAAAGGCCTAGTCTGGGACCTAAACTCGCCTTAACTCGCAGCGAGTTTGGGCGAGTTAAGGCGAGTTAAGGCGAGTTAAGGGAAAATCAAAATTTCAATGCTGCGAGTTAAGGCGAGTTAAGGCGAGTTAAGGAAAAGTCCCATAATTTGGAGTGACACTAAAAGAACATGGCTTATATGTGTATATTTCAGCTTTGTGAGATGAGGTTAAGGCAATTCCCTGTGCATTATGACATTTAGTAATTTACTGCGAGCTTGCGCGAGTTAATGCGAGTTTGTGCGAGTTAAGGCGAGTTTGCGCGAGTTAAGGCGAGTTAAGGTCCCAGACTAGGCCTCAGAAATAGAAAGAACATGTCGACATTAGGCAAAAAAAGCAAAGAAAATAATAAAATGGGATATTTTCTAAGGATTTGTATAGGAAAACAGCACTGGAGAGCAAGCCTTGCTCTCCATGGCCAGTTATACAAATCCTCAGAAAATATGATCCCATTTTATGTTCTTTGCCATTCTTTATGTATATAGAATGAAGAGCAGAAGAGCTTAACCATTTTGCTAAAGTGCACATGCTCTTTTTATGTCTGGACATTTTTTTGGCAAAGCAGATGCATTTAAGGAAGGTGGGTTACGTGACCTCTAGCTGCAAAAGGGCTATTGGAATCAAAAAGTAAGATGTCGTCTAGTGTATACTTCTTTTTGGACGTCATAAAAACGGCTGAGAATGATACCATAAGAGGAAGTATTGGTGGTTAGTAGCTCAGTGGTCAAATTCCGAGGTATTTCAGATAGACGAAGGTTTAATTCCCGCCTGCATGACAACTCGAAATGTTATTTTTACACTTTCTTTATCAATTACATATTTACGTTATTTATTCATCATCGCCATTAACTACAGTTGTAGCTTGCATTACTGCAAGATCTACGAGGAGCTGAGAGTTTTCTCACTTGTAATTCCATAGATTCCTCTTGATGAGAGACCAACCACAAAAGAGGTTTCTGAACCCTTTGTTCTTTTTATCAGTGGTCTCCACAAGGCCCCATGAAGCATACAGGCTCTTTCCTTTATGACTCTATTGAAGCAACCGTTGCGAAAAGCATGCAAAATTGGATTACAAAACGAGTTTAGAGTTAGACTTACGAAAGGAATCACATTCAAGACTATATATCCTACATAGCTGGCTCCGTATTTGTCAATCCGTGAACCACTGAGAACAAGAGCAACTATAAGAAGCGCCAATACAGGGAAGAAAAAGAAGAACATGTTCGTAAAAACCAACAATGCTATTCTTTTAGCAATTTTAGAATTTCGCTTTACACCAGCACTTAGACCTGTGCGTCTTGCAGTGATGTAAATGTGGATATAGCATAGAAAGCTTATCAAGTAGAAAAGTAAAGCCAATAGCCCTATTGTCATGGAGAAGGAAAAGACATAGAACTTATTCGAGTTTAGATTAACTGGGGTACAAAATGTGCTAAAGCGGTAGAGGTTATAGTACATGGCATAACTAGTAACAACAATAGCAACGACCCAATTCACAATCACCAAAATAACAGCCATACGCTTATTGATTCTTAAACCTGGTCTTAAACTGTACACAATAACAAAATATCTCTCAAGGGTTAAAAATAGCGTGGTTAAGACAGACCCTGACTGACCGAGCATCCACAGAAAACCGATCTTCCAGCAGTTTAAAGAGAGAGAATTATACAGATAATTGCAGTCGTAACTATCAAAATATGAAGTAATGACGACAATGTATACACTTAATAAAAAATCACTAAATGCCATATTGCATACTAAACGCATTGATATGTTTTTGCGGAGATGTTTAGATGTTAAAATGGTAAGAAAAACTGAAACGTTGAAGACAGCAGCCAAAATACCGAAAATGAATTGTGATTTGATAACAACTAAGGTTTTAGCTAAACAGGTATTTTGAACGTGCACTGTATAGGTATTACTGTACAAAGATTGCAAACATTTACGCATGTTGGGTTTACAACGAAATCGAAATGAGGTATTGTTAAGCATTTTTACAAAATAGGACCGTTGGTTTAATTGCCGGTAGTATAGTGCGTATTTCATTTTGGTTACATATAGTCTTCTGAATTTAAATGTAGTATTACTTCTATATAATAAGCAATAACGGCATTTAATTGAATATGTCCACCCAATTATTTGTGTGAGCGTGCGCAGTTCAAAGAGCTCCCTGTCTGGTTTCCAGTGTGAGATACCCGTTGCGTCGATGGTTGACAAGGATGGCAATAGACCCGATAGGTTACCAGAGAACCACTTCAATGGATTCATTGTCAGGTTGCTAAAAAAGAGAAAAAAAGAAACTTAAAGATGTTTCAGTTATGCCCACATGAAAATACTATATACTTACAGAACAGCTAGATTGTGAAGACCATGGAAGAAGCTGTAATGCAACACTCTTATCTTGTTGTAAGCCAAGTACCTGGAGATGTATACACAAAAAAGTATCGATTTGTTCAATATTTAATATATTTTAAAGCCGTAAAGACAAACACCCAAAATTAATAAACATTCAATTTTCTTTCATTGAGCCAGATGACACAAAACAATTTGTAACTTTCTTACAAATTTGTCAAGTACAATTCAAGATTTCTTATTATTGAGTTCCGTAATACAAGTGTGTGCAAAGAAATAACCAATCTAATCAAATCCCATTACTTACAGTATTGAAAGGTTTGTCAAGCCAGAGAAAGATCCTCTTGTGATGTTTGTGATATTGTTGAATGAGAGATCTCTAAAGGAATAATACAGTAAGATTGGTACAAGTAAGATGTCACATCCTCATTCACGAAACCGCAACACTATTCATGTTTGAAAGGAAGACAGCTGCATAAAAACATATAAAGACGCTTGTCTTTCTTATGTAGACAAAATGCTTTTGAAAGAAATAAACGAACAGAACAGATGATAAAAGACAAACGAAATAACTCAAAGTTTTCAAAAAGGACGGAAAAGTTGTTGTCTTTAAAAATAGCTAAGAACGTCAGAGAAAAATGTTTAAGTTTTAACTCAAAGATGTTTATGAGATAGGGAGGATTATAGAGAAAAGATCGAAAAAAAACTTACAAAGTTGTGACGTTTTCCTTGCTGTGTATCAAGTCTTGCAAGTGACACATGTTAGTTGTCTTGCAGACCACATTACTGCCTTTATCTTTGAAGATACAGAAACCGGTTTTCTGTGAAGGACAATTGTAGTCAACACTTTGCACTGTAAGAAACAGGAACACAGAGAAGACGTGGAGAAAATGGACGCCGAGATGGCGAGAAAATCTTCGTGGTGCTATTGCTAGCATTGCTCAAAACGTTGTTAACCTTGTCATTGAAAACACTGAACTGTATTGATTGGAAAAGAAGCAGTGGTTAAGTTTTACCACCAAGTGTTTTAAGTGATCTTTTCTTATCTTTAACCAATGATAAGCTCGTCGGGCATAAATGACCCCCAAATCGGCAAGTTAAGAGTATTTTGAAAATTACAAGTTAGACTTTCATCAAACTTGGCAGGATATAAGGATTGCTCAAACAAAGCAACTAGATGATTTCTAGTGTTACGGTTATGGTTATGACGTCATTATGACGTCATAACGTAGTTTTCTAATGATTTTTAAATAATTTCAAATTATTGAGATAGCCAACACAAATTCGATAACCGTTTCTCATTTGGACAAGGCGTTCCAAAGTTATAAATTTCTTAATTTTAATAATATATAAAAACATTTTGAAAATATTTGAAAAGCATTGACAAAACTATCGCTTCATTCATTGACTATACTAGTCATGTTCTAGAATCGTATCGTTTTGAATTTTCGAGCCCAAACGTAGATATTTAGGCCAGAAAAACGCATACGCCATCATGACGTCACATGAATTTGAAAATGCTTTTAAAAATATTAAATTATTTAAAAACTATTTAAAAACGTTTTAAAAATAGTTTTACCCAATAACAATTTTGCAGCTTTTTATAATAAGTATTATAATAACCATAATAACCTTTATATCTTAGTTATAAAAATGTTTGACAGACTAGTATGACTATTTCCCTTTTATATATTTTTTCTGTACTTTTTCGGATATTATATATTTTCCTTTCAAGATGGCCATTTCTCGTAAGATGTTTGAAGTTTAGTCAGCTATTTTAGCTATTTCTTCTAGCTTTAGAAAAGTCTATACTGTGATCTTAAATTCTGTTGTTATTTTGTTCCCTTATGCCTACTACGTTAGTTGCATCAAACGGAAATGCTACAGTAAAATTTAAAGAAGAATAACAAAATAACAACCGAAAAACTAACGGATAAAAATTAATAGGTAATAGGTACTTTATTGATTCTCCTCAAAGGCTTTTCAGAAACAATTTACAAATATATAAATATAAAAATTATTTACAATGTATAAAACTTTTAATGTATTGTGAAATAATTACTATAGCAATATTGTATTAGTGGCATAGCCTGTGACAAATGTAAAACTATTAATTTTACTCTAATAGCAGTTTTTCTTTTAGTTTCTTTTTGAATACGGGATATTGTTCATTGTTTCTGAGATTCTCACACAGTTTATTCCATAGTTTAACTGATCTAAATTTAAAAGTACGTTGGCCTGAGGTGGTCCTGCAGAGCGGTATTTGAAGACTTGACTTATGCCGCGTGTTGTGATCATGTAAAGTTGAACGGCTGACGTAGTGACTAGCTAAGTATGGAGGGGCCAGTCCTTTCATACATTTAAATGTCATAAGTAGGTCTCTAAATTTCACTAGTTGTCTTACGGGCAACCAACCGAGTGACTGTAAAGTGGGAGAGATGTGATCATACTTGAAAGTACCAGACCCTACCCTTGCAGCAAAGTTCTGCACTAACTGTAGCTTGTTGATATTGTTCAAAGTCGTGTTTGCCCAGACCGACGAGCAGTAGAGTAGCTTACTACGAGATGTGGTTGTTATATGTGAGGCAAGGGTCGATATGATGACATCCAAGTCTTTTGCTGAATCAGTTGGGCGAATCTGTTTACCTAGAAAGTTTATAGAGATGTCAGATGGCAATTTCTTGATTTGTTGTCTTGTGCCCAGGATGATAAACTTTGTTTTATCAGGGTTGATCAGCAAACTATTTTCGCAGCACCACTTGGCGATTCTAGAAAGATCGTCTTCTAGTTTCGGTATAAAATTAAGTCCTGAGCGGTCCGACCGGGCCAAAATATCGGTCCGGACTGCAGGATTCCGACCGCTCGGAGAGCCAATCAGATTTTTTTTCGGACCAGCCAGCCATTTAGCAAATCGAATGTGGTTTAGCGTTCAAGAATTCTCATTGTTGTAAATAAGGATGAGCAAAGAAATACCCAATCCTATCAAAATATTAGTACTTACAGTGTACAAAGGTTTGTCAAGCCAGCGAAAGATCCTCTTGTGATATTTGTGATATTGTTGAATGAGAGATCTCTAAAGGAACAATGTAGCAGGAGTGTCATTGATAGCCGGAAGAGCAAGCTTATTGATCAAGTAAATAGATTTTTAAATACAGCTGATACATAAACATATGCAGAAAAGAAAAGAATGTAGGGTGAAGAGTAGAAGAAACTGAACATCTACTCGATCGAGAAGAGCATTTATATGGAAAAAAGTAAAGGCGAAAGTTTAATTTCCTTTAACAACACAATGATTAAAGCCAAAAATTTCAGACTCATGCAATTTTTGACGTGACCTCTAGCTGCAAACGGGATATTTTTCATCAGTAGCTCAGTGGTTAAAGCGTCTTACAGGTAATCAGAAGGACAATCTTTAAAATGAATCATTATTAAACGTTCAGATACGGAGAGTCGTTATAGAATCTCCCTTCCCAGTGGTTAAAGTTTAAGTATTCGGCAAACTCACACACACTACCCTTACATGACTGAAATAGAAAACATTGCTCCCATGTTGATTTTTACGAGGGGAGGGAAAACCGGATATAACCGGATCATGCATTCTTTTACCCAGACTCTACTCACTTGCATCTTGATGATAATAAAGAATCAGGGTAAATGGCCAGCAGTTATTTACCATTATAATAACATACATTAAAATTCAATCTGATTAAAACAGGTTTTATAAACGATTGGAAGTTTAAATCGCCCAAATGTTCTGGTAGGGCTCGAGTGGATCCATGGCGGATCCTTGCAGTGGTTTCTTTTCCTTCTGTTTAAAATTGTCTCATATCAATACAGTGTTTTGTTCGAATAACTTCAATTATTCAGGGAACAGAAGTTTTTGTGAATATGTGAGTTGAAATAAAAGGAAAGGTTATTCACAATAGGACTTTAAAACATCTATCCAGGAAACACTAGAATATCATGGCTCAGTCACTACTAGCTTAACATTGTTTAAAGATCAGAAAAGATCACTTGAAGCACTTGATCGTGTCATATTTAACCTATACTTGTTGTCAAATGAATCAATATTGTTCAATGCATTCAATGTCAAGGTTAACGACGTTAGCAATGTTAGAACCGTGAAGATTTTCTCGGCTTTTCATGCAATTTCTCCACGTTTTCTCTGTGTTCCTGTTTCTTACAGTGCAAAGTGTTGACTACAATTGTCCTTCACAGAAAACCGGTTTCTGTATCTTCGAGGATAAAGGCAGTAATGTGGTCTGCAAGACAACTCTCATGTGTCATATATGCATCTGCAAGACTTGATACACAGCAAGGAAAACGTGACAACTTTGTAGGTTTTTTCTGATCTTTTCTCTATAATCCTCCCTATCTTATAAAAATCACATGTGTCACCTGCAAGACTTGATACACAGCAGGGAAAACGTTACAACTTTGTAAGTTTGTTTTTGATCTTTTCTTCTAATCCTCCCGCCTGTATCTTGTAAACGTTTCTGTTTTCAATCGTTGATGTCTTAGCTCATGTTAACGAATTTTGTTTTAGTAAATCTCAGTGTTATCAACCCTTCCGTCCTTTTTGAAACTTGATTTACTTTCTTTTAAATTTTCTTTTTTAAATATCTTTCTGTTCCTTTCTTTCCTTTTTTTTCAAAATCACTTTGTCTACATGATAAAAGACAAGCGCCTTTATATGTTTTTAAGTAGCTGTCCTCCTTTCAATCATGAATTGTGTTGCAGTTTCTTGATCGAGGATGTGACATCTTAATTGTACCAATCGTACTGTATATACTATTCTTTTAGAGATCTCTCATTCAACAATATCACAAATATCACAAGAGGATCTATCTCTGGCTTGACAAACCTTTATATACTGTAAGTAATGCAAATTTGCTAAGATTGGTTACTTTGCCCACACTTATTTGCAGAACTCAATTAAGGGAAATATTGAATTGTACTCGACTAATTTGTAAGCAAATGACAAATTATATTGATGTGTCATCTGGTTCAATGAAAGAAAATTTAATGTCTATTAATTTTGGGTGTTTGTCTTTATTGCATCAAAATATATTAAATATTGAATATAGCGATAATTTTTTGTACACTTCTTCAGGTCCTTGGCTTACAACAAGATAAAAGTGTTGCATTACAGCGTCTTCCATGGTCTAAACTGTCTTGCTGTACTGTAAGTATAAAAATAAAAATAATTCTCATTTTGACGTCTCAATCTTCAAGCTGGACAAACTAATTGAGTAGTTTCGCTCACGTTGATTATTGTGCACACAACTCGGCTCGTACGTTCATTTTTGCGGAGAGACGAAAACCGGATTACCCGGAGAAAAACCCTCGTGGCATAGGAGAGAAAAACACTTCAAACAAACTCAACTCAAAAATAATTCATGCCCGAGCCGGGATTCGAACCTGGCCCACAGCGGTGAGAGGTCAGCGCTCTGACCGCTAGGCCGCCCATGCCACCCAAAAGGAGGTATATAGCCTTTTGATATGGGTATAACTGAAACACCTTTATTATTTTCTTTTTTAGCAACCTGACAATGAATCCATTGAAATGGTTCTCTGGTAACCTATCGGGTCTATTGCCATCACTGTCAACCATCGACGCAACGGGAATCTCACACTGGAAACCAGACAGGGAGCTCTTTAAACTGCGCACGCTCCGACAAATAATTGGGTGGACATATTCAAAAGAATGTCGAGATTGCTTATTGTATAGAAGTAATACTACATTAATACTCGATAGATATATAAGCAACAGATATGCAGGGTGTGACGTTTACTATCATATAATCAAAATTAATTCTCCGTTCGTACAAATACTCAATAACACGCCGTTTAACTATCTTTGCAAATCGGATCAAAATCATGAGTGTTTTCAAAGTCTATATGTTTTAAAGCCAGTGGAAGTTCGCAGTGAGTGTTGGGATACATCGTTAGTTATTATCAAATGCCAATCCTCTCTAGGTTATATTGGTGTTGTTTTTAACGTTGTAGTTTTTCTTACCATTTTAACATCTAAACATCTCCTCAAAAACATATCAATGCGTTTAGTATGCAATATGGCATTTAGTGATTTTTTAATAAGTATATACATTGTCGTCATTACTTCATATTTTGATAGTTTCGACTACAATTACCTGCATAAGTCATCACCCTTAAACTGCTGGAAGATCGGTTTCCTGTGGATGCTCGGTCAGTCAGGGTCTGTCTTAACCACGTCCTTTTTAACCCTTGAGAGATATTTTGTCATTGTGTACAGTTTACAACCAGATATAAGAATCAGTGGACGTATGGCTGTTATTTTGGTGATTGTTAATTGGGTTGTTGCTATTTTTCTTACCAGTTACGCCATGTACTATAACTTTTACCGCTATAATACATTTTGTATTCCAATTCGTTTGCAATCGTATCATTTCCATGTCTTTGGCTTTACCATGACTATAGGGCTATTGGCTTTATTTTTCTACTTATTGAGCTTCCTATGCTATATTCACATTTACATCGCTGCAAGACGCACAGGTCGAAGTGCTGGTGTAAAGAGAGAGTCTAAACTTGCTAAAAGAATCGCATTGTTGGTTTTTAGTAATATGTTCTTCTTTTTCTTCCCCGTCTTGTTCATAGGAGCTCTTGTTGCAGTTTTTGATGCCTTCTTTTCTGATTCACGTATGGATTATAGGGACAATGACATAAGCTACTTCTTTTTAAGAACTTTTCCCATTGTTTGTTTATGTCTTAACTCATGTTGTAACCCAATTCTGCATGCTTTTCGCAACGATAGTTTCAAAAAAGTCCTAAAGGAAAGAGTGGCTATGCTTTATCAAGCATTCTTGAGGCCACTGATAGGTATAGAGAGTAGACTGATGGCCTTTGTAAGAAATCGAAAGGTAGCTCCATCTGAACATGTAATGGAAAACCCAATGAACAATAGCACCTCTTAGATAGGGTCGTGACTAGGGATGTGTGATGAGAGATCACATAGTCCAAATCAGCTGGAATCAGGGATCATAAAAAAGGATTGGATGAATAAATTCCGGGATTAAGGAAGCAGGGATAAAAAAAATTCGAGGTATTGGGATCAGGGATCAAACGTTTGTGTAAAAACAATAAGGATCAATCACGAGAAAGCATCCCTTGTCCCGACCCTGTCTTAGACATTGGAACAACAGTAACCCATAGTTACGTGTATTGAATGAACACATTGGGTGCAAGGCATGGGTGGCCTAGTGGCGGTAAGATCAATGCTGGGAGATAAGTGAACAGATCTAGAGTTTGTTTGATGTGTTGTTCTTTCTCATGCCACTTGACACTTGGGTGTTTCCCCGGGTTCTCCAATTTTCCTCTAGCGTAAAATTCAACACGAGAGTTTGGATGTTGTGTGCATGTAAATATAGAATGTAGGGTGGGGTGTGTGAGGGAGCAACAGACCCCTAGCTATAGCCTGCATTAACATATAAGTGATTCTATTAAAAACAAGATTGTATGATTGTCATTAGTTGTCATTGATTTTCTTAGCTGAACAACTACACCTGAATCTAAACTTGCTCCATATCTTGTATTACAAATGTTAAAACTGAAACTATCTAGTGTCTGCACTCATGCATATTTGTGTAACGATAAGACCGTTTGTTTGGCACCCGCAACAAAGGTTACGTGTGCAATGGCACAACAATCTTCACAGTTGTCTGGACATATTTGTGGGTTAAGGGAAACAGTCAATTATTATCTGCCATTATTGTCATTATATAGAGCAATATTCGCAAATTTCTATGAAAGGCCTACGGCAGGAAAGCGGTCAAGGTACGGAAAGAAACTTCAAATTTTTAGAAACATCACGGTCGCGGCAAAGCACGCAAACGGCACTGAACTTTTCACAAACATAAAAATATCTGCTTTTAAGAAACAACATTGTATAAATATTTTAATGTATGAAATTATCATTGTAATCTTATTATCACAAAAGAAACTCCCAATTGTAGCATTCTGCCATCTATATCACTTGTAAATGCAGTAATATATAGCTGCCTACGCCATCTTGAAAGATAGCCGGGCCTTTACATCGAAGCGAGACAAACGTTGAGCTTCCCGTGATAGAGACCTCTCAACCCCTTAAGGGACAATTATTCACGTGTCTCTATCGTTGTAAGCTCAACGTTAGTCTCGCTTCAGTGCAAAGGCCAGGCTAAGGATGGCACAGGGTACTGCGGAAGGGGACTATTGACAATTATATCCCAACAATATATTTTCTCGCGCAGTCATTGGTCAAAAGGGATCACGTGGTACATTCTCGGCGGACGGGTATCAGTCGATATCCCCCGTCCAAAGTTGATATTTGTCCGCTTAATTTTGTTTTTGACAAAAAAGAGCCATGGAAAATAACCAAAACCGTTTTATCAAGACCTCTGATAATGAGATTAAAAGACTAGTCCAAGAAGCGACACCTGGCAATACAAAAAAGTGGACTAAGTACGCTGTGAACGTATTTTTGTGAACGTATTTTAGTTTTCACCTTGCACTCTAATGGCTTTCCTTCGCCAACCAAACAAGATAAAGTCGTTGGGATATAAAATAAATAAACCCCTTCTGGCTTACTGAAATATGTATTAGATAGTTACTGAGGCCGGCAGCAATATTAGATATATTGCAGTCAGCTGAGGGCGCAGCCCGAAGCTGACTGCAATATATCTAATATTGCTAGCCGGCCGAAGTGACTATCGTATATAGTTACTATTCACCACCCTGCCCCATTGTTTTCTCTCTTGCACAGTAATCGGCGGTTTCTTGTGTTTTTGAATATAATAAAAATAGGCTTACCAAACTTTCACGCTGGGCTGGCAGTGTACTGAAATCGGCGTTTTTAAGCGTGATTTTGAATAACTTTTTATAGTTAGGTCCGATCAACTTCAAATTTTATATGTGAAGAGTACACACCCAAAGAAAATAATTCTTCTTTTCACTTTTACAAATGTTACGATTTTTGGCGGGAAAATAACGTCATCAATTTTAGAGGAAAATCTAAAATGAGGGTAATGCAAAATTTTAAAATGCGCATTTGAAAGAACTCATTGAGATACGTTCAAAACCGAAGAGATAATAGTCAAAGTCAAATTTAATCTAAAGTTATAATTTTTTGAATGTAAAATAGAAAACATTTCTAAACTTCAAAAATCATATATTTTGATTAAATTTGACTTTGACTGTTATCTCTTCGGTTTTGAACATATCTCAATGAGTTCTTTCAAATGCGCATTTTAAAATTTTGCATAACCCTCTATTTCAATTTCCGAGGAGGGGACTGGGAACTAGTTTCAAGATTTAATGTAATTAAAAACTAAAGCCCAAACAATAAACTAACATCCTGAAACTTTGCAAAAATATCTATTTATCAGCTGTCTATCAGAAAATCACATTTAACACTTAATTCCATGCATGTTGAAAAAGAATCGTCTCCGGAGGTGAAAGCCAATACTACGCCTTGCACTTAAGTTTGGCACAGCCCAAGTTTTGTTACGTAGTTTTGACGTTTATAGTATGATGTTACCAGGGGCAACATGTCAAGAATTGACATGTCATACGGCTAAAGGCGCGAAAATCACAAGCACCATCTTGTGAGAAAGTCAGTGTCGCTGTCTAGGTCCACAATGATTCAACTTAAAGTTTTCTACAATATATCTTTCTCAGAGGACCGCGCCGTTGTGATAGCCTTAGAGGAAACGGAACTTAAAACGTTCGAAGATCTTTTGAAAGCCGTCAGATCTAAAGTCGACTGCTTGCAATTCATTCCCGATACAGAACTTAGAATCAAATACAGAGATGACGAACAGACATTTGTAAACCTTCGTAGCGAAGATACACTTCATGAAGCCTTACGATGTGCTAGTATCGTGCAAGGAGCAACATTTAGAAGATTAACCGTCAAAATCGAATGGCAGCCACAATCCACACCAGAGATTATCGAGAGACGTCGTGAATCAGGTGTCATGTCGGCAAACACCCGGGCAAACAGTGCTGGTTCTTCGAAAAGAGAATTATTTACACCTACACAAAGACCAACAGCTCCTGGAACATCTGGAGTAAAGGAAATTCATAATGATAGTCCCGTGGAAAGAATGCTGCAACGAAAACGCGAAAGTATTACTAGCGTCAAAACAGAACTAAACAACGCGAAAGCAGCTAAAGACGCATTTGAACGACAACTCGCTCGAGCACAAGGTCTTAATTCTGGTCGTCTAACTATTTGTGGACAATGTCATTTTAAAACTGGACACAATAGACGAATTTGCGATGGGGAACCGTGTACGTCGGTCATGCTATGTGGTTTAATTGAGAAACACCCTGAGGACAAAGCAACACGTCGCAGTCTTTCCCAGGCAGTCGAGAAAACGAAATCAAAACTTACTTTACTTGAAACTGAATACCAGCAAAAATATAGATCGTATAGGACGGTCGAAGATTCGTTTGCAAGGAAGATAGAAGATGATATTATTTCTACGGACCCTGATCTTTATGTAGTCAACGGAGTAAAAAACTGGGCGCTCTTAAATCAACATGTTGCTCTATTGCAGAAAAAGTGTAAAGGAAATCTACCACCGAGAAATTGCGTTGGTCAGCTTTTGAAGGACGCAGTTCGTGAGTTTCAGATGCATAAGAGGCCTGAGACAAATCCTGACACCGCTGTGAATCCTAAGAAGAGAATTCTTCAAGATGAATACGCTATTCGTTTCCCTAAACGAAGTTCAACTTCGACAATGACATCGACTATGACTGCGGCCGCTTCAGCCAACCCTGTGTGCTCTCAACCACAGTCAAATGAACTTGATTTTAAACTTGCTGTTTCTCTCCAAAATGAGTTGATTAAGTAATAGTTATTGTCAATATGTTATGAACATATTATATACATTTAGTCAAAGATATTATGCACTGGCTTAACAAAAATCAAGCAATCGTCCCAGTGACTGTCACACGTTCAATTTCAAGGCCGGTTAATTTCAAATCGGGTACGTTTCAGTTTCATTGATAAATAAATGAACAAAATTGTCAAAAATAGTAATAGCACTATTAGACTGTTGATGATGTTTTATAATTTCAAATAACTGTGCTGAGTTAAATACATTCTGTTGTATAATAAATTGTGTTTACATATTGCACAAGTCACACTTGTTTCTGTGTGTTTGAGCTAGAGTTTTTTCATCCTTTACATGTAAAATTATAAATAAAACTGATTTAATTGAAAAAAAAAGCTATGAGGTCGTGTATAAAAATTATTAAAGATATATTATGGATACATTACATGTGCAAATCAAGAGAAATTTGAAGAAATTTCAAGGTAGCGAACGCGGTACTATCAGTGTTGTCGCGACAATGTGTCGCAAGTTTAATATTGTAATTAGTGTATCTTGTTAGGGGCCGACCATTTAACTTTTGAGGGGGGGGGGTGATTTTGAAAAAAAATTTCCTGCAAGCCAAAATTGCCACTCAAATCTTTGCATTTCTATCAAATAAATTCCGTGCGCATGCCAGCTGGCTAAAAAAAATTTCGTGCACGGACCAAATCACCCACCCCCCCCCCCCCCCCCACCCCCCTCAAAAGTTAAATGGTCGGCCCCTTATCAGTCGTGGAATCTTTCAATTGGCAAACTATCACTCAAATTCTTATAGATTAATATAATTTGTGCAGGCGTAAAACCCGTGCATGTCTTCGCATTTAATTTGTTTACACGCCTCTATAGCAGCAACTTCTATGTTGTAGGCTACTACATCCTGTAATTCATAGTTCATGACAGTTCTCATTTTATTGAATACGAATTCAACGGGATTAAAATCAGGGGAGTAAGTTGGTGTATAAACAAGTTCAATATTGCGATCGCCCAGCCATTCTCGTAAAATATGTCCACCGGCGTTATGGTGAAATGGACAGTTATCCATCACAACTACATCGCCGACTTCCAGCGCTGGTCTACCGGTTTTGATGTTTGCAGCTTTGCCAGCTTGACCAAAAAAATCAAGAAAGATCAATGTGTCAGATGGGCCATGAATAGTATTCATGTATTCTATACCATTTAAACCAGCCAAAACATTGACAGTAATGTTTGGTGATTGGTGATAGCGCATTACCTCTACACATCTATCGCCAACGGGAGAATGTCCGTATAGACGTTTCCCATGTGAGGGTGTTTTCAACCCGCACTCGTCAAAGAATTTCAACTTGAATGGGTCTTTGCTGTGAAGGTAGTCAATAAATAGTTGAGTATATGCCATGTTCTCAACAGTGAATCTTTCTTGTGCTATAGGAGATACTTTTTTTCGAGAATACTGTTCACCAGATAACATTCGTCCTTTCAGTGCGCGGGAGATTGACGATTGAGACGTTCCGTTGGGAATATTACCAAACTCCTCAAGTTTCTCATGGATTTCTTTTAGAGAACAGGTAGGTCTATCGTTCTTTAAAACTTCGATAAGCTGTAAATCTCCCTGAGTCAAACTTGAAGGATATCCTGCTCCCGTATTTTTCTTAGGATCAAATGTACCATCATTGTGCAAACGGTTCCAAATATTCTTAACAGTGTCGCGACTTACTTTATATGTATTCGCAACGTCAGAAAATTGTCCAGGAAAATAACCACTCGCGACATCGCCTCCAAGTCGAACTATTTCATCAATAATTAATTTTCTGAGATTAGAACCTAGTGCTTGACCTTTAATAAACGTTCTTCCCTTTGTGTTTATCCTGTACATTTTTACTACTATCGCTACTGATTTTCGCGCCTTTAGCCGTATGACATGTCAATTCTTGACATGTTGCCCCTGGTAACATCATACTATAGACGTCAAAACTACGTAACAAAACTTGGGCTGTGCCAAACTTAAGTGCAAGGCGTAGTAATAATGTCGAGGGACAGCTGTCCCTAGCTCTAAACCATACATTGTTTTGTAATATTATATATATTATAAATAATAATATATTATAATATTAATATATATTATTAACAAGTTTTATCTAGCTCGTATCAGAGATATAAAAAGGTATGCATTGGGTCCTCGATATATATTTCTTTATATCATATGGAAGTCCTTACAATTTTCAGCCTTTCATCATACGCCAATCACTAGGTAAAATGTGCAAATTTCTCACCCATCTTTTTCCCCCCAATCCTACGATAAATAACAAACGGCCTTTAAAGCAGGAAGTTTCCAAGTTAGGCCTGTCAGCCATTAAAAGTGTTTTATACTGAGAAAATTTATTATCGCTAAATGGACACTGAGGAGTTAAGAATAAAGAGGAATATTTGTGCAGAAGCCTGGAATTAAATTTCCGAGAGAAAGTGTCCTCGCCTAGGTCTTTTTATTAATGGCACTTCGTAATACGTGCAATCAACTCCGTCAATCAGTGATGTGGAAACAATTGAACCAAGCAGAAATGCGTGGAAAAAGTTATGATTTAAATATAAATAAAATTACACTCAGAATAATTTATATTACAATAAACTTTTATTCAATATCATCTTATTTCAACTATTTATTTTTTTAATGTGGCCTTTCACCACTGTAACCTGGGTGGTATTTCCGTCTGTGAGCGACAAGTGATCAGAGTTTTTTTGATTTGTTGTTCTCCCTCATGCAAAGAAGGAGTTTCTCCTTTTCTCGATGGTTATCCGGTTTTCCACCCTGTGCAAAAATCAACATGTGAGATTTGTTGTATTCTAACATGTTTCATTTAGGCGCTATCTCACCGTAACACTGAATTATTTTCATTAATTTTATTATTTTTGGGGGACTTCCTTCCAAATCATTTTCTTTGAATATACACTCAATTAGAAAAAAAAGGGTTAAACAGTGTGCACTGTAAAAAAGTGCATGAGTGCAAACATACCATTCGAAAGTCAATCCCTCGTCGACGTACAAGAGAAGGTATTTATACTAGTGGTGAGTAGCTCAGTGGTCAAATTTCGCCGTTGTCAAGTTTCTCTAGCACCTGGAGAATTCGAAATGTTATTTTTCGGTTACTTTCACACTTTCTTTGAAGTTCAAACGTCATTTACCAGCATGCATTGCGTTGTTTATTTTGATTTGAGTGTTATAATTCATTCGCAGTCATTCGTAGTAAGAGAAAATAAATAAGTGCGATAATATATCCGGGCATTAATGCCCACTCACATCGCAAACGATATCAAAATGCCTGATTGACGATTTTCATGGTCCATGAAATTCAGTCTTTCTCGCGGTGCATGCTGGTAAGTGACAATGGGTCTTTAATAATCATAATACATATTCACATTACTTATTTATCGTCGCCATTATTTACATGCAGTTGGAGTTTGCTGCTTGCAAGATATATGAGCAGCCGGCTGCATGGTTTCTCTCTTGCAATTCTATAGGTTTCTCAAAAGTGGTTTTCTCTGAACCCCTTATTCTTGTTATCAGAGGTCTCCACAACACCCCATGAAGCATACAGGCTCTTTCCTTTAGGACTTTATTGAAGCAATCTTGCCGAAAAGCATGCAAAATGGGATTACAAAACGAGTTTAAACTTAAAGTTATTAAGGGAAACATATTGAAAAAGAAATACCCTGAACAGCTTGTTACGTATTCTTCAATCCGTGATTCACTGAGAACAAGAAAAACCAAAGCAATCACGAATACAGGAATGAAAAAGAAGAACATGTTCGTAAAAACCAACAATGCTATTCTTTTAGCAAGTTTAGACTCTCGCTTTACACCAGCACTTCGACCTGTGCGTCTTGCAGCGATGTAAATGTGGATATAGCATAGAAAGCTCGTCAAGTAAGAAAGTAAGGCCACGAGCCCTATAGTTATGGTAAAGCCAAAGACGTTGACATCATACGAATTTAGACGAATTGGGATGCAAAACACAGTTTTCAAGTAAGACTTATAGTACAGGGCATAAGTGGTAAAAAATAATCCAATAACCCAGCACACAACTATCAAAATAACAGTCATACGTCCACTGATTCTGATATCTGGTTGAAAACTGTACACAATAACAAAATATCTCTCAAGGGTTAAAAGTAACGTGGTTAAGACAGACCCTGACTGACCGAGCATCCACAGAAGACCGATTTTCCAGCAATGGAATTTTGATTTCCAATGTAAATCGAAGTATGGCATGCTATTAAGATATATTGTGATTGCAACAGCGTACAGACCCAACAGAAAATCACTAAATGCCATATTGCATACTAAACGCATTGATATGTTTTTGCGGAGATTTTTAGGGGTTAAAATGGTAAGAAAAACTCCAACGTTAAAGACAGCAGCCAAAATACCGAAAATGCATTGTGATTTGATAACAACTAAGGTTTTAGCCCAACACCTATTTTGAATGTTCACCGCTCCATTAGTATAAACAGATCGCAAGCAACTATATATACGCATGTTGGTTTTGCAACGAAATCGAAAATCGGTGTTGTTAAGCATTTGTACAAAATAGAACTGTTGTTTCAGTGGCCGGTAATATAAGTCGCCTCCACTTTTGGATACATATATTCTATTGAATATTAATGTAGTATTACTTCTATACAATAAGCAATCTCGACAATGTTTTGAATATGTCCACCCAATAATTTTTGTGAGCGTGCGCAGTTCAAAGAGCTCTCCGTCTGGTTTCCAGTGAGAGATACCCGTTGCGTCGATGGTTGACAGTGATGTCAATAGACCCGATAGGTTACCAGAGAACCATGTCAATGGATTCATTGTCAGGTTGCTAAAAAATTAAAGATAACAATACACTTAAAGACGGCTCAATTGTAACCACATTAAAATACTTTATAAAATATTTGAGATACTACGCACGCTGTGATTGGCCGAGAGGTGTGTTTGCATAAGAGTATGCAAACACAGTTGTGACGTCATGACATTTGTGTCAAAACTTTCTCAGGAAGGTTGGTAGAATTCTTGATGGCTATGCAAACCCTCGACTTCGTCTCGGGTTTGCATAACCGTCTCGAATTCTCCCAACCTCCCCTCGTGTTTATATCAGGCTATGCAAACACGGAAAAAGTTTTCTATTGCTTAAATATACTTACAGAATAGCTAGATGGTTGAGACCGTAGAAGACGCTGTAATGCAACACTTTTATCTTGTTGTAAGCCAAGGACCTAGAGTATAGATTAATACGTTTGTTATAAAAATTGTTATAACAATTTAGGGAAGGCGGGGGCTACAATTAACAGCTTTTCTTGTAAGTATGATTGAGATCATGCAATAGATGAACCCAAATCTTTATTCCTTTAATTTGTACGTAAAGAATAACAAATTGAATCAATGTCACATTGACTTACAGTTATCGCTTTGTTCACTATTTATATATTTTAAAGGAGTAAAGACAAACACCCAAAAATAATAGAGATTAGATGTTCTTTTATTGAGCCAGAAGACACTTATCAAAACAATTTGTAAATTTCAAAGTCTACATGTACAGTTCAATTGAGAATTCTCATTGTTGAGTTCCGTAAATAAGTGTGAGCAAAGAAATACCCAATCCTATCAAAATATTAGTACTTACAGTGTACAAAGGTTTGTCAAGCCAGCGAAAGATCCTCTTGTGATATTTGTGATATTGTTGAATGAGAGATCTCTAAAGGAACAATGTAGCAGGAGTTTCATGTCATTGATAGCCGGAAGAGCAAGCTTGTTGATCAAGTAAATAGATTTTTAAATACAGCTGATACATAAACATATGCAGAAAAGAAATGCATGTAGGGCGTAGAGTAAAAAAACTGAACATTTACTCGATCGAGAAGAGCACTTATATAGCAAAAAGTAAAATCGAGAATTTCCTTTAACACCCCAATGATTACAACAAAATATGGAAAAAGCTATAGGGTACATGATCTTAGATTTAATTATTTTTGGAAACAGGGTATGATATCGATTAGTAAAGAGATCCACATTAATACAATTTGTTTCGCGATATATGTAGCGTATATGGCGATGTAAACAGGAATATAAGAAGAATACCTACAAAGTTGTGACGTTTTCCTTGCTGTGTTTCAAGTCTTGCAGGTGACACATGTGAGTGGTCTTGCAGACCACATTACTGCCTTTATCTTCAAAGCTACAGAAACCGGTTTTCTGTGAAGGACAGTTGTTGTCAACACTTTGCACTGTAAGGAACAGAAACACAGAGAAGACGTGGAGAAAATGCATGAGATGATGAGATAACCGTCGCAGCGACATTGCTGTGCTGACTGATATTAACTTTGTCTTTAATTAGCTATAAACGTTCTAAGAAATATAATTCTATTGTTTTGAAGTGGTTAACTCCTTAACCAATCATCAATTATTCAATTCGTGCATGCATACTAAATATCAAGTGAACTTAGGAGTCCACTTCTGGAGTAAGAGAATGGAACCCTATTTTTCAAGATAACGCCTTTCGTTCTTGTCCAATCGCGTTAACAGCTAGTGGAATCATCAAACACTTATACTGAACGTATATAATTGAGTATTGATGTATATAATGGCTTTGGGAATAGGCGCTAGCCGTGCAATAATGATAATAATATATATATGTCATCATAAGAATAATGTGCTACTTAAATAACACTTCAAAGAGAAAATAAAGAAACTTTGTCCATGCATGGTGGTGGTCGCCTTGGAAACTGGATGTCTACCCATTGTCTGATATAGACTTAGTAGTAGCAGTCGAAATGACGGGGTCCAAACTTTGACGAAAACAGATCAAAAAGAACAACTTTATTTTATTTTCTTTGCCCATAAAAAAAAATTCCAGAAAATTTGCAAAAGGAAAACACGAATGGCATGTTAGCTGTATTTTGAGATATGGGCGTGGCAGTGATGAAATTTCACCCCTAAGAGGGACCAACCAATAACGTATCATTTTGGTTCGGTTTCTCGATTTTATTTGTATTTTGATACTAGCATCAAACACCGTCTGCTCGTATGAGTTTATGACGACGTCGTTTGAAAAGAAGCATTGTTGTTAATCTTATACCCTAAAAGGGATCACAAAACTCAGCTGGTTTGCATTCTCGTCACCCTAAGCGGGACCAAAACTCTGATTTCAAACCCTAAAAGAGACGACGAGGACCCCCGCCACCCTTTTATCGAGGACCCCGCCCTATTTTGTAAGGGAGTTCCCCCGGGGAAAATACCGTCCAGAAAAAGGGGAGAATACCACACCACAACGACTGAAAACATTTTATTTACATTATAATTTACATTACTAGAAAGTTGAAAAGCATTTTCTTTCAATTGCGTTAGCGACAGTTTTTGCGTGCGAGCTGGGTCACTAGTCAGCTGAATAAAATTAGAACTGTTAATAGGCCCACCCCTCTCCCTTATAAATTATCATTGTAAGTTGAAGTAAATTGAGTTATCCCAGCAACTGCTCGTGTTGGCTTTGTCTGACGTTGGTCAAAGTACGATTTCCTGATGTCTTTTGGAAGTCACCTTGTGGAAATGGCCCGATCTCTGCACCTGCCAAATAACAATTTACTATAGATTAGTACCATAATGCTTTGTCAAATTTCTTTTGTAAAATGATAAGTGTCAACTGCTAAAAGCAATCTAAATAGAGGGATTTCATGGCAGCCATACTTGTGTTCAAATTTAAAAATTAGAGTTTTTCTCTTAAGGGAACTGAAATTATCCTTTGCCATTCAAAAACTTGCTTTTGTACTTGTCCAGTACAAACATGGCTGTACATGTACGTCATGAAATTCCTTCATAGGAAAGGAAAATCTGAACAGGGAAGGAAACTAATGATTGGGTAAAGCATAGTACTACTAGAATGATGCCAGCATGAAAATGTCTGATTGAACTATTGATACTAGAATAGCTTATCGTTCATTAGGGTTTATAAAAGCGAGTCTGCAGAAGAATGACAAATAATTCCCAAAATGGGGAACTTCTCCTTTTGTATACACCAACGCAAGAACAATAACAACAATGTTGCATGTCCAGGTACTAGTACCTAGAAGAATCATCCATTTTCTGCCAACATTTTTGATATTTTCCTTGCGGGTGGTGACTCAGTAGCCCCTGATGGAGGCGGGGGTGGGGGGTTGCTGGGGGATGGGGAGGGTACGAGTGTGCGATGTTCTTGGCAGCTAAGCTCTTTTCGCTTTACCAACAAAGCCTAAGACACGATTGAGATATTTTCAACCCTAAAAGAAGTACCGAGTATGCTTTTTAAATTTTGTTTTATGTTTTTATATGTATGTGTTAGGGTTAAAGGATTATCTGTGGCAAGCCCTGTGACTGTTTTTGAAAATTTCTGAGATTTTATCCTTGAGCCCTCTCCCAAGGGGGAAATTGTCACCTATGTTTGTCACTAGGGCAGTGTTTGTGTCAAGAAAAGTCATTAATGGTCTTACCAGTCAAAATATTATAACAAAGTCTTCTTGGTGGGCAAGTTTGAGTACCAGGTCCTCTCATTTTACCAAGATTATCATGCACTACTTCATATGTTGTACTGAAAGCAATCTAAAACAATAGCACCAATGATTAATTACGACTAATGATAATGTCCAAAATGCTGTTAGTTCAAACTCAGTTTCTTGTAAATATAGCTGACTGGTTTGCCTTCTTGCCATTTTTGACTACAATTACAATCCATAAGAGCTCTTCTGTGAATGGAATGGATAGAGGTGCTCCACAGACCTTTTAGGGTCGAAAATAAGACCCCCGCATACCTTTTAGGGTCTCGAACTGGCACCGTACCTTTTAGGGTCAGTTTTCGAACTTAAAGGGGGACTAGCACGAAAATGGGCCAAAAATTCAAAATTAATTCAAAATGCTTAAAAACTCGATTGTTATAATCTTTATAATATCATTAAAAAGCCACATGATTTTCTTTTGCTAAATCTAAGCGTAAGACCTTCATTTCAACGGGTGTTTTTTGACCCGCCATTTTTCAGATGTCGCTTGATCATTAACTCGGTAAAGAGCCTGGGCCGAGATCTGTGACGTCAGTTACTTGATAGAAATAAACCAACCTGAGAGAATCTGTAGGTGAGAAGCAAAACACGCGATAATTTCATAACTGATAAAAGCAGACAAACATAGTTTTTTCAGCATGCCATCAAATAGATGTGTTGTGCAGGGCTGTAGCAACCAATCCGATCCAAAAAATGGCATTTCGTTGCATCTCTCGCCTACTGACAAGACCGAATGTGCCAAATGGAAGCGCTTTGTTGACATTCACAGTGCGAACTTTGAGCCGCAAAATCGATTTGTTGTGTGCTCAAAGCATTTCGAAGGAAGCTGTTTTGAGCGAGTAATGAACGTACAAGGAATCAAGAGATTCTTAATCAAAGGGTCTGTACCCACAATCTGGTTTCCAGCCGGCGACGAAGGTCCAAATGATAACAAGTTCAGTGACAGGACACGCCGCAAGGTAGGTTTTGCTGACTGTGTAAATATTATAAATATTATAAGGTAAAGTCCTTCTCCTGAATTTTAACAGTTTTTCGAGCAGAAATTTATAGAAAACTTATTCATGTCGTTTGTAAAACTTTAATTCTGAGCTAGCTAAGCTAGCTGTTTTGTGATCGATGTTGTATTTACGCAGTGTCAGTGTATGTATATGTTCGCGTGCCTGACACTAGGTCACGAATAACTACATGTTAATTTTTAAAAAATCACTGCAGAATAGCATACTAGTTTAGTAAAACATACTTTACTTTGTTTAGCTCTACCAAATCATTCTTTTCACCGTATTAAGTCGAGATTTCCAGGCGTAAAAATAATTCGACTCCCTGACAATATTCTGTCACGCACCCGGACATATAGACACGTACTGCGTTGTATTTAACCTTACTACATGGAAAATACACGTAAATGAATAAACAAATGAAATAAACAAAATACAAAATCAAGTTGAAAAGTATGATTTTTGTAATTCACGACTTATATTTTGTACTTAGCACTGATACGGCGATGTTTGAAATCTGACGAGTCTAAGTTAGTAGTTGTTTTGTTTTGCTTCGATGAAAAATTTCCTTACAATTAGATGCTTAAAGACATGGGAATTGATCGAAGACCTACAGTGGAAGTACCCAAGGTGGCCTCTCCAGAAGAAAACCAAGTCCAAGACCAAATAGCCTCACCACAAGAACCAATAGCTGTAGAATTAACAAAAACAACAACAACAGTAGATCTAGAGTTGGAGCACCAACAAAATTCTATTGCACAGTCAGTAAGTTGACAATTCAGACATACATGAGTAACTGACCAAACTTTACTTTGTAGCTATAGAGTCTTATAACATAACACTGTGACAGTCATAAAACTCAAATATTCCTTTGATTAATCCTGTAGATATCAAACCTAAATCCTAGTCCTACATCAACAGTAGAGTTGGAGCTCCCACAAGTTTCTATTAATACACAGTCAGTAAGTTGACAATTCAGACACATATAACTGACAAAACTTTACTTTTTAGTCTTAATTTGCTCAGTTGTTTAAAAGTTATGTGGTGCTATGAAACAACTCAGTAACTACATAGCACAAAATAGTTCTTTTATATTGAATAATTAATTTTGGACCATGCAGTTAGTACTTTCATAAAACTCACATATTTCTTTGATTAATCATGTAGGTATCAAACCTAAATCCTAGTCCTACATGTAGCAGTGCCAGCAGTCCTGTAGATAACAATCAGCATGATCTTAAGACAAAAGTAAAAAACCTGCAAACCAAAATCCGCAGAATGAAAAAAAGTGAATCAGATTTGCTGAGTGCATTGGCTACCAACACAAAAAAAGCCCCAGTGGTCTCAACAAAAAGTAAGAAAACAATGTACACAAAGTACATAATTGATAATGACAATAGATATAAAAATAACTGATAAAAAAAATAAAATGGATTATAATAATTATGATGACAGCAAGAAAAAATATAATTAATGATGACAATAATGATAATAAATGTATTTCTTTTTCTAGCTACTCAGACTTATCCATATGATTTTCCTGAAAAGGAAAACAAGAGGCAAACATCTGATGAAGAATGGGTTCCCAGTGACAATGAATGTCCCGTGGAATTGCTCGACATGGAAGGGCAACATACCCTTGAAGAAGAGCCAGAAGAAATACCGGAGGATAATGACCAACAGTATATAGATTATGGAGACGACGATGAAACTATAGCTCAAAAAGTCACATGTAACACCAGGTTTGCTATTTATTCAAATTAAAAACAAGATTATTTATTAAGAATTAATGATTGTGTGTTCCAGTGTTTAACCCCTAGCTTTATAGCAGTATACATATATATAGTGCAAACACTAAATGTCTACAATATAAATTGTAGAAAATAGTACTATATTATGCTAATTCTATTGTTTATACAGTACTATGTAGTAGTGAATAGTGCAAAGTATTCCCCACATTTAATGTTTGCAATCTAATACTTGCATTAAGATATGCAATAAAATACTTTTACATGCTACAATTAAAGTTACATTTCTATTTAATTAATACAATGTAGTCTGCTATTTTCTTTTCATCTTTAGATTGGACACAGAAGAAAAGGATGCCCGCAACGAACCAAAAGCAATTGTTTTCCTATCTAAGCTACTAGTTCTTTTCCAGTTCTGTCGGTACTGCTTCTGTCCAAAACCTGATATCGACATCAAGCAAAGTGGAACATACATTGTAATAACTTCCAAATGTCAGAAATGTGAGAAGGTTTATATCTGGGAAAGTCAGCCCAAAATACTTGGAAGGATTCCTGCTGGCAACTTACTGCTGAGTTTTGCAGTTTTGTGTGCAGGAGCATCCATAAGAAAAGTTTTGCTTGTACTCAAGCACATGAATCTGTTAGTTTATCATGAAACAACATATTACTACCATCAGCGCCATTTACTTATACCAAGTGTTGTTACATTTTGGCGTTCGTACAAGCAAAAATTGATTGACAGTATAGATGGAAAAGAAGTAGACCTGGCTGGTGATGGGAGGCATGATTCCATGGGGCATTCTGCAAAATACTGTACATACTCAATCTTATGCTGCACTATTGGCCTTATTATTGATGTTCTTTTAATTCAGGTATTTTAACATTGATTTTTAAAGTCATGTTTAAAGTGAACTAATTATACAACAGTATAAACTATGGCCTTCCTGTGTGTCTCCAACACTTTAAAGTACCAGTAGTTATGTGTGGCTGAAGACTGTCACTGTGATTCATTTCTTGGGTTGTACAAAGGATGTTGGATTCATGGTTCACTGATCACCTAACAAAAAATATAGAATTAAGAATAAATAAGTTATTAAGTGATTTTATTTTCAGGCTAATGAAGCTGGTAGCAGTACTGCTATGGAATTTTTAGGGCACCAAAGGGCATTTGCCTACTTGTTCACTACTGGAATGATAATTAAGTCATTCATTTCTGATCGACATAAGTCTATTGGAAAATGGATGCGTGTAGAATGTCCCAAAATGTGTAAAGAACTTGGGAAGCCTGTAGTACATCATTTCTATGACCTTTGGCATGTTGCAAAAAGTAAGTAGTTATGCCACACCTACATTTACACCCATAGTAGGCCAGAGAAACAACAAAGTTTCAAATAAATCACAGTGATGTAATTTTCAAAAAGGATCTTGTCAACCTCCTGATAGCTCAAATTCATTTTTGCATTGTGTAACATATATGCCCTAACGTATTACATGTCTGCATACCGCAGATAAAATTGTAAACTTATATATTTGTTTCTATTATAAGAAATCCAGAAGATACTTATCAAATTAAGTAAAGAGAAATCATGTGAACTAATTGGGCGGTGGAGAAAAAAGTGTGTCAGACACTTTTATTGGTCAGTAACAACAACCAAGGAACTTCTGGGCGAGGTTAAACTAGCAAAATTTCAAAGTTTTTTCTCACATGTGATAAATGTCCACAAAGAATTGCCAAATCGCATATTTAATGCTTGTGCTCATGATCCTCTTACCAAAGAAAGGGTCTGGATGACAAAAGGTAATATTAAAATGCATTTGTATCAGCTACAATGCATTTTTGGCAGAATTAGAAGTTTGTTTGTTCAAATTAATTGCAGGATCAGAAGCATATGGAAAACTTGTTGATGCCCTAAGTACAACCAATATTACAACAGCAATAAAAAAGGCCTCTTCAAATGGTCAGACAAGTTATTTAGAAGGGTACCACTCGGTAATAAATCAATTTGCCCCTAAAATGTTGGCGTACTCTTATCTTGGAATGCTAAGCAGGTACTAGACTATACAATGTATAAACAACTAACTACTTACCTGTCAGTAATAATAACACCCAGATCTTCTATTGTTCATCATCTTCCTCATCCAAATCCTGTTGAATAACAAAAAAGATAATTGATTCCAATCCATTGATATGATTCGTTTATTTTAGATCATATCTGGCAGCACTGCATTTTAATTATAATGTGAAAAGAGAGTCAGTAGTAAATGATCATGGTGAAGCCAACCTCAGAGTACACTATCCAAAATACAAGTATGGAGAAGCAACAGTCAAGGAAGAAAAAATACCACAAAAATTTGGTAAATTTACTTTAAAAAAAAAAATATCATTTAAAAAAATACTTGCTGGTAGTACTACAATTATATCTGATATTCATTGACAGGTTATGTTGATGAGATTTATATGACATTGATCACAACACCAAGAGACAAGTTAAAAGAGATGGAAATTGAACTAGACAACAGTGTTCCTGGGCCAATGTGCTTTGGATTAGATAAAGATTCCAAACTAGATGCCATGGCTAAATACAGGCAAAGAAAAGCAAAAGCAACAACAATAGTCCCACCAACATGTACAGGTATGTAATATATAAAATACATAGATAACCACAATAAACATTTTTCATGTGTATTAATTTTGTAGATGAACAACTTCGACAATGGACGACTATTGGACCAAAACAAAGAAAGGCACCTTCATGCAAAAAATGTGGACAGCCAATGAAAGGGCACAACAGAAGCCAGTGTCAGCAACAGACATAATAATCATAACATGGGGACAAATACAAGGAATTAGTTTAAAAAAAATTATTGATAACTTGAAATTGATTTTTGAAATTTTTGAAATATCTATTCAGTGAGGATTTGTTGATATTGTGACCGAATAATAGTTGTTTTAAATGTTTTTGTTTTTTCTGTTCATCAACACCATCACTATATCATATCAGCTATAATCAAATATATGAATGTTTACCTCTGAGTCATTCTGTTCTTCATCATCTTCCTCCTCGAAGCCCTTGTATTGTCCATCTTCAGATGGGAACTGTTTTCTGATCTTATCATAGGCACAGCAAGGTAAAGGAAGCCTTCTTGATTTGCCAATATACTCCCATACCAGTCTTATAAACTGGCGGTAAGCTACTGATCGTAAGAACCTAGAAATGTAAATGGTTGATTATAAAGTGTGACCACACTAAAAAGAAATAAAAAAATAATGGACATGTTCATGTAGATGAAACTGGCATCTCAAGTTGTGTGTATAAGCACTATATAAATACAATAAATTATTTTTCTTGACAAATGAACAACAAATAAATAATAAAAAGTAAGTAATAAATACAGTAGAGACCTCGATCACAATCAATTTATTGTTCAAACAATTCAAAATCCCTAAATAATTTATTGTGTCTGCTCTTGAATACACGAGAGAGAAATGTGAAATTCGACAAAAACTCTAAAGTTGGTTCATGGTTTTATTTTCCACACAATAAATTTACAAACAAGAAATTAAGATAATATAGGAAAGTGGTTAACACTAGTATCAAACACCCTTACTCTAAATACAAAACAGTAAAATTTACAGGTCACAGAAACAATGGCAATTACAATCTGAAATTAATAGTTACAATGAAGTTATAATGAATAATCTATATATTAGGTATAGTATACAAATACGAAAAAAATTTATCAAATATCTAAAAGCTAAAAGGCCCGACGGTTTCAACATTTGCTTCAACATCCTTTCGATTTTGATTCAACACTGATCCAACACGTTTCGACAATGTTGAAAGAGTTTAAATCAACAAAATTGAACGAATGTTGAAGCAAATGTTGAAACCGTTTGCCCGGGCCTTAAAGTCAAATATATCTTACTTGTGTTTGTCAACGCGATTTTCCTCGTACATAACAGTATAGCGCTTGTTTTTCCGCGTTTTCAATCCGATGGCGGCTATCTGGAGTACCCACTCATCTAGACAGCCAGATGAGAAGCCAGGGTGATCTGTTATACATGCTGGCGGTTCTTCGACGAGCTCTGCTAGCCTTTCTTGACACCGATCGATGTCGCAACAACAAAAGCATTCCTCCGGCTTTGTTATCAACTCCAAAGAGCAGTGTGTACACTTGCACCTGTGAAACAGTAAAATTGCTGTAAATAATTATCAAAAAAAATACACAAAACCATTCATTTTAAGGTAAGAAATCGATGGTAAGTATTATAAACATACCACGAATGAACGTCTTGCTCTTCATAACGTCTCTTTAGCATCGCTTCTTCCTCTTCTTCGGCGGCTAAAGTTTGTCTATATAACTCGTTCTCCTCTTCAGTAGCGATCGGCTCTATGTCCTCATCGTCCTGAGAGAGAATGTTTTCACCTGGGTTCATAGTAACGCTTTCTGAATCGCTCGAATAGTCAGTACTTTCTGAATCAGAAGCCATGTTGTATGCCAAGTCTATCAAGTAACTGACATCACGCGCAGACCGCTGTACAAAAAAATGCGGGCCAAGTAGGCGACAGTCCAGCGATGGCGAATAGGTGTTCAAAGTAGGTTTAATGACAATTTTTGTTAGGTAAATGCATTAAAACACCATTTTTTTTGGCAAAATAAGAAGGAATTACTTATTTTTCATCATTTAAAGCTAAAAAGGTTATGTTAAATTGCAGTTCACTTTCGTAGTATTCTTGTGCTAGTCCCCCTTTAAGGTTATACATATTGAAAAATTTTTAAATGTGGTTGTACCTTTTAGGGTCTGAAATCAGTATCTGAGTTAATTTATGCGTACCTTTTAGGGTCATTTCCAAAACATCTGTGGAGCACCCCAATCGATTTTTGAAGGGAATCCCTCTCCCCCCCCCCCCCCCCCCCCCCCGGGTTCCCTTACCCTCACTACCACTACTCTCAGTATTTACATCTGTACAAAACTCAACTCACATGTTGATTTTTGCTAAGGAGAGAGCAACATATTAAACAAACTTGATCAACTTAATGTATGATCCATCCACAAGCTAGGAATTGAACCTGGATTATAGCAGTTGGAGGTGATTGAAAAACCACTCGGACATGCACCTATGCAAGGGTGGCCAAGGGGGGGGGGGGGGGGGGGTCGTCATCACGTTTCATGGATCGATATTTATGATATTCATGCATCACGTACAAATTTAAGTCACGTTCAACATAGTATTCACGTATAACAACTAAATTGTTTGTTATTTTCATGAATCATGCACTTATTTTAGTCTAAATCATGCATCATGCGTTACTCCTTGGCCACCCTCCTATTGCACCCACAAATACAACATTCATGATGGTGCTGGTGATATTCACGATGTCGGATGGTTTTGCTAAAATTATGATGATTGTAGAAAAAGATAACTAATGGTGATGATAATAATAAAGTCCTGGGGGAGGGGGGGGGGACTTCCATTTGCCCAAGTGGTAGTGGTGATTGGCAGTCAGTCCCTAAAAGGTACACATAGGAAATACTTTTAACCCTAAATTCAATGCCGATCACTCATACCACTTGGACAAAGGGAGAACCTGGAATAAAGATATTTAAATGGTGATGATGTTGATGATTAACGATGATAATGATGATAAAAGCATACATACATCTTGATTCTTGTTTTGCCTTGTGGATTCTACCATGTCATTTCCTGACATCTGATTGTTCCAGCGTTTGTTGTGCTCATTAAGATGATTTGACTAATTAAACAAATTACATTCATCAGCATCATCATGTCCATTTTTACGTCACTTTTCCACCAAATGTGGATAACAAAAAATCATCACAATATACAGTCATAGAAACTATATATATACTATTAGAACATATTATTCAAATGATCGATATAATACCCAACTATCAATGGCGATATCCAAAAAAACTACCCTATCAAGTGGCTTATACCTGTAAAGTATATGATAGTCCCCCATTGAATTTCTTAATCTTATTATATCCTTCTGGTGCTTTTATGTTAATTTGGTGGATAAGCTATGCCATTTTCTTTTACTTGTTAATAAATTAATAATTTATGAATTTATGAATTTATGACATTGTCATCTGCAAAATAAAGTATCAAGTTTAAAGCTATTTTAAATGAATGAGTGTAAACTTACTTGGTTGTTGTGATTGACATATGTCGATCTTGTATGACTGGCCATTGCATGCTCATTGCCAGAACCAATGGTAAATTGTGAGGTATGTTGAGATGGGAAGCCAGGAGGGCGCTTACTAGATGGAAGAGATTTACTGCCAGAAAAGCTCTACAGCAAAACAAATCAATCATTTTAATACGTAAACAACATCTCGATGAAAACCGAAAGTTTTGATTTTTAATAAAGCATTGAGCTTATAATTAAATCAAAAATATATCAAAGAATTCAGTGTCAAAGTCGGTCGATTTGCAGCTAGAATGTTAGCCATTTTCAGCCGTTTGAAGTTTGTTTTGTAGCTAGTTTGAAGTTTATTCTACAGTCACGATAAGGTTTGATAACAATGTATGTCGTAATGCCAAACTATCGTTTGAAGAGTTCTTCAAATAAGGTCTTTTGTTCGCACTTAGCGTGTTTTTGGTTTGTTTACATCTCTCGTTTAGAACTCTTATGTCAAGTCAAACAGCTGTTCACGCTGACTTACTCACCGACTTCATAGAGCTTTCATAAGATGTTTTTACAGGAGCAGCTCCAAGTGACAGAGTTGAAGTATTCATCGGCCGTACTCCTTTCCGTAGGCTCGGGAGACCACGAAAAATATCAGGATGGCGAGCAGTCTGAGGCTCATCTGTGACGATCGTGATAAACTTGGATCGGTTTGTTAACACAGTAGCCGTTTTAGAGCCTTGGCCAAAGCCAGCGTCCTTCTCTGCTCGTAAAGACATCTTTAGTGTGTTTTATTTCACGTCATTTTGCAGGTAGTTAATTTGCTCTTCTCAAACACAACTCTGCGGGTTTGCCCGTGGTTCTTCTTGCTGTTGGCATGGAAACGATTTATTTGGGACCGGAAGCAGGAATCGCAACAATCGACTTCCGGTACATTTTGTATAATTTTTTTTCCATACACTTACCACTTCAAAAAACACTAACGCGCTGGAAAGTGTTTCGCTTCTGATTTTGATATTCATGTTTTTAGCACGCTAAAGGGAAAATAGTAAAAAAAAGCCGTAGAATGATGCAATTTTATATCGTATCGTATCGTTAATATGAAACATTTTAATACTGAACTCCTATCAGTTTTGATAAAATCCTAATCTTGTAAAGAAATAATTGGATTTAATTTGGATTGTTCTTGCACGTAAAATAAACCAATCAGCAGTCAAATTGGGTTATTAATTTTCCATGCGTCCACAGTATGCTGCCAGCGGATATCCCCATCAGTAGTAAAGCTTTGGAGTAGCTTCACCCCATTCACCCTCGACAGTCATCCGTCTTTCTGCTCTATTTCTCTTCCGTTGTCTATCTACTCTTGATTACCGATGACTGAAAAGTCCAGGACGGTAAACCGATGGTATGCAGCGTACACCAAAGGCACAGATTTCGATTCGTGGGGCCAGTTGGTGGAAGCAGCAGAACAATACTCAAAGTATGTGACAACGCTCTAAACATAACATATAGCTGAGATTTTTGGAATTTTTTACGTCATTTACATTAAGTTTACATAAACTGATTTCTTTAATACACGTAATGCGGCATTATCTAGAAAGGGTGGTTTTGTATTTACAAAAATAAGTCGTGGAATTAAGATTATCTGTTTCGATTTGAGGAAAGCCGAAGAAGAGGATGTCAGTTAAAAAACAGATAACTATGATATCGACCTTAAGACCTCATTTCCTAAGACTATTATAGCCTTCTTTGATCTGCAGAGAATACCCGACATTTGACAAGGACATACCAATTTGCAGCTAATAATACTTCGTATTTAATCCTTGCTTGTTTTGATCTTATTCCAATTTTTGCTCCAGAGCATAATATTTTTTCTCTCTATACGTAATCTTACATATTTATCAACTATTATAGTTTGCAATTAGTAATTATTAAGCCTATATATAGCCATCATTTCTGTTCATAGCTCACATCATTTGTTAAATTTATCACTAATTTAATATACTGGCTTCAACATTTTTTGTATTTTGTTATGGCATTAATATAATTCTATTCACAGGGTTTTTTTTAATTCCACTTAAAGATTAGTTTTTGAATCTTTCTCCTCGACTTCTATTTTTAATCAGCTTTGATAAGCTCTCTTTTTTGCTTCAATTTTACAAAATATATTTTCTCAATATTTTGACTGTCACAATAAATCATTTATAAATGATTCAAATTTGCTATAAGTCTAACAGTTAAAAAAATAATAATGTAACTAATTAGGAACAACCCATGGGATATCAATGTTTCTGTTGGTAATCCCTTTAAAATATCAAAGCACAAACTATATAATTTCTAGTTTTAAAAAATGTTGCTGCATTTATGCATTTGAAAAATACTTTTTCCAAGAATATTATTCACATCATTCTACACATATATTAACTGGCTGAAAATAATTAATTATTAATATTTGAAATGCAGATATGTTTCAAACAGAGAATATGGTGTTATAGTAAACATAGTGCAGAATACATTTGCACAATAAGATATATAGCTTCATAGTTTAAAAATATTAACAAGGTCATTTTTATTGAAAACGAACTACATAATAACTCCAAGAATATTGATACAGACAATTTTATCTTGTACATTGTACACTTTTCTAGAAAGTTATTTGTGATTGCAATCAATCTATATTCATTTGGTAAAAATTAATATGTCTAATGATTGATGGCAGAGATCTATATCAATGTGAAATGTTCATTATATTATTTTGACATGTACAATGAAGCCATCACTCATTCCATTTCATTCTTTTCAATTTTTCAGGTAATTTTTCAGCTTTTTTCAATTTGTTAATTTATTTCTTTTAAAAGTTATATCCTTAACAACAGTTTCTATGAGTTTCCTATTATAATAATACATGCATATTTGTCTGTCAAAAACTTAAATGGTTTCAAGCTACTGCCCACACAGAAAACCTTTTCTCTGAATTTCTTATTTATTAGCTCTCTATCTCCAAAAGGCTCAATATTAAACAATAGTGTAATCACTCAAAGTAATATAATTTTTCACAATAAAATACTGCAAATACAACTTGTACATGATTGTGGCTGCAAGGCTTAATATTATATTTTTAGTATACAAGTTTACTCTCTAGTTTCCAATTGTATTTTTATATTGTGTTTTAGGCTCTCTAAAGAACTCAAGAAATCTACAGTTATAGAAAACCAGATGTTCCAACATGAACAAAAGGTGAGGATTTGTTATGTTTTCTAAATCTTTTGTCTGTCTAGAAGTTTAAAAAACCCAAAAGGAACCCTTATCTACAGTAATGTTGTAAATATTTTACCACAAATTCCACCAGTTTTTTATTATGTGATAACAATGTATGTATGATTGGTATATGCCTAATATACACCTTATTCAATATATATGTTGATTATCTGGAAACGGTTACAGGCGCTTTCACTGAACTTTTCCGGAACGGTTTCCGAAGTTTGTTCCAAAGTTGCGAAGTTCACAGGCGAACTTCAAAAATTGGTGCCAAAGTTTGTTTTGAATTTGCGAACTTCGATCTGAATATATACAAAGTTCGTTTGCGATGAATCCTTTTACGAAGCAAGGGAAACCATTGCCATTCGAAGTTAGACAGAGAGTTATCCAGTCTTTCTTTAATAATACTGTACGAGCTCCCTACTTCGCCTCTAAAACTGTCAAACCATTCAACAAAGTCAGCCATCATGAACGAACTTTGCAACTTTCAGACTGAAGTTCGCAAATTCATTACGAAATTTGGCGCGAGTTATCGAAGTTCGCTCGGGAACTTCACAACTCGGAATAAACTTCGGAAACCGTTCGGGAAAAGTTCAGTGAAAGCGCCTGTAATCTGAGACTGCTAGGAATTGTGGGTGCTCATTAAAAATTCATATATTTTCATATGTTTACCCATATTCATATTTATTATAATCATTGAATATTAAATAAATGTTAACTTCTGAAATACTGTTATTTGTAATTCATCACAATTCAATAGTAATTAAAACTTTAAAAATATATAATTAACCGCCATTTTATAATTTGAACTCCCACAATTTCTATTGGTCTCAAATCAACCATTTCAATAGAAATAGTTGAACGGCTACACCCATCAAGTTAAGTTAGGTGGTGATGTGAAGAACGGAAACAATTTCCAATAATTTCTTACTCTCATTTCAAGAACCCTTTTGCTTTTGGATGTTTAGAATTATGTTAAAATATTATTCACAGAATATTTTGGTTATATGTGTTTATCTCACTATCATGCCTTATATTTGTAATAATAATAATAATTATTATAAGATTAATTACCAATTCTTTGCCAAGGGCAAAGTGAATATCATGAATAATAACTGTGACAGAGTCAGTGGATAATTGTTTAAGTTTAAAATTATACAAAAGGGTTATTTCAATTTTTTGCCGAGGGCGAAGTGAATATTGTGAATAATAACTGAGACGGATCGGAGTCAGTGGATAATTGTTTAAGTTTAAAATTATACAAAAGGGTAATTTCAATTTTTTGCCGAGGGCGAAGTGAATATCATGAATAATAACTGAGACAGAGTCAGTGGATAATTGTTCAAGTTTGAAATTATACAAAAGGGTTATTTCAAAAAGTAAAAATAACCAACCTTTTTGAAGAACAACTGTTCATTTCTTATTTCTAAAAGTGCACAAAATGCTGTAGGTGATTATTGCAAAATAGTGTGAATTTCTAGACCAATCACCTGATCAATATCAATTGCAGTGTTGAAGTTTTGACTGTACCTTCAGCTTCAACATTGTTGGTTGATATATTATTAACTAAAGGTGATAATATTTTCTTTCAGAAACTGATGATGAAAATATCTGTTTGTCTTGACATGAGAGCCAACACCTTACTGTCGACACAGGTACTTATTACCAAAGATATCCTTATCACACTGATATGATCATGACAAATATTGTATTTATCAGGAAAATATTTCACTGTCAAATTTATCATATCAAAATTTTATATGTTTGCAATTAGGCCAAACCAAAAAAAAATGTGTGTTTCCTGTTGCGCGACCGACCCTAATTTTCTTACCGATTTTTGCCGACCCTAATATTTTTTTTCCATTCCCGAATGTACCACAGGGTACCCATAAAAGCTCATTCATTTCGACAACGATTTGTTGAAGTTTATTTCTAGTAATTCGTTTTAGAAATGGCGTCAACAACAAGTGTGCCGGCCGGCATTAAAATTTAGGAAATGCAACCACATGGAGGAGAAACGGATTTTTGGAGATGACCTAATAAAAACGGGCATCAAATTTAGTTATATCAGTAAAAAAAAAAAAGGAAATCCGACCTACCGACCCCAATCATATTTCTCATGCAACAGGAAACACACATTTTTTTTTGTTTGGCCTTACATTAATTACTTTATATTCCGCGATGATCATACTTATACACAATTTAATAACCGCGGATCAGACCAACATATATCTACATTGTACTCTGTGGTCGAATGAACTCAACAAAATGACCTCCTACCAACATGTGGCTTCAAAGCTCAGTTGGTAGAGCATTGCACCGGTCAGTTCTGTAAAGGTCATGGGTTCAAATCCTGTTGAAGTCCCGAAAAATTGCAATGACATTAATTGCTTTATATTCTGCGATGATCATACTCATACACAATTATATATTGTAGTAAAACTATAAACTTCTAATCAGAATGCTGTTTTTATTTAGCCAAATATTTAGCCAAGATTTACAAAGAAATGTATGTTGTTATTGTGATAGCAATGCTCCCCTGCATGCAATGTAACAGAGATTAGTGAGCTTAGAACCTACAAAAAACTTTGCAGTTTCTCTGTGTGTGACAAATTTGATAATGAATTCCTGTCACTAAACAATCTTTTAAAATTTCTATGATTGCTTACCAATAAATGTTAAAATTCATTAATTTATGTATACCATTAAACAGCGCTAGCAAGTACTTATAAATACAAAGTTAATGAATATTATTTATGTGATAGTTTATGTTTGATTTATATCATAAAGGAATTTACACAAGATCAAATTTCATATGATGACATCAAAAAAGTTGGAGAAGGTGAGTCACCCCCTCCCCCTCCCCCCTTCCTTCACTTTCTGCCTACCTTCGTTAGTTCTCCTTACTTCCTTCTGTCATTTATTCATCCTAGCCACCTCCACAGGCATCTCTCTGTAGGAATCTGGTAACGAAGAGGGGAGGGGTGCTTTTTTCCCTTTCTTGTTCTCAGTCTCCTCACGGTCAATAAGACCTTACAAAGGAAGCCCAATTTTAGAGAAAAGGAGATGCCTGCAAAGGAGGCTATATTCATCCATCTACTCAATCATTCATTCATTTATTCGACCTCTATTTATTCATCATTTATTCATTCCTGTTTTCATTCCACCATTCAACTATTTATTCACTTTCATTTTATTTTTTTAGTTCTTAAAAATCTAATGTTGGGTTGGAATGAACCATTTCCTGTTCGTGTGGAATTACCGACAAAACTCAAGTAAGTCTTTGTTGCATCACATCATATCACTCATATCTAGGGGCAGTGGATGGTTCTTTGAAAAATATGGGTCTTTCGACCCAATTCAGAAAGCTTTGCGATACGTCTTGAAATCGAGTTTTTGCATGTTTTTTTTTTTGTGTCAGATTTCCCTTCCCCCCCCCCCCCCTCTATATATTTTCTAAAAACCCTAAGTCTTAGGCTGGAAATTTTTTAAAAGTGGAAGTCTCAGTTTCTCTTTAAAAAACAAGGGTCTCAAGTAGCATCTCAGCGGGTCTTGGATGTTACCATTCACAACCCCTATATCTGAGATTATTACTACCTCAACAATAAACTGTGCAAGCGATCGGAGATCCATAACCGCCGCACAAGAAATTGCGATCTGTTGGAAACTCCTTTGTATAGAACAACTACTGGCCAAAGGACATTCAAATTTAGGGCCACCAAAATAATGAACACAATCGATAAAGAATTGAAAGAATTAAACTTAAAACAATTTAAAGTACATTATAAATCCAAACTTGTAGATAGATTGTAAATAGTATCTTAACACCTATTTTATATTTATATATTTTATTTTTTCAAATTGTAAATTGATTCCGAAAAGCCCTACGGGGAGATTTCAATAAAGTATATGTATGTATTTCAAGAGTCCTGTCAAGACATGTTTGTAAGGTTTTTCAAACATCTTATTTTCTAGCTCAAGTGCTGAAGGAGAAACGAAAATTTTTAATAATGAAGAGTTTGTTTTAGCTGGTGAGTTATCACTGTTTGAATATTGTAGTAACTTGAGTTATTTACAACTATTTATATATTATTTACAATTTATAACAAAACTGTCATTGTTGAAAATCTTGTAATGTACAGAGGCCAGTAGCCTGCATTGCATCTGGATTTTTTCTCCAGCATATGGTTTTAGGTCCTATTGGTGATTGGCTATTACTAACAGCCATTTTGATTCTGACACATGAGCATGACTGGGAACAATAATTAATAGCCAATCAGCGGACTTTTAGAATAAGCCAATCAGAGCATGTACTCAAATCCAGGTACGCTGAGAACAAGAAATCTTTCTCTGATTCGTAGACTGGACTTACAAGTAAACAAGTAACATCTGGCTGCACGCAGGCTAATGGGCCAGTAGCCTGCATCACATCTGGAAAGTTCTGGATGTGATGCAAGCTAAGGGACCAGTTGTACAAAAAGTTTGTAAAGAGTGATTTAGCAGATAAGAGTTATTCATTAAGTAAATACATAGAATTTGTTTCATGTTTATGTGCTTGATAAAAATTTGACATTTGACAGGCTTTTATAAAACTGACCTTTGGCTATTTCAATAGTACATGTATGTAAAAGGTTTCCCATATTTCCTTCCTTTCACTGTCGGCTTCCTGGGAGACCAGCTTACTTCAAGCTGAAGGAACTACCGACGCTAAATAATAGTACTTTTCCTTTACCTTTCTTTCCCTAGGTGAGGGAGGAACTCTCCTACCAAGAATACCATATGAACAAGGATTCCATCGACTGTCAATTAGAATAGATAAAATAGGACTAAAAGATGCAGCAACTTATATCAACACCTTTTTTAGTGTACATGTAAAAGGTATGTAAATGATAGTTGGTGATTGTGATGTTAATGATGGTTGACATTAAATAAAGGAAGTTGATTATGAGGATGATGATGATGATGGTAAAAAAATAGTAATGATGATGATGTTTATGATTGAATAAAGTTCATTGGTTACAGTGATTGTGATGATAACTAGGACTACGATGGTGATGACATGGGCTTTTATCACACGGTGGCCATGTTTATTCCCATGAGAGCGAAAGCCTTTGTTTGGGACGTTCTGAAACACAAGAAAGCGAGGGCAAAGGGACCAAAGGGATTTACAACCTATTGTTTCATCCAAATGGCGGCCCATGATAAAAGCGAATTGCTGCCACTGCTGATGATTGCAAAGATGCTATATAGTCATTGTGAAAAGATGCTGATGAAAATGGTGGCTGTGAAAGTTTAGATAGTGATGATGATGTGATTATGATTGTATGATGGTGCTGCTTGTGTTCATAGTGATAGGATGATGATGATGGTTGTGAAAGTTTAGATGGTGACGATGATGTGATTATGATTGTATGATGGTGCTGCTTGTGTTCATGGTGATAGGATGATGATGATGGTTGTGAAAGTTTAGATGGTGACGATGATGTGATTATGATTGTATGATGGTGCTGCTGCTATTCATAGTGATTGTGATGATAATAAGGATAATGGTGTTAGGATGATGTTGATGGTTGTGAAAGTTGTCGTGATAATGATGATAATCATGATGTGTGTTGGTTTCAGATAACGACTGTGTCAATGTAGCGATGTCACAAGACACTCCCGTTTCAAATAGCAAAGATGGCAATCACATTATCTTTGGTGTGGAAATAGAAATACAAAAGCACATAGAAAAACTACCGAAAGGTAACAAAGGTAGCTGGGCCTTTGCATTGAAGTTGATCTTGCAACGATAGAGACAAGTGAATAATTGTCTGACAAGGTGTTAAAAGGTCTCTATCATTGCAAGCTCAATGTTCGTCTCGCTTCGATGCAAAGGCCCGGCTACCATTCAAGATGGAGCAGGGAAACGTGAAGGCAGAGTTAATATTAACTCTGGTGAAGGTGACTATTTTATTTATTCTTATCAGTTTTATGTTTTACAGGAACAGCAATATTTTTCGAACTAAAGCACTACAAACCCAAGAAGAACATGATAAGCACGAAATGCTTTGGCTTTATGGAACAGGACGAGTTTCGAAGCGGAGAGGCTTGCATAGAACTGTAAGTATCTGTTACATATTATGGTCTTTCTTGTTTTCTTTTACTGTGCGACTCGCCGTACCGTAGTCACCTACAAAAACTTTTGATGAATTTTTGACATTATTTTGACATTTTTCCATCTCAATCAGGTACATATATATCGACAGGCAGAGTTTATATCGAGAGGCGGAGACTTAAGAAACTTTGATGTCTGTAATTGGTCCGTTTGAGATGAAAAAATGTCAAAATATTAATGTCAAAAATTCATCAAACTACGGTACGGCGCGTCGCACAGTAAGGGCACTTTAACAATAAAGTTGTTGGTTGGCGAAAATTTATTATTTACTATAGTTATATAGTGTCTGTGGTTGTTTTGTTGTTTGTTTGTTTGTTTGTCTATTCATCTGTTTGATTGTTTGTTTGTTTCTCGGTTAGAACATTTGTTCATTTGTTTTTCTGTTGTTTATTTGTTTGTTTGTTTGTTTGTTTGTTTGTTCGTCCTGTTTGTTGTTTGTTTGTTTTCCTGTTTGTTTCTTTGCTTAGTTTTCTCGTTTCTTTCTTTCCAGTTATCGAAAACCAACGGACTATCGTCGCAAGAAGCTAAATCTTCTAACGTCAAAACCTTTATATCTTCACCTCACGCTCACAGTTCATGACGACTGAGGATAAATCAACTCGAATCAGCTTAGCTTGGCAGACAGTGACTTCAATGAAGGAACTATAGGCATGATTTCCGTCTAGAATAAAGTGGCACAAGCTTCAAAACGACCCAGAAAATTAGAAACGCGTTGTAAGGGCGTCAGTTTTCACTTACTAATGTGAGCTGAGAAATCTATAGTACATAGATGTTTTGTAAACGGACTGCTTTAATTTAAAAGTCTGTGGAAAATAGTACATATGCTAAAACGTGCACTTTTAAATACGTGAAAGCTATTTTAAATATATCTGTACATATAATGTATTGGTATATACCAGTTCAGGTATTTTACAAGAACTTAGAACTTTATAAAAGTTCTTCCAAATATATTAATATTAAAATAATCAAATACCGTTATATATATCAATGTGAATAAACACAATAATTGTTACTTTACAGACTCTTTTTCTTGATTATATTTTGCACTTATTGCATTGTGATAGAATGGATTAGCAGTTTACATTTTCAGTTAACTCACGCTATTCAAATGCCTGACCAGTGTAGGAAAGGAGAACCATTCCTGCGACTACAAACGTCCAGGTAGCCTGCGTAGCGGAGAGCCTGGCTACACATGCTACTACAAACGGCTAGCTAACCCTAGCCTTCTCCGCAGGCATCTCTTATATCTTTTTTCATCGGGCTTCCTTTGGTGAGGAGAAAAAACGAACGGGGGAGGGGGAGAGAAATGAGATTACAGAGACGCCTGTGGAGGAAGCTAGCTAGGCTAACCCCTTGTGCTATATTAAGCAACAATCGAAAAACGTCCAGTCTATTATTCGCTTCGTCAGTTGGGGTAATTTAAGAAGGCCTAGAGTGACTGGGTATTAACGCGGGGAATTTAAATACAGGATCCCGAGTCCCGCAAATTGCACTTGTCTGTCCCGCGAGAATCACTGCCACTCATTGTAACTCTTGAAAATGAAATAAAACTAAGAAAACTATGTAGCGAAAGTAATGATAATAATGGGAAAACGAAAAAAAAAATCAACAAATAATCTGTTACTCATATATTATAAATTACTCGGCTAGACGCACTGAGTGCGGCTGTGGCATTACGTCATGTGTAATCTCGACAACGATAGACCATAAGGTAAACCTAGACTCAGGCTCCCCTGCGGGGTAGCCTGAGTAATTATCTGATGTGCAGAAGTTTAACTGTCCGGGTGGTAGGCGGGGAAAGGGTTTTCAAATTATTAAAACTACTGCATCTATTTATAGTAATTCGGTCTGACACCGAAATCTTTATTGTCAGAGATTTTCTCGATTTAATGGGTTTCAATTGCTAAAAAAATTCCATTGGAGATGAATAATGTTTCTATGACGTCCCGCTCGCAGCGAGTTTTCCCTAAATGACACGTCACCTACGTAACAATACAATTACGCATGCGCTAATTTGGCAAATTGATTATTCAAGATGGTGGCAAGGTTGAATTTAGCGTGTTTTGCGCTATTTTTCCTGTCCACCGTCTTAATAACACACTCTATGTCGGAAGCAAGAGTGTGTAGGGATCAGTTATGTAATGGTGAGTACTTCAGTTTATTATTTGGGTGGTATTTGGTATTTTTAGGGTGAATTTTGGAAGCCGGTTTCGTTGGTTGTGTACAACAGGACTTCTCAAAGTCCACGTCTCCACTCCAGAATATTGTCAAATTTACAGTCTCAGCTGAAATAAAACCACTAAACTTAACTAAAACTTTATTTTCTCAGTCTATTGGGAACTAATTCCAGCTCATTTGGAGATTTATTGTTTCAAGGAAATTGATAAATTTTGTATAGTTTATTCTGCGGAAATCAATGGGAACTAGAGTCCTTATAAACGAAACTAATTAATATATCTATCCATTTTAATGAGCTCCAGTTCTCATTTTAATATCTTTGACATAATGCTAAGTTAAACAGTTCTTTGGCATTTTATGGCAATTTAGGAACTTCTGAGATTATTGATATTTAATTTTGAAATGTACGTTAGTATATGGGAGGGGTGAAAATGTCTGCAAATGTTTTTGTACACTTGGAGCCTTTGAAGTTGTAAACTTTTGTTTATAATTTTGAAGTCTTTAATGATTTTCATTGCTAAAACCTATTACATAAGTTAGATAACTTGCAAAAAGTTAAGCAAATGCTGTATAATAAGTCATTATTTTCGCAAATGTTCACTCCCAAAGAAAGTTACTAAAATTGGAAATTACAGTGCACATTGTTTTCTATTCTTAGAAATAAGAAAAGTATGTATGATAATAATGACCGTATACAGCAGAGATTTTTGAAATTTCTTTGAACTCATATGTAACATCTTTTAGATGAAATATTTTGCTCATGTTTTTCGTACTCATTCATTTATTTATTTCATTCACTTTTTCAGAACCAATATATAACAAATTTATATGAAATTTTTTTTTTCATACTCGTTCTTTCATCTTTTTCATTAATTTTTTCAGAACCAAGGTCTATGAAATATTTTGCTCTTTTTTCATACTCATTCATGCATCTATTTGATTCACTTTTTCAAAACCAATATCTAATAACTTTATATGAAATATTTTATTCTTTTTTCATACTCATTCATTCATCTATTTCATTCACTTTTTCAGAACCAATATCTAATAACTTTATATGAAATATCTTGCTCTTTATTCATTCTCATTCATTCTTCTATTTTATTCACAATTTTATATCAAATATTTTGCTCTTTTTTCATACTCATTCATTCATCTATTTGGTTCACTTTTTCAAAACCAATATCTAATAACTTTATATGAAATATTTTGCTCTTTTTTCATTCTCATTCATTCATCTATTTGATTCACAATTTTATATGAAATATTTTGCTCATTTTTTTTTCATTCTCATTCAATTCATCTATTGCATTCATTTTTGCAGAACCAATATCTGTAGGTCGAGTAATAAAAGATTTTGAAGGCGTACGTGGTAAAGATTACTTAAGCCTTAAACAAGGAGATAATGTTTATGTTTATGCCAAGAATCCAGGTGAATCACAAGAGATGTGGTACGGCCAGGTAATGTCTAGTTTTTATTTGTGACATTTCCAGTAATAAGGTTACCAATGTGTGTAATTTAAACAATGTTTATGCCACATGAATTTTATATTTGATAATGATTAGATGCTGGTGACGATTAGATGATGGTGATGATGTTGATAGCAATGATTAGGGGGTGATGTTGGTGATGATGATGATGATGAATACAATAATTCAAAGAGTAGAAAGAAAAATAATTTTATTTATGTTAGTAATAATCATTTTAGAAGTCATAGACCAGTTTTGTTTCATCTCACAATGCTGTACTATTTGACAAAAGTTCCATTTGCACAGGGATAGCCTCAATTCAAATTCAAATTCAAATGTTTTTTCTATTGCTAGGCGATACCATTTTTTCCTCTCTTGCTTGAAATTTGTAAATATTTTAACAACAAATCAATGCTTAGTCTGTTCAAATGTGCCTTTTATCAAATATTACAACTGTGATAGATAACATGAAACTGGATTATTATGATGATGATTGGTATAATATGATAATATAATATGATAATTTTAATGATGGCGTCCGACGAAAGCTCAAGATCCGATAAACACAGTAGTACATGGACTCAAACCTACTCTCATAATACCTTTCAAAATGCTACTGAAGGACAACTTTAATATTCTTCAATTGGTATAATAATTTACTGCTATTACTATACTTTTTCTATAATTATAAAATGTTATTGCAGTCAACTCAATGCACTGTTAAAAAATATCTTACTGATAATTGCACAATATAAGATTAATTAATTATTATAATTGTTAATATTATATTGTTTTCATTAGGCCAATGGCAAAGATGGGTACTTCCCCAAAGAAAATATAGAAGAATATATGGTATATGATAAAAACCCTGCATTTGTAGTCTCTAAAGACATACTGGAGGTAACAGCATATTTTTTTGTAATCCACATATATTGTCTGAGTGTATTGTTTTCATTAGTCGGGCTAGAGGGCCCGACTCTAGGTTTACCTTTTAGTCAATGTATCTATCTGTCATGTTGCGTATAGGCCCCATGATGCTTTGCGAACGAACACAGGAAGCCCAACTTAGAATTGTTTAGCCTCCTGTGTTGATTTTATGACTAGCCCGACTTCACGCTTCTAGAATGTCTAGTTTTTTTTATAATCATATTGTCTGTCTAGTACACTTTTTCACCCATCCATTCATTTTTCATCCATTTTCTCATTCATTTATCCATCCATTTTTTGTTCATTCATCAATCTTTACATTTATTTTATACATTTAATAATATATATATTATTATTAATCCATTCTTTTTTCATCCATTTTCTCATTTATTTATCCATCCATTTTTTGTTCATTTATCAATCTTTATATCTATTTATACATTTATTAATATACATTATTATTAATTCATTCATTTTATTTATCTTTCCATCCATTCATTCCTCCTATTTATCTTATAATTTATTCATGTTTTTATTCTTTCATTTACTCATTGAACTCTTTTATTTGCTTACTCTTTTTCTTTCAATCTCTGATTTTGTTGATTCATTCTTTAACTATCATGGTAAATATTCATTCACACACTCATTATTTATTTACTCATTGATCCATTTAATATATATATACTTCTTGCATTTTTATGTTTTCATTTGTTTATTTTTAAACTATTTATTTATCTACACATTCATCATTTATTTGCTCATTGATCTAAATTCATGAATTAATGTACTTATTCTTCTTGTATTTTTCTGTTTTCATTCATTTATTCTTAAACCATTTATTGATCTACACATTCATCATTTATTTGCTCATTGATCCATTCATTCATTTATTTACTTATTGTTCTTGCATTTTTCCATTTTCATTCATTTATTTTTAAACTATTTATTTATCTACACATTCATCATTTATTTGCACATTTGATACATTTAATAATTATGTAACTATTCTTCTTGCATTTTTATGTTTTCATTTGTTTATTTTTAAACTATTTATTTATCTACACATTCATCATTTATTTGCTCATTGATCTAAATTCATGAATTAATGTACTTATTCTTCTTGTATTTTTCTGTTTTCATTCATTTATTCTAAACCATTTATTTATCTACACATTCATTATTTATTTGCTCATTGATCTAAATTCATGAATTCATTTAATTCTTCTTCTTTTATTTTTCTGTTTTCATTCATTTATTTTTAAACCATTTATTGATCTACACATTCTTCATTTATTTGCTCATTGATCCATTCATTCATTTATTTATTCAAGATTCTTGTATTCATTCATTTATTCTTAAATTATTTAATATTTATTTACACATTCATCATTTATTTGTTCATTGATCCATTCATTCATTTACTTATTCTTCTTGCATTTTTCTGTTTTCATTTATTTTTTCTTAAACCATTTATTGATCTACACATTCATCATTTATTTGCTCATTGATCTATTCATGAATTCATTTACTTATTCTTGTATTTTTCTGTTTTCATTCATTTATTCTTAAACCATTTATTGATCTACACATTCATCATGTTACAGGGCCCTGATGCAGATACAGAAGATTCTGAAAGTAATGAAAATTCAGAAGATAAACCAGAAGAAAATCTAGTAGACAAGAAACCGTCTGATGAAGAAAAGAAGCCAGACGAAGAACAAATAAATAAAGAAAGTAACCCTGATCCAGGTGAGGCAAGTAAAGAGACCAAAGGTACAATGTCTGGAATCATGGACTCTTTGTCGGACTTCTTCAGTCTGCCGGTGGGGGCGGCAGATGAAAGTGCAGTCTTAAGTGAACAAAGTAATACAAATATAGGTAATAATATCAATCCCACTGAGGATACAAATAATGTTAAGAAAAATACTGAGAATACAGAAAAAAATTCTCCAAATGTTGAGGGAAATACTGAAGAAAACGAACCTTTAAATGATAACAAGGATAGCAAATTTAATAGTGATAATAATATGCAACAAACTGAGGATTCAAGTAGTACTAGTGACAATAAGAAGATTGAAAATGCAGAACAAATTCCTGAAAATCCTCCAAGTACAGGTGCAACTAATGAAGCAGAGAAAACTGTTAATGAAGATAGCAAACAAAAGTCTTCTGATAATGACGTGAGGTCTGCAGGTAGTAGTAATAGTGAAAAAGCTGTAGAATCTGATATCAAGAAGGATACACAAAGTATAGAAAAGCAGGATAAAACTAGTGAAAAACACAATATCGAAAATAAATTAGAGGATAAGGAGACATCAAAGAATGGAATTGGTGAAGAAGTGCCAAAGGAAGTTAAATCAAACAAAGAATCTAGTAAAACTGAATCAAGTAATGAAGAAGTACACCATTTAAATCAACCTGTGAAACATGAAAATCATGTTCCTGAAAATCGCGAATTTGATAAGACAGTTAAAGAAGTAGAGCATTCAAATCAGCCTGTAGAAGGTGAAAATCGTGGACAAGATTCTTCTCATGGAGATGAAGTTTTACAAGATACCAAAAAAGAGCAACAAGAAGGACTAGCCAGTGAACAACATGATCAAAAGTCTGCTCATGAAACTGTGCCTGTTCATCATGTACATCACAATGAACATGAAGGAAAAGATACACAAGATAATAAAGAAGAACAAAATGCACAGAACAAGGAGAAGGAGAGTAATGAAAAGACTGAAGAAAAGCTTACTGAGGAACCAAAGGATCAAGGTTTACCAAACCAAGATCATCCCCAGAGTACAGAGAAGAATGAGACCTTGAAAGGTACTTGTTGTGCTATTCATTCATTCATACTTGCCATCCAGTCATGCTGCCGTTCGTGTATTAACCATTTATTCAGCTCAATAGCTCCCTTGTCAATTATATGCCTCTATCCAGGAAACATTTTTAAACAACCTAAACTATAATTAATATAATTATGATAAGTTGTAAAATCTTGTAAACATTTCTTAGTTTTCTAAATTGATGTAATTTTTACACCGTATAAATTTAAAGCACTTAATATGTTTTTTTTTTAATCTCTTTAATTTAAATGTCACTTTTGTATAGAAAAATGTAAAATAATACTTTTTTATAGTTTTATTTTCTTAAAAATGTAACATTTAAATAACAAATAATATTACATAAAGTAAATGTAATTTTTTTTTTGCATGAAATAAAATGTACTTAATGTTGTCACAAGTATTTTTATAAAAATTCTAAATTATAAACTGCTCATAAACCCTGTAACTCAGATCATAAAAGGGAGCTTTGATGAAAATCAATGAAAATTGTAAATGATGTGAAACTTGGTTAAACCTATCTGTCCTCAATAATCACCATGAACCAAAATTTTCTTTACTTCCATTGAAACATGAACAGTCATTATCAAGTTTTACCATCTAAATTGTGAGTGAATGAGGTCATTTATCCAACTTTAGTATTTGTATGTTTTTACCAAAGTTTATCTCTTAGAGCGTAAACACTAAGACCATGAAATAGAAATAAAATAGTAAGAGTAGACGCACTTAATCTGTGAAACAAATACTAATTTTAAATACTAAATAGTGATAATAAAACAATAGAAAACAAATAATTTTTATGAAATAGTACTAATTAGTACTAGTTATATGTCACGGATTTAGTGCATCTACTCTACCAACTAATAGTTTCTATTTAATGACTATTTTAGTCAGTATCACTCAACCAGAAACATACAAAGGAAAACAATACCTCATTACAACTTTACTTGTCTTTCATAGTGAGTAATAGTCACTAAGCTTTAAGTAAGAACTATTTCACAGTAGCAATTTGGTTCTATTTCATGGAAATAGTGTTTGTGCTCTATAATGAACCGAAAATATTTTTTGGGAGAGTAGTTAATTCCTTAACTTTTTTAATATTCAAATATTTAGAAATTATCAGTAACTATTTTCCAATTTTCATTGAGTTTTATTCAAGTGTCCCTTTTAAGGTTTTAAAGTTTACCTTGTTCTTTTTGAGCATACATACGTAACTCTACATGCCATGGACAATGAGTATGCTTCGTGCACTGCATGTAGATTTTTTTTTTCTAAACAATATAGTTTTGTTTTCTACTTTCAGGCTTTGGTAATTAACAGTACTGATCGAAACTAATGTCCCTGCGTTCATTTATATGCTGGGACATAAGCATCGATTGGTATTGTGTTGTAAGTAGTGTACATAAGTAGACATGCATTTACGTGAAGGTACCACTGCACAATGCACTGCACACAGCACTGAACATTCTCACATTGACCAATAATCACCTTGACCAATAACCACCTTGACCAATAATCACCGTGATCAATGATCAATGATAAATAATATATTATGTATTAAATCCACTTCTTATAATGCTGAAATATTTTAACTTGATATTGAAATGATATGTATAATATTATACTAATAGTAGACATTCATAAATTTGATGTTTAATATCTTGTTGACTTATTTAACCAGTTTGTAATGACATTTATATTCAATTACTTTTTCTATTACATTGAATCTGCACAAGTGTCGTGAATCACTAATCAATCATAAAATTGATTATTAACATAAAATGTAATAAAAAGTAATTCCAAATTTATATTTACTTTTTCCATTCTATTGCACACTTATCCCATCTTATTACAATGGCTTCATAATAATCTGTAATTGTAACACTTTATGTTTATCCCATTCATTTATTTTTCTCATTCTCATTTCAATCATGTGCCATTCTTTTCCAAATTACTCACAATTTTGTTCGCATTTGCATTATCGCTTGTCTTATTTTACTCCAGACAATAGTAAATCAGATGCTGATGGAAGTATCGAGGATGCTCTAAAGTTGGATGATTCTCCTGAGGAATCAGAACCAAAACAAACAGATGATGAGGACAAGAAGCTTCCCCAGTTTGTTCAAGGTGAGTACATGTCTCTGCCTAGAGAAGAACTCATGAAAGTTTTAAATCAAAGAAACAAAATCCTTCATTCCCAAGGAGATGGCTCACAAGAAGAAGATAAAGCACACAAGACTTTCACACCAGATGTCCAGGCTCCAAGTGGTACTAAAGATCAAGATGTCAAAGCTGATGAAGATAAGAAATCTTTAGAAGAAGTTGTGCAGAATGTGCAAGATAACCTCAAGGCCGTGGTGGAAGAAGATCTCAAGAACCACTATGAGAAGAGTGAGAACTCTGCCAATGATAGTCCTCTCAAGCAAGATGAGACCTTGGACAAAACTGTCGGAACTTCCTCTGAGTTGCACCAAAAGTTCCTAAACAAAGGTGAATCTATCTTGTCACAGAGAAGGCAAAAGAAAGAGCTTGAGGAATCAGAAAATAAAGATAAAAGTGACACAGAGACTAAGAATAGTGATGGCTCATCTCCAAGTAAGGAAGCAGTGCAAAATAAACAAGAAGATATACCTAAAAAAGACAGCGAAGCTTCTGAGGAAGAAGAAGAAGAAGAGGACGGAGAAGAGGACGAAGATGAAGAAGTAGCACCTGTAAATAAACCCAGTAATACTTCTTCCAGTGAAGGAGAAGCAAATACTCAAGAAGTTAAAAAGGATGATGTTGAAAGTGACAAAGCAAAATCTGCTGCAAAGATAGAGGAAGGCATGGCTAGAATCCAAGAAGGAGAGGAAAAGAGGAAAATGGCAGCAGAAGAGCAGATTAATTCTGATAACAAAAACACTGAGGGTGCAAAAGCTGAGAACAGTGAAGATGGTCAAACACAGAAAGAAAAAGAGGAGAGGTTGAGGCTTTTGAAGGAGGAGAGAAGGAGAGTTGAAATACTTAACAAACAAGCTGCAATTTTAATGGAAAAAAGAAAAACATTGGAGAAGAAGATGGAAGAAGAAAGAAAACAAAAGGAAGAGAAAAGGCTAAAAGAACTTGAAGAGCAAAAGATACTAGAGGAAAAACGCAAGGAAGAAGAATTGAGGAAACAACAAGAGGAAGAAGTAAGGAAAGCAAGTGAAGAAGCAGAACAGAAGAAGAAAGCTGAGGAAGAACAAGAAGCTGAGAGAAAAAGGAAAGAAGAAGAAAGAAAGCACAGAATTAAATTAGAGGTTGAAAAGAGGTTGAAAGCAATGGAGGAAAAGAAAAAGGCAGAAGAAGAAGAGAGGAAGGAAAAGGAAAGGATTGAACAAGAACAGATCGAAAAAGAAAGGCAGCTAAAAGAGGAAAAAGAAAGACAGCTAAAAGAGGAAAAAGAAAGACAGCTAAAAGAGCTTGAAGAGAAAAAGATAAAAGAAGCTGAAGAAAAAAGAAAACAAGAAGCAGAAGAAAAAAGAAAACAAGAAGCAGAAGAAAAAAGAAGACAAGAAGAAGCAGAGTTGAAAAAAGTTGAAGAAGAGAAGAAAAAAGCACAAGAAGCTGCAGATAAGTTGAAAGAAGAAATGGAAATCGAAGCAGAACTCAAAGAAAGACTTAATGCAATGTCTTCTTCAATAGAAACACAAAAAGATACCAACAATGAACCCAAGAAAGTACTGACAGATCCTCAAAACCAAGGAGAAAAGATTCCAACCCAGGGAGATAGATTTGGTGCTGCCAAACAAGATAAGGTGACCACAACACCAGGGAAAGTCCCACCTAGCATGACAAATCTCATACAGAGCAAACTGAAAAAGGTTCACTTAAAGGCATCTAAAAGGAAAGGAAGTAACAAGAGGAGAAAGAGCAAGAAGAAGAAGAAGAAGTCATTTGACAGGGAGTGTAAGTATAGTAGATGTAGATGATGTGTTGATTGTTGATGTGGGTACATTGATGTGTTTTGTGATGTACAATCATGTTAGTGTTTATTTTTTTGCTTGTCATTCATTGGTTATCATTGTTGTGTTCGCCATTTACCTTAGTTGTTTGATTGTCAGTGTTGCAAGGCTTGTTGGTTTTGTACTTGTTTCCACTTGTATATACATGTACATACCTACTGACCACTTTTATCAATATATACATTATTGCATTGTCATCACCATAATTATTTTTACTAAACCTAAATTACGCAAAAGTTGAAATTAAAATCTAAACCATTATTTTTTCAATGAAATTTAATCTTTATATTTATCTAAAAATATATTTATTAAACACTATATTTCATGAAAATTTTTTAAATGATTTATTAAAAACTAGGTGCTGACTTGTTTAATATGCATATTTTGTGGATATTTGTGTGTTTGCGTATGCTTCTTCACATACATAATAACTGCAAAACTATCTGTAATTCATGTATGTAATGTACTTTATATTGTTGTTTATTATAAATGTCTTTAATGTTGTAAATATTGTTGATATTTAATTATGTGTGCATGTGCATAATTTCATTTCCCACCAAACAAAAGTCTCATCTAGGAATTAATCATAATAATTTTACCTAGTAGGGGACGTCATGTCCTATTGTAATTTTACCTGCCTTGGCGAAATGTTAAATAAATAAATAAATAATTCAAGTTCTTTATTGATGGATCCAACTCACAATAAAGTAGTTGCTGACTGTCTTACCCTGTGTATCAGAGGTCTGAAAGGGACTGGGGAGAGCAAGAGGAGGGGAGGGGACCTCTGGTCATGCAACCCGTAAGGCTCACTTTCTGTGTTCATGAAAGTGAGGCTAACAGTTGTGTAACCAGAGGTCCCCTCCACTGCTTCTTCTCCCCAGTCCCCTTTGGACCTCTGATTCCCAGGGTATTACTGTTTGAACACTTTGCTAGCTTTCTCAGTAGCCTACTGAACAAATTGCCAATTGTGACTTAACTCTGGTGGGACGTGTAATTATGCAAACTGTGGTTTTAACGTTTAATGCCTGACTGTTTAACTAGCAGTTGTTAAGTTTTTGTTTTGAATTTAAAACAAGTGGATTTCACGGTTTCACTAAATGTGTTCTTTCTACAATGACCTATAGACATCCATTTAGACCAAGAAAGCTGCTTGTCAATCCCAATGAAAGAGCGAGAGTCTTGTGCAGAAGACGTTGATGAATATGAATGCCATGAAGATGGCTGCTGTTTTGATGAGAATGCCCCCCATGATCTGCAATGCTTTGAGCCACCATTTGAACCAGGTTAATACTGAAATTATAAAATGGATCCCTTTAACCATTTAATTATTAACTTTTATGAATTAAACTAACTAATGTAGTGCTTTCAATAACTTAAACTAAACTTAAACTAACTAATTACTAAACTTTTATAGTTTCAGAATAATTTCAGAATATTCTAAAACAATTAATGGTACTAACGACTAATAATATCTTGTTGTGCAAAAACAATCCTTACTTGATGCTACTTTTGTTATCTCTCAATAGATATTGATCTCTTTGTAACAATTGAAAATAGTTATGTGTACATTATCTAGTCTATTGATTTTTTCGTATTATGTACTCATAACACTTTTAATCATATTCCATAATTCCCAACTTTAAATTGTTGTACAGTTGTGAATACAATTTTCAAGCTTATACAAGTCATTATAAGTGGTCAAATGTTTTCATTTTACACAATAATGATATTTTTTCTTATTATTATTAAACATTTTTAGCCTTAGTTAAAATATTGCTGATTTGGTTTTGTAGATTTTGCTGATTTTTCATATTAAATCTTATTGTTTAATTGTAGTTTCAAAAGATGATGACAATGAAGAGGATGATGATAGAAAAGTCACTCCAAAAAAGCGCTTAGCTGGTAAAGACAGGAAGACAGTAATACCAACTTTACAAAGACAACCTCATGTCACAACCATTACTACTACTACTACCACTACACAAGCTATCAACCCAACACCCTCAAGTTTATATACAACAACAACAGCAACTCAAAACACTGAAATTACACCAACAAAGGCTTCAAATCAACCCGAAAACACTGTTGCTGCATCTTCTGCACAAAGTGGTAGTACTACGGATCAATCTTCAAAAGCTACACCATCAGTAGAAGAGTTGTTAAAGCAGGGTGCCAAGGAAACAGAGCCACAAAAGCAGCCGACCTTACCACCAACTGATGTTCCAGTAGTAAACCAGAGTGACAAGTCTAATGAGGATGCTTCTAAACAAGAATCAGTGAAGGATGCTAAAGAAGAACCACTTAAGATTAACGACTCAATGGTCCACGATGGAGCAACACAGCCAGAAGGTGAGACTCCAAACTCAAGGAATCAAGAGTTTAAAGATATCATCAATCAAAAGTCAACACAGATTCCAACATCATCTCCTGAGGTACCACTAGGCGCAGAGAATGTCACTGAGCCACCACCAAAGGCCAGGAGTTTTGGTATATTGAAAGGTTTCTGGAGGTTCCATGAAGTCCTGGCTGAAGGGTTTTTCTATTATGGACAGCCTGTGAAGGGGTTTATTAGAGGAACATTGGGATTTATTGGACTAGGGCAGGTATGATTTTGAATGTAATTTTCATTCTTCATAGATCTTCATTCATTGGGCTAAAGAAAATATTTTGTGAGAAATTTAAATGTGAGAGAGGTAAAATGGATTGATAAAGAACAGAGAAGAACAAGAATGCAATTTAATCAAAATAGATAAGTAACTGAATACATAAATGAATGAATATATTTTAAAAATGAATGAATAAATTAAGAAATAAATACATAAATGAATAAATAAATAAATAAACACATAAATAAATGGATGAATGAATAAATAAATACACTCACTGTAAATTAATGTATGAATAAAGAAATGAATAAATGAGTACCTGAATGAATAAAAAATAAAGAATACCATAATGAAATGGATGAATGAACGAATATATAAATAAATATGTAAATAAATAAATAAATAAGCAACTGAATGAATAAAAAATAATGAATACCGTAATGAAATGGATGAATAAATGAATGAATAAATAAATATGTAAATTAATAAATAAATAAGTAACTGAATGAATAAAAAATAATGAATACCGTAATGAAATGGATGAATGAATGAATGAATAAATAAATATGTAAATTAATAAATAAATAAGTAACTGAATGAATAAGAAATAATGAATACCGTAATGAAATGGATGAATGAATGAATAAATAAATAAATATGTAAATTAATAAATAAATAAGTAACTGAATGAATAAGAAATAATGAATACCGTAATGAAATGGATGAATGAATGAATAAATAAATAAATATGTAAATTAATAAATAAATAAGTAACTGAATGAATAAAAAATAATGAATGTACCGTAATGGATGAATGAATAAATAAATAAATTTGTAAATTGATAAATAAATAAGTAACTGAATGAATAAAAAATAAAGAATACCGTAATGAAATGGATGAATGAATGAATAAATAAATAAATATGTAAATTAATAAATAAATAAGTAACTGAATGAATGAATAAATAGATAAAGAAGTGAATAAATAAATAATTCCCTCATTTAATGGCTAAAGCAACAGTAGCAAACAAACATTACTAGAATAATATAAAAAGTGTTTTGTATTTACTTGTAGATGTCTTCATAGTGTCTAACTAATTTATAATGTGTTTTAAGCTGTTTGATGACATCTGTCAGGACCTTGCTACTGCACCACCACTAGTACTAGCTTGTACAATACTTGTAGGATCATTAGGAGCCATCTTCCTGCTTTGCTCTTGTATAGTAAGTATCTTGTACTATTTTTAGTAACTGCAAAACAGCAATTGAAAAAAAAAAAACAATTTCTTTCGATCGATATGGTCACTTATAATAAAGGATTATTAACCGAGCATGAGGTCTGTACGGGAAAATATCAGACCGAGGTCTTGACAGTCCGTACAAAAAAGACAAAGGTCTGATATTTTCCGGACAGCTGAACAAGAGAGGTTAATAAATCGTTTATTATATGGCTTTTTTTCTTTAGTTAGTGATGTATGAAATCGCAAATATTTTATCGCAGTTCTTATCTCTCATTATTGAATGAATAAAAATACAATAAACACACACTAAACTGGCTGAAAAACACTTTGCAGGTATGAAAAGGCAAAACTTTAACAAAATATTTATTGCAATACTTTACAAGTTGCTTTTAATTTCCTGGTCTGAAAAAAATACGAAAATTGGATCATTGTCATGGTAACGGTCTGAGATGGGAAAATATCAGACTGGAATTTTGGAATTTAAAATAAGGGAAAAGTTAATCGATTGGTGCTGATTTCAATGCATTTTGTAGCTGGGATCATACTTTTGCATGCCATGCTTTGAGGTTCACATTGTCTTCTCAAATTCTTTGAAGCTTATTAAAAGTTTGTTTTATTCAAGATGTTTAATGGCCATCGATGTTTATTTCATTTTTACAGTCCAGCATCAATTCAAAGGAAGCGAGTGGACCAAGTTTAAGAGGTAATTAATAACTTGTCTTGTTATGTTTGTAAGCCGTTATGTTTTTTCTCATGATTGTAATACGCCAGCAGTCTGTACAAATGATTTATTGTAAAATGCATTGTGACGTGAAATATGCTATATTTAATATAAGCACCTTTTACTCCAATGAAGGGCTAAAGCTCGAAACGTCAGCAAAGTTAAGTCAAAGTTTTTACAGTGTTACAAATTTCATTATATTACCTATCGTATATAAAAGCACCACATTACTTTACATGCCTAAGAATCATAATGTCAAAAATATATGTATCAACTACGTTTTAAACATTTAATACTTCAAGCTTTCATGCTAACAGTCCAACTTCAGGGCTAAGAATTATAAATGTTGTCTTTTGTAAGCCATTGCCTCAGAAGATGGACGATTCCTCCGAAAGCTTATTTTCGTTGATACATATACTTTTGTTAATGAATGTGTCAAAGTTTATCCAAAAGTTCAGCAGCTGAAATATTTTTTAATCACTAGATATCATGAAGACTTATGAGGCAAGGATACGCATTCTAGAAGAGGAACGAGATGGTTTGGAGAAAAGCAACAAAGAAATGGAGGTCAAACTTCACTATGCTGTTGAAGAAGTAAGCAATTCTATTGTAGTCATAGCCTTCTTGTAGGCAACTCCTTTCTCACTTTTGGGCTACCTGTATCACAGAAGAGAGATTGGGAATGAAAAGAAACAAGGGGGAGGGAAGGGGAAGGAAGAGAAGAGAAAAGAAGTACCCCTCTTCATCGCTACTCCTTCACTCTCATCCCCAGTCCACTTCTGTCTTCATTCCCTCAGGGATCCCACTCAATAAAGGAGAAAGAAGAAATTTAGGCTGAGGAGGGTCCATTGTAGTGATATTAATTTAAGATTTGTGTGAAATTATAACAAAAGTGCATATCTGTCTTGTAGCCAGATATTAATGAATATAACACTACATCATTTAACATTGTATCCATCTTTCTAAAAGGATAATCAGCACAAAAACAAAACTCTTTTGCAAAACTTGTTATCATGTAATTTAGCCTTGTAAGTTACAAAGCAAATGAATGATCACACTCAATCACACTGTATAAAGAATTGATTTTATAATGTAAAAATTAAATTATACATTAAGTCTAGTGTAGGTTGAAATCATTGTTTAAAGAATTGACAATCATCAACCTTTTTTGGATTATTTACTCCAATGTTTCGGGCTAAGTGGCCATCTTCAGGGATATTAGCCCGAAACGTCTGAGTAAATAATCCAAAAAAGGTTGAATGATGATTCTCAATTCTTTAAAAAAATAATACATTATTTGTTTATTATTTGTGTAGAAACACCATGCAGAAGATGGTGCTAACACAGCAAGAAAAAGCCTTGAACATGTTATGTTGAAGATTAAGCAATATGAGGTATGTAAAGACTAGAGCGGTTTTCGAATGAGTGGGCTGTAATATTTACCGCACAGTTACGGTACTGTTACTGTAGAATTTTCGAATGTTTTTATAGAACCTACGGTACGGTTACGGCTACGGTAAGGTACGGTCAGTTTCCCACTCGTACGAAAACCGCTCAATGTATTAAATATTATAATTATATTATTTACCTACCATTGCCTGATTATTAGTGTGCTGGACTTTTCTTTCACTAGCCGTTTTATATTGCATACAGATTGGCCGCTTATATTGTATATAATTTATTACATATCATACAAACTTTACTTCTCTTTCTCCTTAGCATGAACATTATATTGCATACCGATCGGCCGCACATATTGTATATAATTTATTACATATCATACAAACCTTAATTCTCTTTCTCCTTAGCATGAACATTATATTGCATACAGATCGGCCGCACATATTGTATATAATTTATTACATATCATACAAACCTTAATTCTCTTTCTCCTTAGCATGAACATTATATTGCATACAGATCGGCCGCTCATATTGTATATAATTTATTACATATCATACAAACTTTACTTCTCTTTCTCCTTAGCATGAACATTATATTGCATACAGATTGGCCGCTCATATTGTATATAATTTATTACATATCATACAAACTTTACTTCTCTTTCTCCTTAGCATGAACATCAGGAATTAGAGTCTATTATTACCAACAATAAAGAAGAGATCAGAGCATATATTGAAGACTCTGAAAAGAGAGATGAAGAATTTGAACATATTCAAAAATTGGTTAGTGGAAGGGTCTAAAATTTGCATTGTTTGTTATTTGTTTGTTGTTTATTTGCTTGCTTTTTTGCATGTTTATTTGCTGTTTATTTGTTTGCTTGTTAGTATATTTGTTTGCTTGTTTGTTTGTTGTTTATTTATTTGCTTGTTTGTTTTTTGTATATTTGTTTGCTTGTTTGTTTGTTGTATATTTGTTTGTTTGTTTGTTGTTTGCATATTTGTTTGCTTGTTTGTTATTTGCTTGTTTATTTGCTTGTTTGTTTGTTTGTTGAACATGAACTATTGATGTTATATTTTAAAATGTATTTTCTCTTTCAGCTTGGAGATCACAAAGGCGAAATTAAAATTAAAGAAGATGCAATTGAACAAGTAATTATACTTTTGTGTTTTAAAAAAAATACTATTTTACAACCATCACTCCCCGGCAGGGCTCTTCTGTGAGGTTCACCCACACTCACTACCACTCCATTCCATATTTACAACACACAACTATGCTCACATGTTAATAATTTTTGTTAAAATTCCTTTTTGGTCCTTGAAAACTCCTTGAAAACTCCTTAGATTTTGTTTACTGACATCAGCATGAACCCTGTGAAAAGCCAGCTCTCTCCCTGCTAGGCCACTCATGCCACCCTTGACATGTACATATATTTCCAAGTGGACAATGACATGTTTTTTTTCTTACCAGCTAAAAGATGAGATTGTCAAGCTTGAGGAAGCCAATGCATCACGTGATGATGACATTACAAACTTGAATGACAAGATTGATAGTCAAGAACAAGAGAAAGATGAAGTAAGAATTTAATTTGTTATATCTAAAATATAAATAGAATGACATTAGTCAACAACTATCTGTTAGGAAACATTCATTTATTCGTTATCTTTTTCATTCATTTTTTCATTTTATTTATTCATTCATTTTTTCATTTTATTTATTCATTCATTTTTTCATTTTATTTATTTAGTCATTCATTTTTTCATTTTATTTATTCATTCATTAATTTGTTCTTTATTCATTTCTTTTTTTCATTTGTTCTTTTTTTCATTTGTTCTTTTATTCATTTGTTCTTTTATTCATTTCTTTTATTCATTTGTTCTTTTATTTTTGTTCTTTTATTCATTTGTTCTTTTATTCATTTGTTCTTTTATTCATTTGTTCTTTTATTCATTTGTTCTTTTATTCATTTGTTCTTTTATTCATTTGTTCTTTTATTCATTTGTTCTTTTATTCATTTGTTCTTTTATTCATTTGTTCTTTTATTCATTTGTTCTTTTATTCATTTGTTCTTTTATTCATTTGTTCTTTTATTCATTTGTTCTTTTATTCATTTGTTCTTTTATTCATTTGTTCTTTTTTTCATTTGTTTTTTATTCATTTGTTCTTTTATTCATTTGTTCTTTTATTCATTTGTTCTTTTATTCATTTGTTCTTTTATTCATTTGTTCATTTATTCATTTGTTCTTTTATTCATTTGTTCTTTTATTCATTTGTTCTTTTATTCATTTGTTCTTTTATTCATTTGTTCTTTTATTCATTTGTTCTTTTATTCATTTGCTCTTTTATTCATTTGTTCTTTTATTCATTTGTTCTTTTATTCATTTGTTCTTTTATTCACTTTATTCTTCATTCCTTCCCTCATTTATTCATTCATTTATTCAATCATTCATTCCATTTATTCATTTAATATTCAATAATTCATTCATTCATTCATTCATTCATTCATTCATTCATTCATTTTTTATTTATTCATTCTAATTCACTTTATTCTTCATTCCTTCGTTCATTCATGTATTCATGTGTTCATTCATTCATTTATTCAATCATTCATTTATTTACATTTACCAATTAAGTCTATTTATCTATTCATTTTGATTCATTCTTCCTTTCCTCCATTAATTAATTTACCCACATGAAAACACCTAACCTCTTTGTGTGTTTCTTTAGCTTGCTGAAAAAGTCAAAGAGTGGAATGACAAGTATGTACACTGCTTTTGACTTATCATTCTCAATTCATAGATCCACTATCCATTGTGTTCTATCTTAATTACTGTTGCTAAATCTGACAAGCCAAATACGTTCTTCTCAATATACAGCTCAAAGATACATAGATTGCCGAAAACTTTATAAGTCTGTCTTGGAATTTATGTCATTCTAAGAGTATGTTAGGAAAAAAAACAGTAATGCGGTAAATCTTTCTGAAATCTACTATGTTTGTCGGACATTCTATATTCCAGTGGGAATACTGCGCAATTGTTCACTCAGGTGGATCTATGAATAGCCTCAATTCAGAGTAAATTTAAATTTGTTTTCTATTGTTAAGCGAAAAAAATTGTTTGATGCTTTGCTTGGAATTTGTGAATATTTTTACAACAAAAACCCTTTGTCAAATAAGACAGTGCTGCTAGATAACGTGAAACAGGAGTATGATTGTTCGAGTACCAGTATCAAGCTATGGGCTTTACTCTATGGATTCAAGTTGAGGCTTTCAAGCCAAGTTTTTGTTTTTGCCCAAGAGCCATATCCATTGTTTAAATACATTTGCATATAACTGTATACTTATTTATTTATTTATTTTATTTAAATAGTTTACTAATTATAATAATATAATTAGTTTATTAATAATTTACTTACTTAAAGGGACCCTCAGATACTTTAAGACTTGAACTTATTTTGTGTAAAAAAATAATGCTGATTTCAAAAGCATTATCAAAATTTCCATAAAATATTTTTTTCCCACCGAAAATGCAATTGTAATTTTGATGAAAACATGTTTTGGGCTTCCTGTGATTTGTCACGTGGTCTGATGACGTCACTGTTAAGATAAAAGTATGTTTGAAGCCACACACACTATTATTATTATACTTATATTTGTTATTTGTAACAGGTTTGACAAACTCCAAGATAGCCTAGATGATCAGTCATTGCGCAACAGTCAGATACAAGAACAGTATGAATTCAAATGCAATGAAGTGGAGGTATGTAAAGCTAAAATACTAAAAACGTTCCCCAAATTTGCAAGTGTGATCATGAAACAATTGATTTCAGTCGAGGCTGGAGTTAATGAATAATAATAAATAATAATAATTTAATATTTATGTAGTGCAAATATCTATGTACATATTCAAACGCACTTGTATGAGAATGATGCAGTCACTGAGGGTGGCCGGTCACGGCCAGAGATTCGTTTACATCGTCTGTGATTCTTTTACGTCCACCTTGTAACATAGTCCGAGTGAAGGCAGATGAGACCTCCGGCTTTACGTCCTTATCCGAGAAGACGAGGCACTGAGAGAGTAAAGTATCTTGCCCAAGGAAACAACGTAATCGCCCAGGCCAGGAATCGAACCCAGGCCATTAGGCCTGGAGTCTGACACACTGACCACTAGGCCACCACGTCTCTCTCGAATCTATAAACTTAGTGTATTTGATCTACTCCAGTCTTGATTTGAATCTATTATTTCATGATCAGTAAAGTGAATTGGAAGTGAATTTGGAAAATGTCTACTATATGAGAGCCTGACCAGCTTTATCGAGCAATCATCATCAAAATCCACCTTATCAAACCCTGAGTCTTGCAACCACATATGTTATGAGCAATAGGAGAACGGTCATACGCCAGGCAGTGTTTGAGAAAGGGTTTATAATTGATTTTGTCAGGGCTAGCAGTGTTATGGCAATGTTTAGCTGTTTAACTGTTTGATATGCTAGTTTGTAAATAGTTTTATTAGAAAGTATTTTTTATTGAAGAATAAACTTTTTTACTATTGTAAACGCAGACATTCTACCATTTCAAAGTTATTCTTGTTATAAAAGAGGTACCACAAGACTCTAATATATTTCATAGAACCTCTTGGGCAAATAGGGCAGTCACAGCTGGGGCCCTTTGGGAGTGAGAGGGTTGATAAAGAAATAATATGTTTTTATATCAAGATATTGTTGATAGTCACTGCTATTTTATTCTATTTTCCTTTCCTTTAATATGCAATCCTATTACTAGGTTCTACAAGATTGCTTACTTCAAATCAAGGGAGCAGACAGTGATGACGATGAGGAGGATGAAGAACGTCTAACTGAGGAAGAAAGTGAGTATGGAAAAACATTTTAGCAAATAAATCTTATTCATTAACTAAATCTATCTTCATATATTTGTAGAGGACAAAGTTAGATCAGACAGGCTGAAGGCAATGCTTGATTCTTCAAAGGTACTGTTGCTATCAATCTACAATGTTACACATAAATATAGTAAAAATAAATAAATCACTTTTTAAAGTCTCAATATATTTAGCCAGACAAGTGCCCTACTAATTGGGGAGACTCAGACTCAATACCTATACGTTAAATATTTTAGCACACAACTCTACTCACATGCATGTTCATTTTTGCGCCGTGAGGGAGGAAAACCAGATAATCTGGAGAAAAACCCTCAAGGAATAGGAGAGAAGAACACATATATATAACAAAGTTACTCAATTCACATATAATCCGGGACTTGAACCTGGATCACAGCGTTGAGAGGCGCGCAGTAAATTATAACGCCACCCATACCATCAATTGTAATGCTTTTTATTTCTTGGAGTGTTATCTGTACTGAGCAGTTAACATGTGCCATTATTATTTAGTCCAAGACAGAAGCAAAGATCACAAGAGAGGAGAATGTCAAGTTTAAGACTGAACTGGAAGAAGTGAAGACCAATAAAGAAGCTTTGGAAGGTATGATGATTACAACTTACAATGATATGATGGTGGTGATGATGATTGAGGATTTACTATGTATTACTACTGTCAACAAAATCAACAACATCATTATCAACATTATCATCACCACTATCACCATTATCGTCATTACCCCTATCATTAGTATCATTATTATCATCATCACCACTATCATGATCATGATCATCACCACTGTCATCATCATCATCATCACCACCACCATCATCATCATCATCATCATCACCACCATCATCATCATGATCATCACCACTATCATCATCATCATCACCACCACTTATATCATTATCGTAATCATCACCACTATCATTATCATTATCATCACCACCATTAACATCATTATTGTTATCACCATGCATCATCAACAGCAAGGAAAACATTAAGAACAACAGCAGAAATACCAATATCATGCTTATCCTTGTCGTCATCATCATCAGTCATCATTATCATGTTACACAATCAACAGGCACCACAGCAACAACAACAACATAAGTAAAAAACATCATAGCCACTTAGAACAACAGCAGTGGCGAAAACCGTGTATAATAACCACAATAAAAACATTATAAACTAAAAAAAACTTTAAATAATCATATTTCAAATCATCATTAAGTATTGTATGTATTTGTCATACATAGAAATGGTCCAAGTACTTCAGCACAAGCTTTCAAATACCAAATTGATAATTCCATATTTCCAATCATTATTGAGTATTATATTTATTTGTCAAACATAGAAATGGTCCAACTTCAGCATGAGCTTTCAAATGCCAAATTGATAATTCCATATTTCCAATCATTATTGAGTATTATATTTATTTGTCAAACATAGAAATGGTCCAAGATCTTCAACACGATCTTTCAAATGCAAAAGTGAAAGAGGAGAAAGCGTATCTAGATTTCCGCGAGAAAGAAATTGAGTTGACAGCCCTTAGGAAGTATTTCAAGGACACTGAGAATGAACTGCATAGAAAACTAACAGCAGAAGAGTCTGCAAGAGAAGCTACAGAACATAAGCTGAAGACAGAACTATCTAAAGCCTCTGATGATTCAAAGGATCTCGTCACATACAAGTATGTAATTTTCCAAAGCTAATTCAATAAATAGCACATTTACGCAATTTGATTGGCTCTAACAACTCGGGATATCATTCGCTCTTAAATGTTGTGTCAAGAGCGCGCGCTATTTTTGTTAACGTGACCTGGGAAATTAGTTACTGGAGTAATAATATACCTAGGATTGTTAAGGTTGCCGCCCTTTGCATCGAAGCGAACCGAACGTCGAGCTTGCGGGACGAATATTCAGGTCTCTGTCATTGCAAGCTCAACGTTCATTTTGCTTCGATACAAAAGCTTGGTTACCTTCAAGATGTCGCAGGGAACTGTGAAGGTGATTTTGTAAGTACATTTATGTGATGTTTACATGACAAAACTGTCACCAGCTATGCTGTTTAAAATTAATAATACTTTTTCAATATGCTTAATTAAAGTTATTAATTCCAGTAATGATATTGTTACAGGAAACTATATAGAGATATCAATGAAGAGATTCAACGAGTCAAAGACAATGTTAACCATCAGGTAACTCGCTATAGTGTCTGCGCAATTATCACTTAAAACTGATATTTTTAATGACTTACTTTGCAAAACATCAACTGCTTTTACGAGAGAACTCCACACAAAAAAGTATGAAATAAATGCAAATTGGGATAGATGTGAAATGCGCTATATAAACAGACATTGAACACATTATGCTACATTGTCACATTGTATTACGTTACATTATGTTACGTTACATTGCATTACATTAAGTTAAGTTGCGTTACGTTATGTTAAGTTAAATTGCGTTACGTTACATCCTCGGGAACCCAGGGGTAATCTTCTGTCTCTCGTTTCTCGGTTACGCTATATTACGATTCATTTAGGTTACGTTACATTAAGTTAAGTTGCGTTACGTTATGTTACGTTACATTTAGGTTACGTAACATAAAGTCAAGTTAAATTGCGTTATGTTAGTTACGTTACATTGGACTCTCTTTTTGGAGTCTATTAAAACGTCTTTTATATTTACAGGTTGCTCAGGTAGAGGAAAGAGCCCACACCAACTGGGTAAGTACAGTACAAACCTATCTGAAAAACACAGTTTGATTTTTACACCAATATCTGTGTTATAAGGGTGTCGTGCTCTTGGGGATCTTTAGCAAACCTACCCACATAGTGCAACAACTTTTTCGGCGTTGAATGATATTTGTTTATGTTACCCTATCATTGATGTGCTTTTTCTTTACTCAGCTCAAGTACAGGACGGTGGAGAGAGAACTAGACGAGGTGAAACGCGAAAGAGACGCTTTGAGAAGAAGGTTGGGACTTGATAATATAATTATGTGAAAATATGTCATGCTATCATTGTCATTATCATCAACATAATCATTATCGTCATCATCATTATCAATATTATTATCATAGGCATCATAAGCATCATCAACATTATCACGAAGAACAACATTATCATCATCATCATCATCACCACCATCATTACCATCATCGTCAGTGTGATATTTACAAAGTTTGTGTTGTTTTCTAGGTTATATGCTTTGGAAAAGGAAAAGAACAGACCTGGGTCTTCCCAAAGTGGAAAATCGTCCGATAGTAGTAAGTAAATTGTACTAATGGCCACTGTAAAGCAGCGTTTACACGAGCAATTTTGCCTTGACAAGTATCCTTGACAATTTTCATTGCTTGTGTAGACGATCAGCAAGATTTCCTTGACATCTTTATATTGACAAGGTTTCCTTGCTAGTGTAGATGATGAACAAGTTTTCCTTGACAAGTTTAGGTTGTGCCCGCAATGCCTTGCAATCAGCAGAGTACTAACATAATATTGGTTCCAGTCCCTTGTCGAGTAAAATGATCGTACGAAAAGACTGGGAACTAATCTCATTAATATTCCTTGCCACATTTTCCTTGTTGTCCGTCTACACGAGCAAACTTCATCCTTGACAATTTTTCCTTGTCAAGGAAAAGCCAACATGCTAGCTTTTCCTTGTCAAGGAAAAATTGTTCATTTTACTCCATCTACACGAGCAATATTTCCTTGTCAAGGAAAACTTGTCAAGGAAAAATTGCTTGTGTAAACGCCGCTTTTAAAACAGTCCGATTTTATGATACAAGCAATACATAACATACCCTGGGTACCAGAGGTTATTTTCTACTTGCTTTAGCGTTTGTAAATTTGACGGATTTTGAAGCAATGAGATAAGATAACGAACATAAATACATGATGATAAATACAAAAACTTGATCAAGAAACCCTCTAGTTTGTAGTGTATACATAACAAGGTTACAGCTTAAAAATTACCCCATCTTGTATTTTAAACTCTAACTCGATAGTTTTGTTTCCACAGCTGATGGTGCTCGATCAGAATCACCTATGAGAGGACCCCCACCCCCAACGTAAGTCTTTAGTTTATACGACGTTCAAGATAGCAAGTCATCGAAATAGTTTTGAAGTACAGTTACGCATTTTGTTATGTTTTGCCAACCAACCATTGTTATTAGAACAAATCTACTGTTACAATGGTTGGCAAATTAGCATCACAATACCAAAACTTGTAAACACTACGTCAACCTATAGGTGGATGTACAGTGACGTATTTTGTTATGGTTTTGTCAACCAACCATTGTTGTTAGAACAAAGAAAATTAACAAATCTATTGTTACAATGATTGGCAAATTAGCATCGCAATACCAACACTTGTAAACGCTACGCCAACCTATAGGAGAACATACAGTGACTCATTTTGTTATGGTTTTGCCAACCAACCATTGTTATTAGAACAAAGAAAATTAACAAATCTATTGTTACAATGATTGGCAAATTAGCATCGCAATACCAACACTTGTAAACGCTACGCCAACCTATAGGAGGACGTAGTGACGCATTTTGTTATGGTTTTGCCAACCAACCATTGTTATTAGAACAAAGAAAATTAACAAATCTATTGTTACAATTAGTATCACAATAAGAACACTTGTAAACACTACGCTCACCTATTGTTTTGTCATAATTTAATATTAACAAATGTATGTTTCAATGTCATTCCAGTGGTCGTGTTCCAGAGCATCATAGTCCTGTTCCTATTGGTCCACCACCACCACCCATGCACCCCATGTATGGTAAGTAATTTTATACAGCTACTTTCGTTTATATTGTCCAGATATATAGCTATTTTGACTATTGAAAATACCACACGTCTTATTAGATATTATTGATTACATCGAATTAATAGAATATTTCCCTAATTCGCTTCACTGACCATGAAGCAATAGATTGAAGTCGATATCTTTATTTTAATGTTTGTGTTTAAAGTATTGTTTTGTTATATTTTAGGTCCTCCCAGAATGCCAATGGGTTATGGCCCACCGCCTCCCCCTGGTCGATACGGCCCTCCCCCTCCCCCTGGACATGTTTCCACTCCTCCCCCTATGCGTAATGGACCAGCACCACCACCTGTAAGTATCAAACTAATTTGTGGCATATATGAACCCTAATATACCTATACCTACATTTGGCTGGCTTTATAGCTCAGTTGGTAGACTGTCAACTGTAAATCCCGTTGAAACCATGATTTTATTTTACGGCCTCTCTTTGGCAATTTCTTAGATTGCGTTAATTTCTAATTCAAATAATCCTTAATAATCCTTAATAATAATGATTTAGTAATTCAAAGTCAGCGACAACAAATTTCGAATATGAAGAATGTCTGAATGGTTCTTAATTTGTAATATTTTTATTTTCATAACCGTTCCCGTTATCATCATCGTCATCATCATCATCATCATCATCACCGTCAACATTATTATCACCATCTTCACGATCATTGTCATCATCGTTACCATTTTTACCATCATCACTATCTAATTCAATGTCATTGTTATCATTACGACCATCGTCCCGTCGTTGTCGTCATAAAACACCAATATCATTGCTATTATCATCGGCGTTGTCATCACCATCATCATTATTATCAGTACCACCACTATCATCAGTACATGTATAAGGTTTGTATTTGTGGCAATGTTGTGTGCCCTAGACATTCTCATTATAATCAACACTTTCACCGTCATCATCATCACCATTATTATCCGACTATCACGATCATTATTATCATTGTAATGCATGATGACTACCATCATTGTGATCATGATTATATTGTCACTTATTACCCATCACCGTTATTACTATATCATAATCGCTGTCGCAGTAATCCACTTCATCATCACCATCATTGTTACGATGATCGTCACAATCAACGTTGCCATCACTATCATAATCATCACCATGATTATCACCATTATTATCACCATTATTATCACCATGATTATCACCATGGTTTCCATGATCATTGTTACTGTGATCGCCACTGTCAACGTTGTATATGTTGCCATCACTATCATTATCTCCATTATTAACATCATCATTGTTACTGTGATCGTCACTGTCAACGTTGTATATGTTGCCATCACTATCATTATCTCCATTATTAACATCATCGTTGTTACGATGATCGTCACTGTCAACGTTGTATATGTTGCCATCACTATCATTATCACCATTATTAACATCATCAGTGTTACCATGATCGCCACTGTCAACGTTGTATATGTTGCCATCACTATCATTATCTCCATTATTAACATCATCAGTGTTACCATGATCGCCACTGTCAACGTTGTATATGTTGCCATCACTATCATTATCTCCATTATTAACATCATCGTTGTTACTGTGATCGTCACTGTCAACGTTGTATATGTTACCATCACTATCATTATCACCATTATTAACATCATCGTTACGATGATCGTCACTGTCAACGTTGTATATGTTGCCATCACTATCATTATCACCATTATTAACATCATCAGTGTTACCATGATCGTCACTGTCAACGTTGTATATGTTGCCAGCACTATCATTATCACCATTATTAACATCATCAGTGTTACCATGATCGTCACTGTCAACGTTGTATATGTTGCCATCACTATCATTATCACCATTATTAACATCATCATTGTTACTGTGATCGTCACTGTCAACGTTGTATATGTTGCCATCACTATCATTATCTCCATTATTAACATCATCATTGTTACTGTGATCGTCACTGTCAACGTTGTATATGTTGCTATCACTATCATTATCTCCATTATTAACATCATCATTGTTACTGTGATCGTCACTGTCAACGTTGTATATGTTGCCATCACTATCATTATCTCCATTATTAACATCATCATTGTTACTGTGATCGTCACTGTCAACGTTGTATATGTTGCCATCACTATCATTATCACCATTATTAACATCATCATTGTTACGATGATCGCCACTGTCAACGTTGTATTGTTGTCATTGCTACAATCATCATCATCATCATCATCACCAACATTGTCATCACTTACCTTCAACAGCATTTGAAATTTTATCATCATCATCGGCTATAACCTAACACAATTCTATATTATTTCTCTTCTAAAGGGTCAACATGGTCCCCAGTCTCAATCCCATGACAGAGTCGAGAGTGACCGTAGAGATAGCCGGGGGTATGGACCCGACGATAGACGTAGTGGTCGAAGATCAATGAGTCCATCAAGAGATCATAGAAATAACATAGATAGTCCTGCTAGTCGACCTCCCCTATCGACAAGCACACCTGGACACACTAGAATGACTCCTAAGGTATACACCTATTTCAGAAATTATTGGAGCAATCATAGCTATAGTTCACAAGGATGTCGGTATTTCTTCTCTTGTTACTGATGTATTCACGTAGCATATTTTAGCTGTGTGCGTTTGTGTTATATGGCCATAACAAGTCGTTGCAGTGACAGATGATGAACGAATCATGTTATCATTTCACCGACATACTTTGCAGACTTCAGAGTGTGTATTGTCGCTTTTGCTGCAACACGTTTAAGGTGTTTCCCAGTAGTTTTTTATTGACCACACTTCTCTTTTTCATTTTCATTCTGTGACCACGTATTTTGAAATCGCTGTAGTCAAACACTTTAATTCATCTGAATAGCTGTGTCTGCTGTGTGGTCAATAAAAAAACTACTGGGAAACAACTTAATTAGTTGCACTTTCTACTGATGTGCTAATGGTCAGTCGAAATTAATACTTATTCATGATCATATCACGATAATACATGTATATGAATCCACATAACAAAACACAAAATCAGCAAGTACAGTGAGAGTATACGTAAAGAAGGAAAAACAAATGCTCGCTAGGACCCAGGCCCGCTCTGAAAATCAGGCTAAACAATTAATGCCTGAAGCTAGAGAAATAGAAGAAGAAAAAACTATTTATCTCTTGAGCAATTTATCTCATCAAAGATTGTTATTTCGTTTTCAGAAAAATTCACTAGATAATGATCGTCATCCAAACGAATCGCCTCCCCCCTACGCACCTTATCCTTCTGGTCCTTCTGGACACCCCGGTCCTCCTGGTCCTTCAATGAGGATGGGCTCACCTATGATGAGACATCCTCCTCCTGTACGACCTCCATATGGTCCCATGGAACGTTCACCCATGAGACCACTATATGGCCCTCCAATGGGTTCTCCTATGGGTCCACCTAGGGGCCCACCTATGGGTCTTCCTAGACCACCACTATCAGGTCACAGCCAAGCCCCTAATGCACCGCCTATTGGACATTCACCTAGTAAGTATATGGACCATGTATTTTTAGCCACGATTACACTGATTTGTAGCCAGAACGCTGAGGAATCTCAGACAGTTTTAAACTGTAATAAGAATAAAAACTGTATTTAATACAGGAATTCATCTTGTTGAAGGGAATATACTCAAGTATAAAGTCTTTTTACACACTTTGTGAAAAAGAAACTGTATAAAAAGACTTAATACTTGGGTTTATTCCCTCCAGCAAGATGAGTTACACAAAGTCTTTTCTAATCCAAACTAAAGAAATAACAAAGAAATACAGGAATTCAGAAAGTTAAACTTATAATAATGAATCTATTAAAATTAATCATAATATAAGGTATGTTATAAGAATGAGTTTATATGGTTAAATGTAATTTGGTCAGTGAGCCCTCTAGACCGTCGTTCCTCTAATCAGCATAGCCTGCATAACATCCAGGCTTTTTCTCACGACGGGGATAAGCTTTGGTGGTGACACAGCCAATCATTCAATCAGTCCCTTAGTCAATTAGTAAATCCATCATTCAGGCATCGAATCATTCGTTCATTCATTTGGTTTATTCCTTTCAACCATTCAATCAATCATTCATTCGATCATTCATTCATCCATTCAATAAATCATTCATTCAAATTATCCATTCAATCATTCAATCAATCAATCAATCAATAATTCATTCAATCATTCAATCAATCAATCATTCATTCAATCATTCAATCAATCAATAATTCATTCAATCATTCAATCAATCAATCATTCAATCATTCAATCAATCAATAATTCATTCAATCAATCAATCATTCATTCAATCAATCATTCAATCAATCAATCATTCATTCATTCAATAATTCATTCAATCATTCAATCATTCAGTCATTCTATAAATCATTCATTTAATCATTCAATATATCATTTATTCAATCTTTCATTCAATCAATCAATAATTCATTCAGTCATTTATTCATTAAATCATTCATTCATCATTCAATTATTCGTTCATTCAATCATTCAGTCATTCATTCATTCAGTCATTCATTCATTCATTCATCAGTTATTTATTCATTCATTCATCATTTATTCATTCATTATTTCATTCATTCAATCATCTAACTTAGTCTGTCTGCGACTCAGTCATTGATAATATCTGTTTGATTTCAGATGCTTATAGAAGAGTACCTGGACCAAGACCCCCTACCGGAGCCAGCTGACACCAAGTCAATACCTAGAATAATCCTACCTATTTATGATAACTGGAAATATAATACTGTAATTATTGGTGAAACAAATCTATACTTTACACTACCCCTGACAGGTGTTTTATTGTTTTTACTGTTCTAGAGTAGAGTGGTGGCACAAAACTCGCGAAAGAATTATTACTAGTGGACAGTATTTTATTGACTTTAATACTGCGCGTATTCAATATTTTTACGGGTTATGTGCTCTCACTCTAAATCGTAGTATTTTTCTAAATATCAAATTTGGAAATATTTTTTCGCTCACGGGTAATAAGCCTGCGTCACATCCGGTTATGTAGAAAAGTCCGGGTGTGACGCAGGTCAGGGTCGATCAAAGTATCGTCGACAGAGAGCGAACTGGGTCCTAGTTATTGAATCAGTCTGTCGATTTTGTACTAGTTTATCTGCTGGATAGTTGGTGATTTATCTATAGTGGGTAGCGCTATTCAGCTTTCGTACAACTCATCCTTAGTGCGCCAATAATTCATGGTGTTTGGACCATGTAAACACGAGGCTTGTCGATCAAGAAAAATATAGTAAGGGGCTGTTTATATGAAGGCGAGTTGTCCTTGCTAGCCGGGATGACTCTTGTTTTATGCACTAGTCAATTGAAACCCCCGCCCCCCGACCCCCGGGACTAGCGGGGCACTGAACGGGGACGTGACGCGTTTTTAACGTGCTTTTACAGCAATATTGCACCGGGGGGTCGGGATTTTAACTAATTGTCTTCGCAGCGGGGCAGCGAGCGGGGATTTTAACGCTCGTTTGAATATGTAAGGGCCTGGAAACTAGAGGTCGGCCATCTTGGAAAATACCCAGAAAGCATTGGTATTCTAACATCGGTATTCTAGGTGTGGATGATATTAATATTCCGATCCTTTGCTAGAATGGAAAAACGAAAGGTGAGTCAACATGCGTACTTTTAATGAAAACAAATCACGAATGTTGAAGATTTTATCCATGATATTTTGCCATTATTGATATATCTTACATTAATTTGTTTTGGTTAATTTTGTTTGTAGATGATCCTGAGAAATTTTGCCTCTGTAATCATGCAGAGTTTGGATTACTGTGACAGCAAAGAGTGTGATATAATGTGGTATCATCTCTCCTGTGTGGGCCTCACAGCTGCCCCTTAGGGAAAATGGCTTTGATAATGATAATGCATTTATATAGCGCACTTTCTATGTGTATATATTCAAATGCGCTTTACACATTATAGTTAGTTGTTAGTAATTAGTATATATTATTATATTCTAATTCGCTCCCCCGCTCAACCGAATATAAAACATTTATCATGTAATACTGCACAGACTTATAGGTGTATGTCCACACGACAAGGCGTGCGATATAAAAGAACGGGAATATTTAGAGCAAAAAATAATAATAATAATAATAATGAAATTGGATACATCATATAACACGTTTTCAAACTCAAAATCACAATGGCGCAATCCAACTAATTTGTTAAAGCGCAAAAAGCCTGTGTAACCTAAAACGCATAGATTAAGTAAGTTAGGTCGGACAAATTTGTGAGTGGTCTTTGCTTTGCTCTCAACAATACATCGGGGAGGATGCCAGACCGTTCTTTTGATTTCTCATCGATTGATTGAGCTTGATTGAAGCTAGATTGAATTAATTCTTTTAACGCTGAATCTGAAATGATTGACAATTGTAAAAATGGATCATTGTATAAGAATAAATTGTCAAAACTATCACATACCCTCAAAAAGAGTTACAGTCGATTGAAAAAGTCAAACTAAGCCAAATTGCTTGAACTATTAAATTAAATTAAATATAGTGATATTTTAAAACTTTGCCAATCGGCTGCGATGTACAGTAATACCAAACTGGGCCAATCGGCAGCAGTATACAATAACGACAAACTGAGCCAATCGGCTGCATTGTATAGTAATAACAAACTGCGCCAATCGGCAGCAATATACAATATTAACAAACTGAGCCAATCGGCAGCAATATACAATAATAACAAACTGAGCCAATCGGCAGCAATATACAATAATAACAAACTGAGCCAATCGGCAGCAATATACAATAATAACAAACTGAGCCAATCGGCAGCAATATACAATAATAACAAACTGAGCCAATCGGCAGCAATATACAATAATAACAAACTGAGCCAATCGGCTGCATTGTATAGTAATAACAAACTGGTCCAAATGGTTGCAAATACAGTAATAACAATATGTGCCAATCGACTGCATTGTACTAGTGACCTTGCAGTCCACGAGCGAAGCAAATGTCTGACGACTTAGCTCTTCGATCTGGGTGATATTACCTTAGCTCAAAATCTGTTCTGACGGTACGGCTAGCTGTTGGTGAACCGTTTCTCTGTTCTCGCTTTTTTCTTTCTCGTGGCAGTCTGCTCTGCTTTACGTATTCGTTTTTCATCTTCCGAACCACTGGATAGTTCATCTGAGAGATACTCGTTAACTAGATCCCATCCAGCGTCGCTTTTATCGGCTAGTCTAATCAATTTGTTTCTCTTGGTGATAAGTTTTTCTAGCTCTTCTAAGTGCTCTTTAACTTGGCTTTGACGCTTTCAGTTCCAAAGCTTTCTGAGCTAGACCACCTTGTTCTATGAGCGAGCAGTTGAATTTGTGTTGTTGTTTGTTCCCTTCATATTTAAAAGTAATATCTGAATATTCTTTAAGTTTCTTAGCAACAGAGGCTGATGTTGTTCTTGCATCTTCAGCAAGATCTTCTTTGAGGCTCGTCAATTTAGTGTCGAGATAAGTCTTGAAAAGGTCAAAAGTCGTGACTAGGTTGGCTGGTTCATCTCTTGCGGATTCTGACGGAATAGCTTTTTCTCGGAGCAAGGACTCTTCTTCAGACATCAGGAATAGGTTGCAGTGTTAGCACGAATTCAGTCGTAGGACGCGAATGGTATATATTCTTCGTAACTGAATTTATATTAGCGTCCCGCTAATGAACTGACCCTCCCTAACACAACAAGCTACATACCAACGCCCTTCATGCGCTTGTTACGTAACCCATAATAAATACATGTGTAAGTGTAGGCCTTTCACTGAGGATGGTTGTGACCTGCGTCCTCAGTCGTTCTTTTACGTTCCCCCGTTTAATGGTCAGTGTGTGAGTGGCGAGACGGGACCTCCGATTTAACGTCCTTATCCGAGAGGACGCGAAGCCTAACAATTATAATAAACCGAAATAAATACAAAGTTATAACATTCTCCTCAATTATTTTAAGACCCTGAGTGATGGTCTGGCTGGGGTTTGAACCCCCGACCTCCCGGTTAACAGGCCGTGCTCTCCCAACTGAGCTAACCCGTTAATCTTTGTCAAAAGTGCAAATAAAACCACTATTAATTAAGCAATATTTACAAGCATTGTTCATTTTATACTTAAAATGACATTATGAAACCCAACTGACGCCCCTGAAAATATTGGACATTAAATATTTGTGAATCAGAATGGAACACACAAAGATTAGCTATACGTGGCACAGGAAATTGGAGTTGGAGTGAAATGTGTTTGTTTTGTTATTTACTACTAGACCAAAATAGCGGGGCCACAATAGCGGGGGCTTTAACAGTGAATGTGCCCCCGACTACCAGGGCAAAATGTCTGATTTTAACACTACCCAAACGTTAAATTCCCCGGTATTTCCCGGGGGTCGGGGGGCGGGGGTTTCAATTGACTAGTGCATTATAGGCCCCTGGGGACACAAAACAATAGAGTTATCCTGGCTAGCAGGGACAACTCGCCTTCATATATACAGCCCCTTATTCTTTTGGTTGTCATTATAATTATTTGAGATTAGATCTTTATAAGGGGAATTCTTAGACGTTTATGAACCAAAAAAGAGACAGTTGAAAATAGAATTTGAATTATTTCGAGTTAGAAGTAAAGAAACTACGATTGAAAATCAAACAAGGATTTGAAAAGAAATAGAAGATAGCTATTTTCACACTAGAAGACGGACAAATTGTGGTACGGCAGACGTCTTCTGGTTTAAAAATGGAACGAACACAGTTAATTAAGACGATAAACTCGTCCGATTTTGTTGAATTAAAGACCAAGTGACACTTACCAGCATGCACCGCGCAAAAGACTAAATCTCGTGGACCATGTGAGTGGGTATTTACGCTCTTAATCAATTAGCGTTATATTTTATTTGTTTTCTTGTATAATACGACTGACTGCGAATGAATTATAACACTCAAAATAAACAACGCAAAGCATGACGGTAAGTGGCCATGGGTCTTTAACAATAACTAACAGATTTTATGGAAGATGTGCTCTTGTATAGTGGGATTTATTAGATTCTGGAGCGCAGAATTGTTCTCAAAATCCATACAGTTGATGTTCTACTCTTTCTCAAACGATAAAAAAGTAAATTGTGAAATACAAGTATCTATTGGTTTGCTGTAGGCCGAACTCAAGAAAAACTAATTCAGACAAATAAAGATTTATAAACAATTGATCCAGTATTTTTTTATAATTTGAGTTGTTATATTAATTTTGCACCATACCAACCGTTCACTTTATACTGAAGTACAAAACGTGCGTTTTAAAATCCCTGGTCGAACTGAAAGATAGTGCCCTGCAAGCAGGCTAGAGGTTATTTTAATTCTCTTTACTGTCCCCACCCCCCCTCACGTTTTATTATTGCTATCTTCGTGTCACACTTGGTCACGTAATTTAAGAAAAATGATTGGCCAAAAGTGATCACATGGTAGACCACATAGTACATACTCGGTGATTTACCATCAACAACAACATCATTTCTAGCCTATTATGCGGCCGCTCCTTTGTGTTGTCACGCAACGCTTCCCTCCCGTGTTGCGTGACGACATGAAGGAGCGGCCGCATAGTTGGCTACTGATCATTGCCAGTGCTGGATAATATAACTGTCTATTCTGCACTGAAACCTTATTCGGAGTTCACTGTTACATTCATACAAGGTAATGCTTTGCTCACCATGATTATTACTTAGTCTTTAATAATAAAATTGAAACTTAAAATCAATTATTTATTAATACAATAAACAATTATGATATAAAACATGTATCTACTATTTATCTGTTAATGTTTGCTATCCCTGGGCCTGCTTGTTAAAACTAGTATCCCTGTACGTAAAGATTTCTAGTTCAGCAGAGGTATTAATCCAAAAGAAATACCATGGACTAATCCATGTCCCTTCAGTGTCGTTTACGATCAGTCTTCAAGATGAGTTTCTCAAGGTGCATCATGGGAACTTCACATGTGACTGACACCATGTATGCCACAAGATAGGAGACTATGGTACAAGCCAGGAAATGCCAGGCCTGACATGAAACAATGAACATTATTAGTGCTACCTATTTATGAATACAGCCGAATCACTAAACCCAGACACATCTTTCTGGCCAATAGGAGGGTGTGGCCTTGAGGAGGGTGTGGCCTTAAGGAGGGTGTAGCCTTAAGGAGAGTGAGTTCTTAAGGAGGGCGTGGCCTTAAGAAAAGTGTAGCCTTGAGGAGTATGAGTCCTTGAGGAGGGTCTGGCCTTGAGAAGCGTGTGGCCTTAAAGAGGGTGTGGTCATAAGGAGGGTGTGGCGTTGAGAAGGGTGAGGTTTTGAGGAGAGTGTACCATTCGGAGGGTGTGGCCTTGAGGAGAATGTGGCCAAAAGGAGGGTGCGGCCTTGAGAAGGGTGAGCTCTTCAGGAGGCTTCAAGGTGGAAAAAGGATAAAAAGGAGATGTGGAGGAACCTTGAGGAGGGCAAAGGGTGGATGATGATTAGTTTAGGACCTGAAACAAACAATATAGATAATAATTATACTCACTATGTTGACGTCAGAGTAAAACATAGGCGTATAGCGGCCCAAGAAGTACACTTCCAGGACAATTAAATGCACCAAGTACACACAGTAAGTGAGACGACTCAAGGGAATCCAGAAACGGGCTGATAGGATTTTATTAACAAGACCTTTGTGAACAATAACGATATTGTAAGTTATAATGTTGAATAAACCCAGCACTAATAGATGTACCGTTACCTCCATGTCCAGTATGACATGCATATATCACCCAAGCAAGAGCCAGAGACCATGAAAACCGTGAAAATGTACCATACATGACATTTTCTGCATGGGTCAGAGGATGTGGATCCTTCTTGAAAGCTTTATAGGTGCCAAATACAGGAGCAAGAGCCAACACAATAGCCACACACCAACCACAGATGAGTACAAACTAGAATATATACAACAAAGTTGTTACATAGAGTAACCAGATTAACACACCAACATGGCATTCTAGATGTAATGATCAAAAACGAATGTGAGTGTTTCATCAGGGCTTCCAAACACTGAGAAACTGATGAAAGCATGAGGCAGCAGGCCAAGTGCTTTTATTGCTTCGAGGTGTTTGAAATCCCCTGATGAAACACGAAACATGAGTTTTTGATATGGCTTCTCAAACAAATTTATAATGATTCTATTCAGAGGAATTCTAACAACTTTGAATACTAATGAACTTGATGACATTAAACAGGTTTTTGTTGCACATTTTCCATCGGTTGACTCAGTAGTATAATTATGGCTTAATCTATAATGTAAGGATACAGTCATGCAGAAGGTCTCGGTTCGAATCCTGGCATTGGTACTCGAAGACTTTGTTTCACCAAAAATCGCTCTCTACTAAATTCTTTCTAAGTCTGATGTTTACTAGTAGAGACTAGGGAAGGGTATTTTAAATCCGATCCAACACCGATGTTAATTAGATCCAGATATGCAGTGTCTTTATCAGTATCTTGATCAGTGTCTGGATCAGTATTTGATCAAGTATCAAAACCTATGCGTGTGACTGGAATGTAAAGTTGTTATTGGTCTCTAAGAAAATAATTACTAATGAGTTTGAGAAGATATAAGAGACATACCAGTGTAGGTGACCTGAATGAGTTGTTCTTCACAACATGCAGTAAGTAACCAAGAACCATGCCAACAAGGTATGGTGCAATACGACAGTATGGCTTTACATAGACATCTGCCATGCCATTTGCTTGTCTAGGTTACAAAGTAAACATACATTATAACTTGGCTGTAAGTATATATGTACAAAGAGTATGCATGGTATAGTTGTAAGAAAACCCTTGTTTGGATGGACAAGAAACTTTTAAATACACGCCCATATCATTCTCAAATGTACAATATATACTAATTGACTTACTGATTAGTATTAGTTATATCTCCAAGTATAGAACCACTAAGGTTGTAATAGTCCATGATGACGGCAGTAGAGATGAAACATGCAGCAAGAAGAATGCTCACTACTACACCCAGACCAGGTTTGCCAAACCTGCATCACAGAAGACATGAATAAATGATAATATAAGAATAAAGATAATTTCATAGCACATCAATTAATTGGAATATATAAGCTTAACAATGGGACCTTTTAGATGGTTTACAATCTTGAGGGTTAGTTGCTAATGGTATGAGCCATGCAGTCACTAAATGGGTCTCAACCCTTGTTACCTGTATGCTGCAATAATGATGACTGGACTGATGACAAAGAACTGCATATCATTGGCCAGGTACCATGACCAGTTCATACACTACCAAACAACATAACAGTTTGAGTAATAATAATAATAATGATGAGAAAGGTTTGAACTCAGGATTAAGAGTGGAGATCATCTGAGTTAAAAAATTTTATTACAGCTCTCTAAAATAGACGTTGGCCATAGTTATAGTGTTAAATATAATTAAGACATTCAGCCGACGACCAGTCTATAATGTGGCCGGTTAAATGATGGTGATGAGAGCTGGTACACAAAAAAAGTTAGCCCATTAAACAGAAGCCAACTACTTTAATTAAAGTACAATATAATAGTCTCATCGAACAATAGCTATTGTTAATGTAACACCTTATAGCATTTGTAAATTTACATTTCATCGATCATTATTCACTCTGATGATCTGTCGAAACGTCACTACTTTTTCCAAGTAATAAAATTTGTTAATTCAGATGTCAATCTCCACTCAACCACAACAATAATAATAATCATATGATAACAATCTAATAATGCTTGTATTTTGCAGATAAAAATATAGTACCAAATATATCCAACCAAGAGAATCCAATGCTTGCATGTAAACATGTGAGGTGATCATCAAGAGGTTTCTATTTACCGAATTGGCCATTTGAAGTAATTAAAACTTGATTACTTACAGATTTCTGAAAAGATGTTGGATAAAAGTTATTGATGTACAACAAGTTAGGCCACCAGTATTTATCACATGGTTGAGCAGTTTGTGCTTGATACCACATTGGACCTTCTCCCAAAAACCCAACCATCTGGTCAAAGAACAGCAGTACAAACATGTAGACTGGTGTTAACCTATAAACACACACGATCCATGTTAGAATAGTGAGATATGACAGGCAGCCTATATCAACCTATAAACACACACACTGCGCAATATAAATATTAAATTATTATTATTATTATTATTATTAATAGTGATCGAGATATGACAGCTACAATCTTGGACAAAAGTGTTGAGACACATTCAGTTTTTATAGCCCTAGGGTAGTCGGCATTTCTCCCCATCCCCCATCCAATCAATGTTGTATGTATTGATAGATAATGCCAGTGGTCCAGACAATCCAAACATCCAACATTGAATGGAGGTGGGAGGGTAGGGCGATCAAATTAATGTCAGTTAGCAAGACGGACAGTTATTTACATTATTTGTACAAAGCGCGCGAATGTCTCAACTACTTTTGTCCAAGATTGTAGGCAGCCAATATTATTTAACCTATAAACACACGCATCCATGTTAGAATAGTGAGATATGACAGGCATCCTAGATTAACCTATAAACACACACATCCACGTTAGAATTAGTGGAAATGACAGCTAGGCAGCCTAAATTTATCAATTAAACAACAGAAAGTCACGTGCCCATGGTGTTATAGAAGCACAAGAGAAAATATAAAGAATGATTAACAAGCGAAAAAGTGACATGAGGCGAAGTCGAGTGCGACTCTAGCTTGTTAAGTGTTCTTTATAAGTGAGTATATAAGTTCCAATGGGCAAGCGACTTTCTGTTGTCTAATTAACTGATTTATAATAGAGCCTGGTGAAATATTTCATAGATGTTTTAGCCAATCAGAGCGCGACGTGTTATATCAATCATTTTGTTCGTGTGTGCACACTTCGATTCTGACACCATTTATTTGAAAGATTGGAAGAACAGCATGCAAGGGTTTGAAATCAGCGTGCACGAGCGTGCAGCCCATGAGGAAATATAGTCAGCCTATATACACTGATAACATTTACCTCCAAAAACGATGGAAATAGAACTTGAACCAATTGAGTTTGCCTTTGGTTTTATCCATGTGACGAAATGACAAGTAGGCAACCAACAGACCACTGGAAATAGAATAGAATAACATTTGTGAAGCATATTATTATACATTACACTAATATATACTTATGAATTAAAATCCTTGCTGTCTTACCTCAAAAAGAAGAATGTATCAACAGCGAACACACCACTGACAATAACCTGGAAACTGAACCTTTGTAGAACCTTTAGCAATTCTGCTGGATTTGCTGTTGAAATGACCATCATCATAAAACATTACTCATGTTGCATGTTTACCTGCTATCAAATGATGTACTTACTCATGCCAGCAAAAAATTGGTAGGCAAATGCATGACCAAGTACTACCCACAGAATGCTTAGGACTCTCATACCATTGATGGACGTAATGGCTTGGGCTGGGACATCAGTATTCAAAATGTGGCTTGTGTTACGAATCAGTGAGAAAGACAACAAAAACTCTTGCACAAAACCTGAAATTAAGCAAATGTCACAGTACCAAACATAGGATTTAGGAGAAGCTAGGAAATATTAGTCTCCTCTTCATGATCAGCAGTGTTTTGAACCTCATAACACACTGCTGCCTTATCACACAATGTTACATTTTATTCCAATTTATTAGACAATCAAAATCAAGGAGCTGTTGGCCCCATTGAAAACAAAAATAGTGTCTCAAGAACAATTAAGCATTTATTTATAAGCTCTTCCTTCATACGAAGGCAGGGACTCCACAACAGCTTTTATGCCAATTCTGTGGATCCTGTAGTATTCTGAGACCTGACTGTTTTGCTGGGAGGCAATCCCCTGATCTTTTTGTATACCACAACAGGATATTTTAAGTCCACCTTATATAGGAATTAGAGTGAAGGCAGACAGGACCTCCGGCTTTACGTCCTTATCCGAGAAGACGAGGCACTGAGAGAGTAAAGTGTCTTGCCCAAGAACACAACACAATCGCCTGGGCTGGGAATCGAACCCAGACCATTTGGCCCTGAATTCAATCCCCTGACAACTAGACCATTTCCGTCAGTAGATTTGTAATCAGAGAGTTAAATGAACACCCGAAGACTGCTATACGGAGGCTAATTATAGAAGTATAGCGAGGGAGACTATCTAACAGCCAAGTGATACAAACTAAAAATTTAATAATGTAGTACTACCACTAACCAATTAATATAATTTAACTTACTGGATTGTTTATAAACCATTGGTGTCTCTCTTTCTCTAGCAGAGTAACTTGGTGTACCCAAATGTTCAGTAGCAGACCCAGTGCCTTTGACTGTGAATGAGTCTTGTTCTTCTTGTGGAGATTCATTGGTGATTGGTATAAAGCCATCAGCCTTTTTGATATGTACTCCATAGCTAGATACTATCTCAATAACTGTACCACACAGACACAAGAACAATAGAACACCACAAAGTGTACTGAAAACAAATCAAACTAGAGTCAGCTGATCAAAGATGTGTAATTGTCTGATGGAACGATATATCTTCATGTTATCAATACTTACAGAGTAGCAATAACTCCAGCGGTATACTTGGAAGGCTTGGCACAATTAACAGTCTTTGGGAGTGTTGGACCCCCCATGGCAGCCTGATCATGAACCAAATGCAAGACAGAATCTAGTCCAAAAGCTACAAATACAACAATATGACAACAAATATTAGTATAAATAAAATATTCCATACCATACCCCATCAAAAGAGAAAAAATACCATATTGCCTCTGATAAAATAAACAAAATTATGCAAAACTATCTGAAATATTTCCTTATGAAATATAAGTTTATTGACGTAACAGCAGACAACAATTGCCCAATACTGCAATATCACAAAGACTAGCTACTTTTTCATTGTACTCTTGCAACCAGTACAGAACCCTAACATGTCATAGGGGTCAGTATTCATTTAGTTTACAGATATTATATATTATCATCTTCATAAAGAAGCTGATTGGTACCTTTAATGATGTCTTGTAATCCAACAGCTACATCAGTCTCACTACATTCTTTAGGTACACACAGTCCCAACTTAAATGAACTGGCAAGTGGATTGGCTGCTGGTACGTTACTACCCTGAAATACAAAACACAGTTCATTTTGAAGTACTACATACATTATGAGTGGCCGATCTGTATGGGATATACAGTGGCGAGTCGAAGATGAGCCAACCCGTATATCTCATACAGATCGGACACGAATATTGTATACCGGTAGTACTTATGAAACTCCAACATTAGTTCTTTAATATTTTACTAAAATAGTCAAGATAAAAGTAAATCTGGCCGAGAAAATTCAAGTTAAAACTTATGCAAATCAGGACGAATCTGTATCGGATATACAACCTCCGTCACTGACGTGAATTCTTTTGTCAATATATTTGCTCATTAATTATTCATGAATTTTATAATATAAAATAATTATCAATATATACTGCAATGAAGTCATGTGACATACATTTTTAGGTTTTGGAGCAATACCAGCCAGACAGTAAGAAGCACTAGGTATAGCTTTACATTCACTATATGAACCAAGCCATGCCATGTTACCAACTAGTATACCACTACCAGGTTTACCCATGGCATCAATATCTGGAATAGACAAGAAATATATAGGTTGGTTAACATACTTTACTATATTTATTACATGGCCTTATTACCAGCTTATCCATACTATATACATTAAATTTTAGCAGACAAAACTGCTCACATGTTGATTTTTGCTTAAGGGGGAGGGAGGGAGGGGGACCAGTTTTCTCCATGTAACATGGAGAAAACTGTAAAGGCCGATTTAAGGCCGATTTATAGACTGTACGATTTTCGCCTAAGTCTATCGCATGCAACTTGACTTGCTGCTGATTTACACATGCACAACTTGTCGCACAACACACGGAAAAGTCTCGTACGATTTCGAGTGAAGCCAGCCTTGCTATTTTCTTAAAATAATCTTTATATGAGCATTAGAAAGGTACTGGTTCCTTGCTTCATTAGGTAATAAGTCTTTTTGTTCTTTCGGTAGTAAAGAATGATATTTTTCTGACTCTTTTCCCTTTCTTTTTCGTCGAAATATCAGCACAACCGGCAGCTTTGTTTTTAACCGCCATTTTGTGCAAAAACACTCCACGGTACCCCACAAAGAAGTTTTGTTACATGATACGTCACTTTTTTACCATATTTGGCTACGGCTACGATTGTCGTAGCATTTAAAACATGTTTCAAAATCCTACGACTTTTTTCGTGTTGTATGAGTCTGTCGTAGACGAGTTGTGGGCTTCATTTACACAGTACGATTGAGTTGTATGTGTGGCGTGAGCAGGTTGCATGCGATAGACTTAGGTCAAATAGGGCCGTGTAAATCGGCCTTAATGTGGCATGGGAGAGAACTCATCTGAAACAAACTCACACAATAGCCCATGCCATAGCAGTTGAACCTGTACCACAGTGGCTAGAGGCTCACGGTAAAGCACCACACCAACCATGTTTTACTTTGGTTCTGTCTCTGACACCTTATATATATATATACCTTCAAATGTAAAGAGGGTACCAACAGTTCAATATCAAAGCTCTGCATTCTTTATCTGAAGCAGCTTTCACCCACCTGCTGTTGATACAGTCCATCGATTTTGATTAAAGTATGACAAAGAATCGAACTATTCCTCAGTGTTTATACAATTTCATGTTTTACATAAATATCGGCGCATCGCACAATAGTTTAACCGCTAGTTAATGGAACTTACAGCTAGTTAGTAAACCAGAGTTGTTGGAGGTTTCCAAGTAAACCAAGGCTTGAGTACATTCACGAGATATGTTGCTTGTATTCTTCACAGCTTGGACAAGACGAAGACGATGATATTCCTCGATATTTTGACGAGACTGCAACAACATTTGCGGCGTCATAGAATGGCATGTTAAGATACTTGTAGCTATGAGCAATGAGGTATAAGTAAGGATGGAATTTAGCGACATTTTGAATGGATCGATTGCATTACGTGAGAAAATCCTACTGAGTCACTAATTAAGTAAGTAAGTAATGACAAGTTAAGAGATTTCACGTGACCTACTGACCAGTCACGCAATTGGTTGCAACCGCTCGCCGTGACTACTTGCAGATGTGCAAAGCTGGTTCCATCAAAATGTCACTAAAATCCATCCTTACTTATACCTCATTGCTCATAGCTACAAGTATCTTGACATGCCATGCTATGACGCCGCAAATTTTGTTGCAGTCTTGTCAAAATATCGAGGATTTAATATCATCGTCTTCGTCTTGTCCCGGGTCTTGTCCAAGCTGTGAAGAATACAACGAACATATCTCGTGAATGTACTCAAGCCTTGGTTTACTTGGAAACCTCCAACAACTCTGGTTTATTAACTAGCTGTAAGTAAAAAAGGTTCATTGAAATAATTATTGCAAACTGTGGCCTGTAACGCATCTAACAAGCCGATATATAATCTTAAATAAATAGGACAACGGATGGTGCAGATGGTTATGGACCCGGGTGATGGACAACCGCGGAAAACACTTTTATATAGTGGAGACTGAGGACTTACAGTGATTATCATAAACTTAGTTAATTAAAGTTTTAAAAGTATTTCAATGAAAATTGTTGAAACTATAACACATTTATTTATTTATTCTGAATTTTGCAATATGTAATTTGAACTCATGGATTACACCATATGAATAATTATTGCTGCCGCAGCGAAGCGAGCCTGAACACAGGCAGCCCAAGCAATTCACTTTTACAGTAGAGATATGTGAGGAAAAACTCAATATTTTTTATTGAAATAAATTTGAACATAATTCAATCCTGTGTTCTTGTTAAACTTATTTGGTGTCATTCTGGGTGGTTTTTGAACGTTTTAGAGCATTTTTTCTTATTTTTTCCCACCTGTACTTAAATATGGAAAGGCTGGTCACTCGAGATATCCATCGCTTGTCTTCGATGGTCGAAAAAATCATGTTTAATCCTTCCTTCGCCTTCAAATTCCCCTCAGCACCATAGATTAATGATCCTTCTGTCCAGAAATCAGCAAAATGTTCATGGATCTCGAGTCAGACCTCACGAAATCATAGATATTGAGCGATATTCATATCATAGATATTGACCATGGTTAACCAGTCGTCCAATCAGAATGAGTTTTACAAAAGAAGGCCCGGCTACGAAGTTCTCGGTGTCCGTTAAGCGCGCCTCACAGCTCATCTGAAGGGAAATTGTCGTTGAAAATCGCTCAATATCTATGATTTTGTGAGCTAAATGAGAGTTTGCATGTATATATTAGGAATATAAACAATTCTAAAAACATCAACACTTTTTTATTCAGACAATTGAGTCTGTGTACAAAATGAAGCAAATAAGGTACTTGGCTTATTTTTCTAGTAATCTTCACTTGAGGCTCAACTGGTGATTGCATGAAAATTTGAAAACATTACCAGTTGTTTAATTTTAGACTATTGGAAACACATTGCATTCCTTGTCAAACATGCAAACTAATATTTAGCCAGAATAATAATCTGTGTAGATGTCTCAATAAATGTTGACACTACTGGAAAAAGTAAATGCTACTGAGCATAATATGCCTGAAAGCCCAATCAATGGATCAACAAATAATATAGTCCAGTCATCTAGTGAAATTTTGATGGCCTGAGTCAAACAAATAGTAAAAGTTTTTTCTTTGCTGCCAAATCAAAGATACATATAAGGGTACTAACATACTAAAAATTCGAGCTGCAGAACACGGTGAAATTAGAGGATGAATTTCGGAACATTCTCAAGAAACCGCCACAGGGAACCCAAAAGTATGCTGTAATCTGTTATTATGTCATTTATGTTTTTAATTTTGTTTTTGAGCAAACAAACCATATTAAACATAAAATATATACATATCTGTTATTTAAAGCGTAGTTTAAGTGTTATTTTGTATTATTGTTTTCATATTATTACATGATATTAAGAAAAATTGCATGTTGGGGTTCCTGTGTAATAGTGAAGGCCTGGCACATTACAACGTAGATGCATCGTCTGTAAGTTTAACAAATTGCACATGGTTTTGAACATTTTATGACGTCAAGTCATAAAATGTTCAAAACTCAAGTGGAACCACGAGCGTAGCGAGGGGTTTCACTGCAAAGTTTTGAACATTTTATGACGTCAAGAGTGTGTCAATAAGAGGACAGACAACGAAAAATCCATGTGCAATTTGTTTTTTACAACACAAACCAAAATAAATGTACAAAAAATAAAATGTAAGTTAACGGACGAAAAATGACGAATTTGTCACGCATCGAACTCAATGGTTTCTCTTGAAGTTACGTACGGAAAATCTCACAATTTACAAAAATGATCTTTTTTTCTGCCGGAAAAAAAGAAATAAGCCTATTTTTATACAGAAATATAGTGTACTGTTTGTCTTTAGAGAGCTCAGTGAAGTTAAAAATGTACAAGAACGTCAAACATGGCCGATTAGCTGGGTTCAGGTTTCACCCTTTCAAACAAATTGCATAAAAAAGCATAAAAACTGATCATATAGAAGATTACACAATACTCGATATGTCTAACCTTTGTATAACATTCTAAGCTTTTCAAATCAGTCCTGAAAGAATGGTATTGTTCATCCAAAATGTAATTTTGAGCAGCCACGTTTTTGTTGAAAAGACTACCGATTTGATTGTAAGTGAAAATTTGTCAAAAAGACTGAAAAAGCCATAAAATTAAAACGACAACAACTCTATGACAGCATAGTTACATTTATTAAAATTTTCTACTTACAGAAAAGTAATTTCCATTGATAATTTATCCATAAACTTGTTTTTAAAATCCTTTTTTGATGAAAAAACTTTGTCGCTGACAAACTTTCCCTCAATTCTGCTCGAGTGTTGTGTGACATGATGACGTGAACACAGTGTGTCTGTTCTCTTATTGATCATGGTAAATTAACCAATCAGCGCGCGAGAATTCACACAAGTGTTGTAAAATATAAAATTGTCATAGTTTTGCAGATTTTTTCTTCTGGTTTTGATGGTCTTTCTTCAATTAATCTTTTTCATAGTTTTAGGACTATCCGGAGGATATGAAAGGTAAGCATAAATGAAAGAATTATGGCTAAATATTGTGGAAATTTTGTGAGATTTTGTTTTCAAGCAATACACCTGTAGTTTGAAATCCTGATATTTTCTCTTAAAAATGCGTCTTATTTATAGTCAAACCACGTAAAGCATCCCCTTCTAGACCTCATTAATATTTTTATTATTCGATTATTGAATTCATTCTTCGTTTTCAAAACTCCTCAAATACAAATACAAGTACAATTTCATACAAATAAATATGATATAAAAATAATTTGTGTACTATTGGTAAGCTTAATGATGATAAATCTGATAATTCCTGAGATTTAAAGAGGTTTTATTTAGTTCTAGAATACTTTAACAGCATTTTAGAAAACGAAGATTGAATCCAATAATCGAATTATGAATTGGAAATGAATAATTAAGTCGAGATGGGGACGTTTCATGTTTGACTCTTTTATGCTTTCAGTGATTTGGTAGTTCTTTGTGAAGATACGTGTTTAGTTGCCTTATGAATCTAGAGTGCTGTTTTTGCAATCAACCTCTAGACAATGGGGAACCCACAGTGAATTTAACAGTTAAGGGCTGCAATAAGATAAATTCAGTCAGTCATTCAAAAGATAACTGCACAATTCTTGTGAATCCTGGTCAGAGTGTTCACACCAAATGTCGCCTTGATTTCACCCGGCCCAAAAGAGAGTCAACTACTGAAGAAAATGCCAAGAGGGCAAGTGTTTCCCGTAGATCAACAACTCCGCCTTTTGTATTCCAAGAACATTGCTTCTTCTGTGGCCAGCCGGCTAAATTTAGCGGTCGAAAGCGTGGATACGATATAATCCCAGTAAGATCAGGGGACTTTAAGAATGCGGTTTATGCTGCTTGCTCCAACAGAAACGATGAATGGGCTGAGAAAGTTCGTGGTCGATTGGAGTTTGCACGAGATCTGCACGCATCAGATGCTGTTTATCACAATGCTTGCAATGTCAATTTTAGAAACGGTAAACAAATGCCAAGCAGATTGATTAATGATGATACAGGGTTTGCTAAGCGCCAAAAACTAGGGCGTCCTGCGGACGCTAATAAAACAGAGGCCTTCCTGAAAGTAGCAAAATTTTTGAACGAACACGATGAAGAACAACTTTCAATATCTGATCTTGTTAATAAGATGGGGGAGTATCTTACCGGAACAGGCGAATCTCCTTATAGCAATGTCTACATGAAAGCAAGGTTAGAAGAACATTTCCATGGTAAAATAGTTATTCTTCCTGTTAATAACCAAAACATTGTAACCTTCAATCCTACTGCTAGAGCAATAATCGGTGACTTTTATAAGCAACCCAAGGTTGATGACTGCGAAGTCGAAAAAGCCAGGATTATCGAAGCTGCTGCAAAATTGATCAAGAGTGACATAAAAAAGCTCCCTCCGTCAAATGATAGTTACCCTACTAGTGAAGAAATGAAATCGATTGACCAGGCCTTGAAATTCTTGCCACCATCACTCCAACTCTTCCTTAACAGTGTATTTGTTGGGAAGGATGTAAAACTCAAAGTGGCATCTCTCGGCCAAGCTATTATTCAGGCAACGAGACCGAAAGCTGTCATAGCACCACTTCAACTGGGTCTAGCCATTCAGATGCACCATCATTTTGCATCCAAATTCCTTGTGGAGTCTCTGAATTCACATGGGTTTTGCTCCTCGTATGCAACCGTGCAAAAATATGAGCGCAGCGCGGCGGTAAATCAGGGAACAGAGATGCATGGTCTATCTGGAAGAGTCACACAAAATGTTGCTGATAATTTAGATCACAATACGCGTACTCTAGATGGACACGGTACATTCCACGGAATGGGTATTATTGTTCTTGTAACACCCGGCCTCGAAAATAAACAAACAGTTCCACGCAAAGTGGTATCAACAGAAGAAATAACAAACACTGGGAAAATAGATATTCATGACTACAATATACCAAGCAACACTAACTCTGTAAAGTTATTGTACAAAGAAATACAAGACCTAAAAGTGAAAGACTCAACATCTAATTTGGATCTCCTATGCAGCTTAACGGTACCCATATTTCGATCGCGGCGGCCAGGTTGGTCTGGAACTATGCAAAATGTTCTAAGTGGCAATGAATACCCTGGGACATCATCAGTAGTTTTTCTCCCTGTGATCGATCTGGATCCATCCGACATGTGCTGCATTTATTCAACCCTATTGTTTGTAAGTAATCAAGCAAAGCGACAAGGCACTACACCCATCTTAACATTTGACCAACCCCTGTGGTGGAAGGCCATCTCAATAGTAGAGAGTGAGCCAGACGACAGTGATTTAAAGAAATTTGTTCTAAGAATTGGTGTCTTTCATTTACAAATGAGTTTCCTTGGCTCCATTGGGTATCTTATGGCAAAGATTTCAAAGATTGAGTTTCGTTGCTACTGGAGGGAAGTACAAAAATCCTGAGCCTTTTTTTAAGTATGAGATGTGCAGCTATCCTCCAGCTCTTTTCGATTCTTCACTCCTTATGAGGAAAGCAAATAAACCAGTTTTAGCTGAAGCCATCGAGAAACTAACGAAGGATGATCAATCTCAAGTTCCCTCTGGAAGTATCAGATATGTTCTTGATGGTGGTGCACTCCTTCACCGTGTTCCCTGGCCGCGTAATGCTACCTATGACGATCTATTGTCACTTTATGTCAAGTATGTCACTCGAAGGTACGGCCAGCCAACAATTGTGTTCGATGGCTATGAAAGTGGCCCTTCCACCAAGGACTGTACACATCAGAGAAGATCCAGTGTTTGTGGCCCATCCGTAGATTTTGATTCTGACATGACCCTCACATTAAAGAAAGACGTTTTTCTCAGTAATCCTGCAAACAAGCAGCGCTTCATAAGGCTTCTTGGTGACAAACTTCAGCTGGCTGGATGTACTGTAAAACATGCCTCGGGCGATGCTGACCTAGATATCGCAAAAACAGCCGTTGATTCTGCCAAGTTTGGCACAACTGTCTTAGTGGGCGATGACACCGATCTCCTTGTTTTGCTTTGTCACTATGCAAACACAGACGATCATGACCTATTTTTTATCCCTGAGCCAAAGCAGAAATCCATAGCAGCAAAGAGAAAGCAATGGAACATCAAAAAAGTGGTTTGCGCACTTGGTCATGAATCCTGCAGAGATATCTTATTTGTCCATGCTATTTTGGGTTGTGATACAACCTCGAGTGTATATGGACTTGGGAAAGGACAATCTCTTAAGAAAATATTGACAGACAACAATTTTCGAAAACTGGCCCGAGTATTTTATCAACCTGAAGCGTCAAAAGAGGAAATCATTGTTGCTGGAGAGCAGGCTCTTGTCCTTTTGTACAGAGGTCGTCCTGGGGAATGCTTAGATTCCTTGCGGTACACAAAGTTCTGCCAGAAAATTACCACCGGTAATTCTTTTGTTCAGCCAGAAAGTCTGCCACCTACATCCGCAGCTGCATCCTATCACAGCCTCCGTGTTTACCATCAGATTCAGCAGTGGAAGGGAGTGACGCTTCCTGCTAAAGACTGGGGTTGGAAGCAAGATGAAGATTATTTCATTCCCCTAAAGACTCATCTTCCAGCAGCTCATGCGTCTTTGTTAGAGATGGTAAGATGTAACTGCGCAACCGACTGCAGCTCTCGCAGGTGTTCTTGTAGGAAGCAAGGTCTTGAATGCTCTGCCGCTTGTGGTAATTGCAGAGGACAGAGCTGTACTAACTCTGTTCAAGTTGATTTAAATGATGAATAACAGTAAATATTACATACTATATTAGAGTCGCATTAATGACTGATAATGCTGAATATCATTTTGTAACATTTTATATTTTATATTTACTTTTATAAAATCGCACACAGGGAATATAGTGTTTGTCATATACACATAAAATGTTGATAATTTGTACCTTATTATTGGGACTTGATAAATTTAACTCAATGTTTTTATTTGTTGAAAAATTCATATCTTCAGTTTCTATAACTAATAAAGTATCGCACGTTTTAAGAATGAACGTTGTAGGCTCCAATATTAATGTGTTTATAGCAACATATAATAAAATACAAAAAGTATTTGTCTATGGAGTGTCAAATATATTTTTTTTTTATTACATGGGACTTTTCAAGATCCAAATTATACCACTTTGCGGGTACCATGTGGAAAAATAATAAATACGTATTTCCTCGCTTTTTTGTGATTTTATGCCTGGAAAGGTTATTTGGCCACGTTTTCTTCATTTTAACGGTCAAAGCCAATACATTTCTTATAGGAAAATCAAAAGAGAGTCGTAACAGATAATTTTTCCAAATTTTCCGATTATGGGTTCCCTGTGGTAAAATGGCGAAATTTAAATTGTCTGTTTGAATATGTTCTGCAACAGGAATTTTTGCGAATTTTCAGTATGTTGTCTAAATCAACCCTATCTACAACCTGGAAGTTAAAAAAAAACTTTTACAATTTGTTTGACTCAAATTCACTAGATGACTGGACTATATGCTCTTTTGGGCAAAAGCTGCTGCCATAAATGAGTTATGATATCCTCCAGCTCTAGAAGTCTTCTACGTACTCATTCCTTTTGTGTTCAAAGTAAAACCAATTAGATCTGTTCACATGAATTGATGTTGCTACAATGCCTGACCCTGTCAACAAAAAATCAGATGAATATTTTGATTATAAAGATGACTGTTTCATGAATGAATTTCTATGGGATATCATTATAAAACATTATTATATCAGCTAGGATACACTTGTAAACACTACGCTTGCCTATTAGTGTAGTAGTGATTCTCTATTAAAAGTACCCTTTAGTGGTTGCACTAATAAAAAGATTGTATTAATTAGTTTAATAGTAATGGTATCCCCTAAAGGGTATGATACATATTGCATAGTACCCTTTAGCAGTTCAATGAAGAAATAAAGATATTATATTAATTTAATAGTGATTATATCCTCTAAAGAATATGACACACATAGTGCCCTTTAGAGGGTGAAGTAATAAAAAGAATGTATAACTTAAGTTATATCCCCTAAAGGGTATGACACACATACTCTATAGTACCCTTGATAGGGTGAAGTAATATAAAAGAGAATGTACAGTAAGTTATAACCTCTAAAGGGTATTACACACATAGTACCCTTTAGAGGGTGAAATAAAGAAAATCTATTAGTTATATCCTCTAAAGGGTATGACAAACATTGCTCTATAGTACTCTTTAGCGGTTCAATGAAGTAAAAATTGTATATATCCTCTAAGTATATAATTATTACCGGGATTATTAACGGTTGTGTAGAAGTAATGAAACAATTGTATTATTAGTTTAGTTCTTTCTCTAGAAATTTCAAATAGAAGCACATCTTTAACTTAAGTTTAATTGTTGTGTGCTGTTTTACCTTGATTCAGCAAGCAAATTATTCGTATTTGACATCATTATATTGGCAAAATAATTCCTCCGCATTCACCTAGAAAGACGGCCATGTTTTATTTCCCGAAGGTTTTCGTCGGCACAATACTCGGTATCTGGGCAGAAATACTCGGTTCCAGTCTTTCGCGAAATAGCCTCTAAAGGGTATGATCTAGGCACAACCGATTGCACCGATTGCCAGTGCTGGATAATATAACTGTCTATTCTGCACTGAAACCTTATTCGGAGTTCACTGTTACATTCATACAAGGTAATGCTTTGCTCACCATGATTATTACTTAGTCTTTACTTGGATATATTACAAGAAATGGATAGTTTCGTAGTGGAATTATCCGTCTTGTAATTTGATATTGCACTTGCATGCTAGACAGGTTTTAAATTATCGATTACTTTCTCGTGATTAGTCAGCAAGGGCCTGTTTTGTGAAAGTATATAGTATTTTGAAAAAAATCTTTCAGCAACAACATTAAAGTTGTACATATATATGGCATGGATAATTTTTCTTGATAAAACGAACGAAGAATATAGCCACGGGAGGCCTTTGTCCAAGTGGTAGGGGTGATTGATAAATGTATCAGTCATTTCCAAGGGTGCCCACCCCCCCCCCCCCCCCCCTATTAGTTATTTGTAAAAGATATGGCAGATATTTGTCACTATAATAGCTCTTATGTACGAGTCAAATCCAAAGGTGCCCATCCCCCCCCCCCCCCCCCCCCCCGGGCAAACCCCGGGCATTTGACAAGACTTGGGTTCCGTATAGTGGGGAATTTGACGCCGATTAGCTACTTGAACGGGCGGGCATTTGACGAGTGTCGGCCATCTTTAAAAATACCCAGAAAGCATTGGAGTCCTAACCACAGGTAGCCCATGATCAGGCAAAAGTCACACGGGAACGGAAACGAAAAGCAAAGAATTGATAGATAGTTTTTCCTTGTTATACACCTATCTCAAAAAACGTCAGAAAGAATTGGCGATTGACGAACAGCGATTGCAAAGGAGCTCTGGGTACTGTTCTTTCACAAGTAAAATTAAATTAACGAAGTATAAATGCTTGTCTTTGTGTTTTAGAGTCGAAAAGTGCAAAGAAAATCCAAGTTCTTTCAGTTTTTAAGATAGATTTGTGAATTATATCGAGATCCATCTTTTGGTCGTGCAATCACCAATCAAAAATTGCCAATAACCATTCTCTTCTTCAACGTTTTTTGAAATTTCCCTTCATATTAATAGATTGTACAAGTTTTGTCTACCATGTTCATGAGACGTCATGTAGTAGAAGGAAGTTTAAGTATTTTCTTTTCTACTTAAAGTAAAATTTGAGTTTATCACTGACTCGAGGGGCGGGCTGAGGGGCGGGCATTTGACCATTCTGTTGTTTCAATAGTGGGGCATTTGACTGTTCAGTTTGCCCAGATGGTGGGGAATTTGACCAATTTTTTTTCAAAAAGTCAAATGCCCGGGGGTTTGCCCGGGGGGGGGGGGGGGATGGGCACCTTTGGATTTGACTCGTACATTATCGTAGATGCACACGCCGCTCCGACAATCCAGCGGTATCGCCATGAGCGTAACATGAAAACGAGGCTCTCGGGCCAAGCTTTGCTTCGCTAGCAAAGAGTTTACTGTAAATCAACACATCATTTTGATAGATATATTTGATATAGAAAGTTATTTCTGCCTCCACAACTATGGTCAACCATTACAGAGTCTGTGGATGTATGAAAAGAAGTTCTAAAGTAGAATATAGTGGTTTGTCATGGCATTTGCTACAACTATCGAACAAGAAGCCACTTGCTGAACGACTCGTCAAAATACGTCGACATTCTTACTTTCCAAGCCAACATACGCAGTCTGAATGCTTTATTAAACCACTTGGAAGCCAGATAATTTGTCAGACGCGAGGATGTACTTCTGTTGCTTCTTATTTCTTGAGTAAAACATTTTTAATTAATCTTCCTTTAACTATAGTTAAATTCTGTTCTTCATTAGTTTAATAAAGCATTCAGATTTGAAATGTTTGCTTTAAATCTACGGGAATGTCTGTTAGCCGGATTGTACTCTCGACTATATTGACGAGTCATTTCGAGTGACTTCTTGTTCGATAATTGTAGTAAATGCCATGATAAACCACTGTATTCTACTTTAGAACTTCTGTTCATGCATCCAAAGACTCGGTAGTGGTTGACCATAGTTGGGAATGCAGAAATAACTTTCTATATCAAATATATTTATCAAAATGATGCGATGATGTGTTGATTTGCAGTAAACTCTTTGCTAGCGAAGCAAAGCTTACCCTAGAAACTAGAGGGTTTCTTGTTCTTTTATTCGTATTTATCATTTGTACGTCTGCGTTCGTTTTTTTTTTCAAGAGAAACCCTCTAGCCAAATGAGCCTATTCTTTTGAATTCGCCGAGCCAATCAGAAGCGAGGGATCGCTGCGTGACCCCGGCCTTCTGATTGGTTTAAGTCTATGAAGATCTTTGATTGGATGAAAGGTGACAGCAAGATATCAACAAGTTTGCCAAGTTTCCAAATATGGCTATAATTGACGTTGTCATTCAATACATCATGGAAGTGAGATTCTAAGCTCATTTGGCCAGGGTTAGTTTCGTTGAATCACAAACCATAAACAAACCGTCAAATTTACAAACGCTAAAGCGAACGATAAAGCAAGGAGAAAATAACCCCTGGTACCCAGGGTAAGCAAAGCTTGGCCCGAGAGCCTCGTTTTCATGTTACGCTCATGGTGATACCGCTGGATTGTCGGATCGGCGTGTACATCTACGATAAGAGCTATTTGAGCATGTGCAACTGCATTGGTTGGGAGACATTGACGTGTCCCACATGTAAAGTTACTTTCCAGATCCGAGGTATAAGTTCCAAGCGATAATATAGAGTATAATGGGGGACCTATGTATTGGTTTGGTGACATCATCAGATATGAAGCTTTTATAGGAGAGGGGAAGGTCTAGGTCTGTTTTAGAGTTCATGAGAATTTGGGCTTGCTGTGTTTCTATTGAACATTACACTCACTCAACTTGATAGCATAGTGGCTACTAGCCATATATGACAGTACGTAGCCACAAAAATGAACTATTTCAAAAATAAACCTGTGAGCTGGGTTGTGTGCAAAATATTAAAACGTAAAGGTAGTGAGTGTGAGTGAGTCTCCCCGATTAGTAGGGTGCACTGCGTCCAGTTAGAAGATTGAGATGTTAAAAAAGTTATTATTACTATTATTATTATTCCAATAACTATGACCTGAACAATGGTGTTGATGATGTTGCACATAGATTTGTTTCTGGAGGCCTATACTATAATTAGTATCTTGAAATTTTTATCAGCAAATAAAATATTATAGTACAACAAAATATGATATGTCATTAAGTATGTATGTAATCTTTCTTGTATAGATGACAGCAGTGAATGGTTATACAGTACTTAAATTGTTTGGTGATTCTACTACAGATGAGAAAACAAAGGACATTTATAACCAATGGGCTAAGGACTATGACAAGGTAAAACTAGAGACCTTTAGAGTATTTGGGTAGAAAATTTGCATTTTTGCATTTAGTGTGCATATATCAAACTGTGACAATGTAATGTTGCGCTTGTTTGAGAAACTTGTTGTCATCACTATGACGATGACAAGTTTTGTAGCAAAACTCGTACTGTAGAGACAAGGTTTTTGTGAGTTGTTTCAACAAGGAATCTTTGTGAGTATGTCAAAAGCACTCAAATTATACAATTTCCTTTAATGACCTTTCAACAACAACAACAATCGTTTATTCAGTACCAATAATTAAATAAAAAAGAATTACAATTATATTTAAAGACTTAAATAAGTGGTACAAGCTGTCTACAATAACCACAAGGGCTCTTTTGTTATGCATGCAGGCATTTCAAATATTATATTTTCTCTGAGAAAATAATGAAAAAGGTAATGAATGTGGTAAAATATCCTATTGTTGTTTTTGAATCTAAATTTTGAATTTTCTGGATTTCTTTTTGGCGTTGTGGTGTTAAAGATCCCCCCACAATCCCCTCCCCCCCCCCCCCCCCCCCCCCTCCTGTTATAACAAAATTTTACATGATTTTTTTATTTCCCTTTCTCTGCACACTAAGGATACCCATGCTCGTGGCTACATAGCTTACAAAAGTGCAACCATGGTTCTTGATGAGCACCTAAAGAAATGTCTTGGTGATAAAAGGTTTGGCATAAGAATCCTAGATGCTGGAGCAGGAACAGGGCTTGTAGGAGAAGTATTAAAAGACCTTGGTTACACCAATGTTGATGGACTAGACATCTCTCAAGACATGCTTGATATTGCACGTGATAAGGGCATTTACAAAAATCTTATCTGTGCAGGGATTTCTGATCAAAGAATCAATGAGATTGGTGATAGTGAATATGATGCTACTATTTCAAGTGGGACCATCACAGTTGGACATGTAAAACCTTGTGGCTTGAAGGAGATATTACGTCATGTAAAACAAGGTAAGATATCAATAGTCATTTTGGAACACATGACCGTGTCACATGACCCTACCCCTTTAAATGGAGCAGCTGTGTCAGAATGAACATCAGAAATGAAAAGAGCACCTCATTATTATTAAGAAAGCAAAGTTTTAGCTCATAATGTTCAGTACAGGAGAAATGCCATTATTAAATAAATATAAAATTACATCCACAGCATATTGTCCATATATATAATATAAAATATTGAATTTTAAATTTAATGACATTTCTCTTGTGTTACATTTTATGAGCTGAGATTTTGTCTTCTTACTAAATTTGAGATGCTCTTTTCATTTGTGATGATCATTTGGACACAGCTTCTCGATTTAAAAGAGGTAGGGTCAGGTGGCCTGGTCATATGCTGCAAAAGTCATGTGTTGCAGAAAGCCTTTTCTTGGCTTCTCTAAGTACTTGAGTGACAATGATATTAATATGACAAGGTGATGATGTTTATGTTTATGAAAAAAATTAATAGTGGCGATGATGATGGCTATACGATGATAATTATTGTATTATTTATTATTGTACTTCTCAGGAGGGCTAATTTGTTTCACACTGCGTCAAGATGCTTATGACGTATCCAGTTTAGGCTACAAACTATTAATGGATGAATTAGAGGAAGAGAAGAAATGGGAGTTAGTTTACAAACAGCTAATCACATACCACACAGATGCATCAGAGAGACCAGAGCTGGCAAATTGTTATCTCTTTATATTTAAAGTTACCAGAGAATGAGTTACTATGAAAATCATATCACAATATATAGCTAAAATGCCCGTTTTAAATTTTGTAAATTTTGAAAAAATAATAATAACCAACTTAATAATATACATAAAAAAATACTCGATTCTGATTGGCTGATGAGCAGTGCATTTTAGAGGTAATTCAGTGCAAAAACAAGGTAATACAGTGCAAATTACATTCCGTACAGTGCAAATTACATTCTGTACAGTGCAAATTACAAAAAAATAAATCGCTTATGATAGGCTTTATTCCTAACTCATTTTAGTCACTAATGATTGACAGTAATTTAAAAAACACTTTAAGTGACAATTATTTCAAAAATCGTCGAAAATTTGTAAGAAAAATACAAAAACCTGACCAAGTTTTGAGTTGAAAGTTTTGAATTTTCCGCTTGAGCTCGAGCGCGCGCTTGCTTACGACATCAACACGTCATTTTTGGCGCGCGCTACTAGCCGAAAACTGACCAAAAAAATTGAAAAAGAACTTGAGTTTTTTCATGTATATTATTAATAGGTAATCATATGGTTTCTCGTTCAATTTGGGATAATTCGCACTAGTGTGTTTTTCAAAGAGCCAAATTGCACTTGACCTACGGTCTTGTGCAATTTGTACTCTTTGAAAAACACACTCGTGCGAATTAATCCCAAATTGAACTCGAAACCATATGATTACCTATACTTATTTATAGAGGGTAAATTAAAATCACTCTAGTGATTTCCCTAGCATCAGGGCTTACAATACACGGTAGGAAAACCTTGATTGAAACACTTTCTCCACATCTTTCTTTATAATTTTTTTTGCATAACCACAGGCACCCAGGATTGAGAAACTGGTTATTGTTTATAAATTGTATATGGAATATAACATAATAAATCAATAAGCAATGATAATAAACCTCAATCAAATTATCAATATACCAAATGCAATTGTAATATATGGCAGTAGCCACAAAAATGAGCTATTCCAAAAATGAACATGTGAGCCGGGTTGTGTGCAAAATATTTAAACGTAGAGGTAGTGAGTGTGAGTGAGTCTCCCCAATTAGTAGGGCATACTGCGTCCAGCTAGAAGATTGAGATGTTAAAAAAGTTATTATTACTATTATTATTATTCCAATAGCTATGACTTGAACAATGGTGTTGATGATGTTGCACATAGATTTGTTTCTGGAGGCCTATACTATAATTAGTATCTTGAAATTTGTATTAGCAAATAAAATATTGTACAACAAAATATGAGATATGTCATTAAGTACTCAAGTATGTTAAGGCCTGGTTTTAAAACGAAAAAACGTTTTTATTTGTCATTGCCACAAAACTCATCTGTTTTATTAAAACTTGGTACATTGTTAGATCTCGGACTACTGCTCATCCTTAATTTGTAGATGGATAAGGGATTTCGTTTTTCCTTTGAAAATGCAGTCGCAAGTTTGAATAGATAAAACAACTTATACATTAAATGTTCTTCTCTACAAGGTCTCTACAAGACTGTGCTTTTTGAATCTGGTTATCACTTACTAACAGGAGATATTTTGTAAAACAGGTCACATGACCATAATTCTTATTCAAAATCCCCTTATATCTCTCTACCAAGCTATCGAATTCAAGTTCAAATAACGAGAAGTTATTTGTCATTTATTACTTATCAACTTTTGGCTTTTAGTTTTTCTCTTTATCTTAAACTCACGACCGCATAAATTTTGAGTATTTTCTTGCTATTATGACGTCATATACCACGTGACCTCCTAAAAATCAGCACTAAAAATTTAAGGACACTGATGTCAACACAGGGAGCCCAAGCTCATCACTTGTGATCTTTTACAGTAAATGTATGGAGTCGCGAGATATCCTTTCGCTGTGCCTCAAATATACAATAATAAAAACTTGTTTTTACGTAGATAGTTGTGTATAATTGTTTTCTAGTCTGTGACCAAGTTTTAGCTCAATTAGAGCGATTTTGACGAAAATACCCCAGAAAGTTTGTCTGAGTCTCGAGATATTCTTAGGCCTTTTTTCGTGATCTCCCAACATCCCGCGTGGTTTATTACACCGATAAACCACGGAAATTGCTCGTTTATTGCTTCAATAAACAACTGATCCAGTATTTTTTTATGATTTAATTTGTTGTATTAATTTTGCACCATACCAACCGTTCACTTTATACTGAAGTACGAAACGTGCGTTTTAAAATCCCTGGTCGAGCTGAAAGATAGTACCCTGCAGCAGGCTAGAGGTTATTTTAATTCTCTTTACTGTCCCCACCCCCCTCACGTTTTATTATTGCTATCTTCGTGTCACGCTTGGTCACGTACTTAAGAAAAATGATTGGCCAAAAGTGATCACATGGTAGACCACATAGTACATACTCAGTGATTTACCATCAACAACAACATCATTTCTAGCCTATTACGCGGTAGACTACGAGTAGTCCTTCTTTTCCCTCCAGAATCATTATACGAGTAGTCCTTCTTTTCCCTCCAGAATCATTATACGAGTAGTCCTTCTTTTCCCTCCAGAATCATTATACGAGTAGTCCTTCTTTTCCCTCCAGAATCAGTAATTTAAAAAAATAGACGCTCAATGAGCGCATGTGGCTACTGAATAGTGTGAATAGAAATCGAAGGCAAAAGTAAATATAATTACTAGTTTATAGCCCTTCCATCGGAATATTTTGTAAAGAGACGTCCAATGAGCAAATGTGCAGGGCATAATATTAAATTATTGGTATTTTGGAAATGTAAATATTATGCTAGAAATGATGTGGTATGCTATGGTGGTTCTACAGTCGGCATTTAGATTACATATATTGACAGTGCAGTGCAATTTGTTGGAACAAATGGAATTAGTCTTTGGAGCAGAAGCAAGAGTAGTGCAATCATATGAGGGAATTGTATGGAAAAAGTTTTCAAGAACCATAATGTTTATTCGACTGCTTTTTTATGTAATAAAGTTAAACTGAAATACAAGAGAGATAGATCAAGTCTTTTAATTAATTCCTTTCCCACTAAATTACAAAAGTCAAGACCTGAACTTGGTGGTATTTACATAGACCTGATGAATAAAAAAGAAAAAATAATTAATCAACACTTTCCGTTTACAAAAGATAAAGCAGAGAAATAAATAGTTCAAGTTTTGAATTTTGAAAAGTTAGTCTTAATAGTGATATATAGTCAATGAATTATTTGCTTATTGAGTTTGGGTTGAATATGATTTGGGGAAACATGAAAACTCTAGGTGAAGCTGTTAGCTTTTTGTTGCTGTTCATCGTCTTGTTGGTTTTGAATATTGTGCAAAAAGAAAATTATTTTCCACCTTTTTTTTGTCAGTTGTAGTTTATCTAGGGTTGTAGTTTTTAATTTTATACAGCAGTTTGAAAAAATATTCATTTTTTTTTTAGTCTAGAATGTTAGCTCTATATCAATAACAAATTATAATGGTTGTTGTCTAGATAGATAGATAATCTAGGTGTTGACTTTCTAAGGATTTTTTATTATTTTTGCCTTATTTTCTCTCTCTTCAATGTTCACATAATCTTGTGCAGCATTATTGCCAACAGATCACTTTTTGTACATTTGATTTTGGCATAAATTGTCATTAGAATTATCGACAATGTCATAAGAATGCTCAAATTTACTTATCACAGTTTCCATTGTTGTTTGGTAGATGAAAGGTAGTAGAACCTGTAATACAGGTCTGTCATTTCCCTTGTATATACAACTTGAGGATTTCTTGAATATCCTTCGAGGTTGAATTAATATCCCACTGAATGGGGCTGATTTATTCCACAATGTTCAATCAATAGGTTCAATCTTTATTCATTCATAATCATCATCATCATCATTACAAATTTATCATAGTTCTAAATTTACAAAATTGTACAATGATTAAGAATAGGAGTCTAGAAAAAGCACGATGTGCTTATAAAGTATAGACTCCTTATTTGTATTATTTAAAAAATACATATGAATATATAGTAAGTAAAATATCTGAAATAATCAATTAGTACAATTGAATAATTGCACTCTGTAATTTGTAACAAAATTTATAAACTGTTTCAAATGAATAAAGTAAGTAAATTATTTAAATTATCAATTAGTATAATCTAAAAAAATAAAAATCAATTGATAATTGCACTCTATAATTTATGATAAAATTTATAAACTGTAACAAATATAATATTGTATTTATTGATTCTTGTTGATATAGTTTGATAATAGTTCTTCTTTAATTAATTTCTTGAATTTATTATTATTTTTACAATTGATTTGAAATCTATAGTATTTGTTCCATATTAACGGTCCCATGTTATGTAAGAAATTGAGAATTGGCTAAGTTTTGATTTTTTTGAAACAGTATGATAGCTATGTGATTGTCTTGTGTTATGACAATGAATTTCAGAGTTAAGTTTAAAAAAAGAATTGAATGTTTCAGGTAATTGACGAGTGTTAAACAGATACATTAGAGAAGCTATATTTAGTATAGTTATGTCATCTATTTTGAGAATGGACTCAAAGTAGAACAGTGGGTTAGTGTGAGTATAATATGGTGAATTAGTTATTATTCTTATAACTTTTTTTTTGAAGAATACGTAGTCTTTCTAAGTTGCTTTTATATGTACTCCCCCAAATAGTAATTCCATAGAGTAAATATGGATATATTAAACTATTATTTCATGATTGATTGTATCAAAAGCTTTTGATAAATGTGACTCACTTTTCCTACAAAGAGGCTCATTCATCCTCATGAGAGGCTCATGTATTCCCTAACGGGGTTTTCAGTTCGGTTTTTGTTGTTTGGGACCTGCAAACGGAGGTGATTCATTGAAAATACTGAGCGAGCGATTTTGCTGACTCATAAATCCCGGCGTAAATGTCGGCCTAAAAGCTCGCCTAAAAGCTAAATAAAACTTGAAAAACCTTTCATTTTATTCAATTACGAAAGCTGTGATAAGTAAAAGGTCGAATACTTTTTCGAAAAATAAACTTTACTTACCGAAAATCGAAGAAACTCCCACAACTTCAGGTTTGTCAAAGGTTTCAGAGATCACGATCAATTGCAAGCATGAGGTATTATCGATTGACATTTGTGTTCCTTCGTGAAGGAATCGAAAGAACGAATGCGAGCTAGTCGATGACTATTGGTTACAAAGTTAATCGAATAGATATTGAATGGCTTCGAAGGAGGCTTCGTGTGGAGTTACGGGTATATACTTCGTGTGGTCTCATATCTATCACTTATAGTTGTCAAAACGAATAAAACGACTACATGGACATTCAGCAATGAAGTATATACCGATTTCTTACAGCCTTACTTACAACCTTACACGACTCGATGACACAGTGGCTACGCATTCCCAGAATGCAGTAGCGACAAAAACGAGTGTTGCGGGATTCCTGTGGAGCGCGCCGGAGAGGAAAAGAAGGGACTACAGACAAGACTGTAAGAAACGAATTACACGTTGCTCTCACAACGGAAAATTCCGATTGGCTAAAAACGATCGATCTGTCAGCGGCTGTAATGGAACGCGCCGAGCTGTCAAGCGTCATCGTGAAACATTCCAGCACACGGTCACTTAGTTTACTATGGCTGACTGAAGCTATTCGTTTAAACGAGTGTCTGGAAAGTTTTCCAAACGTTTCATCCTTAAAAGAAGAACAGAAAGTGGCCGTTATCAATTTGCTAGATGTTTTCGCTGTTCTGCCGACCGGTTTTGGCAAGAGCTTGATCTACCATGGATATTATTATCCATGGATCTACCAACTATTTGTTTTGGCGAAGCTAAAATCTCAAAGCTGTTGTGTCCTTGTCGTTTCGCCATTGAAAAGTATTATTGACGATCAAATACGAGATTTAACTGATGTTGGCATCACTGCAACCGAAGTGAACGAAAAGTTTGATCTGAGATCTGAGAGTGAGTTCCATGTGCTGTTTTCTTCAGCAGAGAATTGCGTGTCCACAAATGTACGGTACGGTCCGTACCGACGTATAGACTGCAAGCGGACCGTAAATTCGAGAATTTATTTAAAAGCTATGGTCAACAACTAGTGGACATACAACTATTTTCATTGATTACCCGATGACACGATTTTGACAAGATAACTATGTGTTAAAAAAGGGCGGTAATTCGTTTCTTACAGTGTTGTCTGTAGTCCTTCTTTTCCTCTCCCTACTCAACGATCTATTTCCGGCGCGCTCCACAGGAATCCCGCAACATTCGTTTTTTTAAATTACTGATTCTGGAGAGAAAAGAAGGACTGACTCGTAGTCTAATTATGCGGCCCCTCCTTTGTGTTTTCACGCAACGCTTCCCTCCCGTGTTGCGTAACGACATGAAGGAGCATAGTTGGCATAGTTGGCTACTGATCATTGCCAGTGCTGGGTTTACATATAACTGTCTATTCCCCCGGTCTATTCCGCACTGAAACCTTATTCGGAGTTCACTGTTACATTCATACAAGGTAATGCTTTGCTCACCATGAATATTACTTAGTCTTTACTTGGATATATTACAAGAAATGGATAGTTTCGTAGTGGAATTATCCGTCTTGTAATTTGATATTGCACTTGCGTTCTAGACAGGTTTTAAATTATCGATTACTTTCTTTCCTACTCGACGCACCGCGCATAATGCACAAATATATACCACAATACACATAGATGGAGTGTGACATTGCCTGGTGCCTGGTGGACAGCACTGTACAACGATATTTTTTATTATACATATTTCATTACATATCTCATTACATGCACTACTTTTGTATCAATTTATCAGTTAAGTTATTAACAAAAACAATGATAATACGTTGCCCGCTACGAAAAACCAAAGGAAAAACCTCTCTTAGGATTAAAACCTTAGGAAACGTAGACCGGGCACGAATACTGAATAGGAGTTCAGGTGCCGATAAGTTTGTGTTTGGCGGTGGCTGAATTCTATTTATTCAGTCAAAATTCATTTAGTTTATTGGGTCCTTCGGACCGGGCACGAATACTAAATATGTGATTCAGGTGTCGATAAGTTTGTATTTGGCGGTGGCTGAATAACCCAGTCGAAATTCATTTAGTTTAGTTGGTCCTTCGGACCAGGCACGAATACTGAATGGGGATTTCAGGAGTCGATAAGTTTGTAGTTGGCGGTGGCTGAATTCCGTTTATTCAGTCGAAAATTCATTTATTTTAGTTGGTCCTTCGGACCGGGCACGAATACTGAATATAATGTCAGGTGTCGGTAAGTGTGTAAGTTGGGCCTGGCGGTGTATCATGTGTATAGTTGAACGTTATTCCGTCGAAATTCATTTAGTTTTGGTCCGTCGGACCGGGCACGAACTCTGAATATTAGGCCAGGTACCGATAAACTTGTGTGTAAGCTGGCGGTGTATAATTGAATGTTATTCTGTCGAAACCCATTTAGTTTTGGTCCTTGGGACCGGGCACGAACACTGAGTATTATTGTCAGGTGCCGATATGTTACATTTAGTGCCGGTATATGGTTGAATGTTATTCCATCGAAACTCATTTAGCTTTTGGCCCTTCGGAACGGCCACAAATACTGAATATAATGTCAGGTGTCGATAAGTGTGTAAGTTAGCGGTGTATCATGTGTGTAGTTGAATGTTATTAGTCCGTCGAAATTCATTTAGTTTTTGGTCCTTCGGACCGGGCACGAACACTGAATATATGTCAGGTGCCGATAAACTTGTGTGTATTAATAAAGCTGGCGGTGTATAATTGAATGTTATCCTGTCAAAACCCATTAGTTTTGGTCCTTCGGACCGGGCACGAACACTGAATATAATGTCAGGTGTCCATAAACTTGTGTGTAAACTGGCGGTGTATAATTGAATGTTATTCTGTCAAAACCCATTTCGTTTTGGTCCTTTGGACCGGGCACGAACACAGAGTATATTGTCAGGTGCCGATATGTGTATAAATTGCCGGTAAATATAGTGGAATGTTATTCCGTCGAACCTCGTTCAGTTTTGGTCCATCGGAACGGGCATGTTGTAAAACCTTGACTGGACTGGACTGAGAAAACCTGGACTGGACTGAGAAAACCTGGACTGTTGTAAAACCTGGACTGAGAAAACCTGGACTGAGAAAACCTGGACTGAGAAAACCTGGACTATTGTAAAACCTGGACTGAGAAAACCTGGACTGAGAAAACCTGGACTGAGAAAATAATAATAATAAACAATAATAAATAATAATAATAACAATAATAAACATCGCAAAAAGCCTTTTATAAACTCAAACATGTAACTTCTCGTCATCGGCATGAAGAATCTACCCCGCTATCTATCTTGGTCGAAGGCGGCTTCAAGATGGCTGATTCTCGTGTAGTAAGTGTTGAATTATTCATTATTGAATCCTGCCTAATTTATAATTAAACGCCAACTCTTCCATCCGTTTTCAAGATTAGCAGTGAATTAAAGTAGTACATGCTTTCTCTTCATTGAAGTAAATATTTGAATCAAATGCCACTTTCATCGTGAAATATAGTAGCTAGAAGACGAAAGGACTATTTCCAGTCGTACTTAGCTAGAATCAACTTACATTTTTTTCGTTTTTGAGCGTCATATAAGAATTGCATACTTATTATATATATTGAGCCGTATTGTACGAAACCGATTTTTTCACAAATTTCGGATAGACATTAAGCCATTGTAGAACTCCTAGCTTCTTCCAATAGACCAGTCAAGCGATCTTTTTTGCGCTCTTCTATAGTTTCAATAGTGCGTAAAATATGCCGACATTTAATTTGTATAAAACTCGTGGGATTTTAAAGTATTTTATAATTACGGCCTTACTTTTTCACGGGCTAACACAGAATAAGTGAATATACTAAGCGATTTCGAGGCTAATACGGCATAAAAAGATCTCGAGTATTCCGCTGCACCATTCAAGTATTTCGTAAGATAAACTTAAGTGTTGAATAACAAAGCTTAAAAGGTTGATTTTACATGTAATTTCCCAGCCTTGATTCAAATATTTACTTCAATGATGAAAAAAGCATATACTTGAATTGGCGTCTGGTTCGATAGTAACTTTCAATTTAAATACCACATAAATAAGACATGTCTGCTTTTTATTCAATATTTAATATTAGACGCATACGTAAGTTCTTATCCGTTGATGCTGCTAAGACGCTAGTACATGCTCTCGTAATTAGTCGATTAGACTATTGTAATTCGCTTTTGTATGCTGGTAAGCAATTCACATAAACACACTTCAGCGCGCACAAAACTGAATGCAGCAGCAAGACTTTTAAAATATCACAAACACGCCACGCTTTTCTCACATTACTCCGGTAATGATAGAATTACATTGGCTTCCTGTTAAATTTAGAATTATTTACAAAGTTATTTTATTTATTTTTAAGGCTATGCATGGTACCGCACCTGCATATTTAAATAATCTGATATATTTTAAACATTCTCGGTATAACCTTAGATCCATAAGTAACAACCTTTTAGCTAGACCTGAAATCAAATCAGGCAAGACAATGGGAGACCGGGCCTTCAAGGTCGCAGCTCCAATATTATGGAATGAACTCCCTCTTAGCGAAAGGTCTGCAAACAGCATTACAACATTCAAGAAGCTATTAAAGACCCATTTGTTTAAGAAAGCATATTTTTAGATAGTTTTATTATTTATTATTCTGCTCTTTAATTCTGTTTTATTTAGGAACTTTTTGTTTTGTTTGACAAAAATTTCTATTTTGTCCTATTATATATTTAAACCAATTTCTATTCAATAAATGTAAATATTTAAAATGTAAATGTAGAGCTTGAATATCTTATAAATAATGTAGTATAGTTTAGCTTAGGATTTTTCATGTAAATTTTATAAAGCGCATTAGATCATATACTTTATAATGAATTTTTGCGCTATAGAAACATGAAATTATTATTATATATTATTACTTTAATTCACTGCTAATCTTGAAAACGGATGGAAGAGTTGGCGTTTAAATTAGGCAGGATTCAATAATGAATAATTCAACACTTACTACACGAGAATCATGCAGCCATCTTGAAGCCGCCTTCGACCAAGATAGATAGCGGGGTAGATTCTTCATGCCGATGACGAGAAGTTACATGTTTGAGTTTATAAAAGGCTTTTTGCGATGTTTATTATTGTTATTATTATTATTGTTTATTGTTTATTATTATTATTTTCTCAGTCCAGGTTTTCTCAGTCCAGGTTTTTTCAGTCCAGGTTTTCTCAGTCCAGGTTTTACAACAGTCCAGGTTTTCTCAGTCCAGGTTTTCTCAGTCCAGGTTTTACAACAGTCCAGGTTTTCTCAGTCCAGGTTTTACAACAGTCCAGGTTTTCTCAGTCCAGTCCAGATTTTCTCAGTCCAGTCCAGTCAAGGTTTTACAACATGCCATCGGAACGGGCACAAATACATGAGTATAATTTCGAGTGCCGATAAGTTTTGCAATTTAATGTGACTGGGTGTTAACATCGGATATGTTCTGTTCCGATCAGTTTGACCGGGTAAGATATACAATTCATGTGCACGTAATATATTTTGGAGTGCGGTGGAAACTTGTCCAATCTAAGTTCATTTGGTTTTAGGACTTTTGTTGTGGTCCAGTACGCTAAGGAATGCAGAAACTTGTTAGGTGAATATATTAGGATTGTTTCATTGTTATCAAAAAGCCTGAATGACAATGACTTTCCAGTGATGTGTAAATGAACTCAAATGGTTTATTGTGAGACAGCGGTAAGCACGTGGCAAGTTACTTAGTTGTCATCACAACGCGTGACATGATGGTTGTTCAAAATGGTTGTGTTACATGATTATCATACAAAACTGGGATACCGTTACAATGAGTGTCTAACTAGTAAGGGAGAATAAATCAATTGACCACACATTTTGCACCACATTTTTGACCCGGGTCGGGCTCGTCGGCAGTTATGTTATGGGCGTGGATTTAGTTGTGTGACACCATGTGAGAGAAGCCATAAGAGAGAGTATTTAACGATACAGAACTTATGAATGAAAGGAGTATTCTGAAAATTGCTGGGAATGAAATTGTAAATGTGATAGAATTTAAGTACCTTGGTCATATGTGACGTGAAGGAATCGTTTGTGGATAATAGAATGCTTAGTGCAAATGGGAAATTTCATGAACTAAAGAACGTATTGACTGATCACAAAGTGTCAATGAAAACCCGTAAAAAAAAAAAAAAATTGCTTGAATCCTGTATTAGATCAAGACTTACTTACTGTACTGAGGCTCAGCTACCGAAAGAAAATGAAATGAAAAAGTTAGAATCGTGTTGGTATGGTTTCCTGAGAAGAATGGTAAGGAATGGATGGGAACGGAACAAAAAAACAAAACGAACAGTGAAGGAGAAGAAACGTATGCACTTAAATACAGAAACATAGATCTGGAGAGAATTGTTGGAAACTCATCAATACGAGATTTTATATACATAAGATATTTGAAGTATATCGCACATGTGTGCAGAAGAACGAACTCGCACTTGACGAAACAATTACTATTCATAAACCCATCAGCCAAATTTGTTAGAGATCCTTGGATCAAAATAGAGAAACTATCTACGCAAGACAGAAAAGCCTTCAATGGACTACTACAACAGAATTTTGTTTCTCTGTAGTAATATGTCCCCACTGAGTAACTAATCGTTTAATAGTGGAATAAAACTGATACTGAGACACCACGTGTATATGCATTTCGTGATTTAAAAACTTGGGTTCATTACCGGCTTTGTTTGAGCTATTGTCCAAAAGAATGATGAGATTGTGAAGAGCAATGTGAGTTTGTGGCGCGGTGTGGACTGGGATCCTCTGGTGGCTAATTTTCCCGGGGTTTACTAAAACCCTTTGTGCCCGGCTCTAGCAGCTGTGCCGGGATTGTTGGCCGCCATTGGTCCCTCTATATCCGAATTCATTGTTATTCAAATAATGCTATTCCCTATGGAACTATTGTGTAATAGCAAACCACTTCACGTGAAAATGTATGCTTTCAACCGTAAAGAATACGCTTTCCAACTTCACTTTGTTGTGTTGGAAAGCCTTAATTCTTTCCTACTCGACGCACCGCGCATAATGCACAAATATATACCACAATACACATAGATGGAGTGTGACATTGCCTGGTGCCTGGTGGACAGCACTGTACAACAAGACTACAAAGACGAGAAACGCTGAAAGAGAGAGTAAATGGGAAAACAACAATCGTTAAAGATTAATGGCTCAAGAAACTAACAATTTATCGTCAACAGAATAATTTATATAGCTAAGCTTAGAACGAGCTGACTTCCAACATGCAGCATGCCTATCTAAACATTCCCCTGAAACTCCAGCACGATGGCAAGCGGACGCACCGCCTTCTTTAAGACTATGGGTTCCATATCTCTTTGGATCATCAACAAATTCTGCTATTGTCTCGTGAAATATTTCTCTTACCCTCGAGTAACCAATAGACTGCGGCATACTTACACCATTAGATCTTAATCGACAAACTAAATATTGATCTGGATTTTTTGGCAACCTAGCCAAGATTTTCTCCGTAATGGAAACCGGGCACGTAGATTTTCCAGACCTAGCAAAGTGGATCACATGGCCTTTCGAATACTGATCGTTTTTACGTTTGGGACAGGAAATCGTCATGTGATCACTTGAAATACAAACGTGCTTCCTCATAACATGGATCATCTCATCACAACGCAGTAGACCTGCGAAACCAACGCAAAGTATAAAACATGATCTCAAATTATAGAATGAGGCATTAGGAACATTCAACTTATCAGCCACTTTCTTAATGATTTCCAGCTCTAAAGCTGCTTCCCTTTAACAGGTTTACCCAACAATCTTTTCGAAGCTTCTACTAACTGCTTCACCATGATATGATCTGTAGGGGAATCAATTCCTGCCATATTGTGAGCCCACTTAACGCCATAAACTGCTGCTTCGATAGGCGAGGGTGATTGACAAGACTCAAACTTATCTCTTAAATACAAACAAAACAAAAAAGGTGAAACTGGAAAACTATTAACACCAACATTATCCTTCTCCCACTTTTTCCAACATAACCATGCATTTTTATACTTAACGTTAATACTAGCAGCTTTAGAAGATAACATCACATTAGGAAGGGAGTCGGCTAGACGCTTTAACTTGTCCGATTTTAGCTCACTTTTGCATGTCCACACTCCAGCTTTAAAGACATCTGCAAAGAAAGCAACTCAAATCATTGAGCCTCAAAAGAAAAGTCTACATTCAAAGCTAAAACATTAAACTTAGGCGTGCCCGAAAACACCGACGCCTTGTTGGAGAACGCCTTCCTTGACCCTTGGCCAGGAAGAAACATTTCACAGCATTTAGGTAGATACATAACATCTTTCACGAAGTCTGCAAAAATAAGAGGATTGTTATAGGTACGTACACAACAAAGGCCAAAAAGCGGCCGATTTCCACTCGGGAATAATAATAACGCCCTTGGCCTGACAATTCTTCAAGTGACCAAGGACAGGACCTACTAAATAGGGAGGAGGACAGACATAATTATTACATTGTCCACCCCAATTCTGGGTAAAACAATCCACGGCTTCGGTACCAGGACTCCAAAATTTAGAGTTAAATCTGGGAAGCTGAGTATTAGAATGACAAGCCATTCTATCGATATCAAACACTCCCCACTGACTAACGATATGTTGAAACAACACTGGGTTTAAAATCCAATCATCCGGGTCCACGATACGACTCAGATAGTCTGCCACTTCGTTTTTCTCCCTGGGAATCCATTGAACCTGAAACGAAATTCTATGAGAAATGCATAAATTAAATATCTCTACAGAAATAGTCTGTAAGTGAGAAAGAGTACTTCCACAATGTACAATGCGAACAACATTCTGGTTATCTGTAAATATCTTTACTTTACAATCAATTAATAAGCTAGCAAAGCTTATTAAGGCCAAATAAATAGCCTTGAGCTCTCGAAAAGAAGAACTTTTACAACTATCATTAACATTCCACATACCAGAACAAAACTTTTGTTTATTGCCCAAAGAAAGGGATGCACCGTACGTAACCAGTGCCACTAGCGTCACATGACAAAACAGCATTAAATGACATAGGTCTATGAATGGAATATCCATTAAAAGCAGCAATGTGCTGTAACCAAAATTGTAACTCTTGTAACACGCCTTCATTAGCACTAATCACATCATTCCATGACACTCTAGACTGAATGAAAGCATACATTTGTCTAGAAAACAATCTTGTAATGGGTCCTAAAGCGGACGAAAGAGAAATTACAAATCCACAAACACTTGCAACGTTTCTAAGGTTAGGAAACTTAGTTAAAAGCCCGGTTAAAGTGGACTTTAACTTTACAACTTTCTTCTCGGGAATTACGAACAACATTCTAATTGTATTAATAATAATACCCAGCCACTCGCCAATTTGATGAGGCTCCCATCTACTCTTCTTCACGCTATACTTCCAACCAGATTGTTCCAGATCATGCACTTTGAACCAAACTACTAGCAGATATAGCCTCTTGTCTAGACCTACAAGCAAAAATACCATCATCATTGTACATAATAGCAAATATGCCTAGTGATCTCCAACGTAGGACAAACGGTCTAAACATTCTAGTAAATAAATAACAAGCAGATGATAACCCGAACGGTAATACTTTGTAAAAACAAAGTATCTTGAAACACCTGAAAAAGACCAGGAAAAACCAAGAAATTTCCAATAATCACAATTAATATCAATGTGATGATAGCCTGACTCAATATCAAATGTGAAAAACCAAAAATTCTCTTCAAACATAGAAGCCAGAGTAGGCAAGCCCTCATACTTAAACTTAAACGATTTAACAAATGGATTGACTGACCTGCTGAGGTCCAAAACTAATCTTAACTTACGCCCTTCAACAACAGACAAAGGGTTGCAGCAATAAGGCGGAGCTGACACTTCCACGGCACACCTGTTAAACAAGAGCTCAGAAATAGCGTTAATGACAAATGAATCGTGGTTCAAAGCACTTTTGTTGTTTTTAATAAAACAACTAGGAGGAACAGTTACGAAAGGAATGCAATAATCAATTCTCAATACTCCTGAAACAAACGACGATAATTGCAAATTGTTAAACCACCATTGTTTACAAGAAGCAACTCTACCTTGAACAGAATAATTATCTATTTGCTTAGAATCCACAACATCTGCTAACTTAAATTCACAAATTTCTAATAAACTTAAATCACGCATTAAATTACTAAACTCAAAAAAAGGAACAGTCAAGTGGGCTTCTGTTGACTAGGCGGCATGATTGTGGCTTGTTGCAGGGGAACCAACTGTCGAGTGTAGGATCCACCAACATTTTGGGCGCCGAGAGTACTTCTTGCTCGGTTGTTATAGTAGCACGTTCGCCAGAGATGGCCAGGTTTTCCACAAAGATAGCAGCCGGAGCTCGTAGAAAAAGAAGGAGACGAGGAAAACTCATGAGGCAATCTATTAGATAACACATTGGAACGTAAACTTAAACTAGGCTTAGCAATATTTGACTTTTTAGCTTTCTCTGCTTTCTTCTTTTCCCTCTTTGTCTCTACTGCTTTTAGGACTTTTCGGATGCGCTTTTCATCAGTCATCCTCAGCAACTGGAATATCTTTATACTCAGATACAAAATCCCAACCATGCATATCTGCTAATGTTAAATGTTTTTTGCGAGTAGCAACAATTGCCTTACCTTCTTCTAAGGCATTTCTAACTTCTCGAAGGTTTCCAGATTCCAAGGCTTCTGTGGCGTCGTCTAATACCGCCTCAATCTTCACCTGATTAGCGAATTGCTCTTGGTTGCCTTTGGATTTGAACTCGTACTTCGAAGTCTGATCGCCTCTCATCTTCTTTACAGCTCTACTGATAGCTTCGTCGCTAGTTCTTTTCATTTCATTTTTAAAACTAGCAAATTGCTCCGTAAAAAAAACCTTTAAGTTCCTTGACTGACGTTGAGACTGACGGCGAAGAACCTTCTGAATCCGACATAGATTTGGTTACAACCTATACGGCTGTCCAACAAGCGAGAGAAAGATTATTTCTATGTCAGCCTATATATACAACAAGGGGCCGTTTTGTGTGCGCATGCGCCAGTTGTCTAAATTTCATGAGTGATTCACTTCAAGCGATAAATTACGCCGACATGAGAGACAATTTCAACAATATTATTTGGATGTTTTCGACGCTGAAACGTTCTGTCATGGCTCAAGAATACTCATAAATGGTTCAACCTACAACGAGGAGAAACACTGGCGTTATTGGACCGATTGGGACTGTTTAAAATCTTATTCTAGAAATGTTGATATAAAGAACTTTGTGTTTACAATATGGAGGCTGCTGAGGTTTATAAACACAAACACTATGTTAGTTTTGATGAGTGCTGGTCAAGATTTACTGCAGGCATTGAAGTAAATGATAAATGTACATGTGTAGTAATATAATTAAGCAGCGTTTATGGACATCGCACTCGCAATGTTCGAACGACAATTTCTTGAAATGTATAATAATTACGCTTAACTATTATTAGCTGTTATGTAAAATATTCGAAAATATTACTTTTCCGAAAAAATACCACTGTTCTAAGGTTACCAATATCAAGATTTAAGCTTTACAAATGTGTTCATAATGTTTTCTTGTCGATGAAAATTGGGGAATGATGTGAATTCTGCAAATTCTTATGTGATATTTAGCACTCACGGCATTTTTAGCATTTCTTTGCTTGGAGAATTCAACTTGTCTGAATTGATTTATCATATAGATATTTGCATAGTTCTATAGCTGTATCATTATTAACATTGAAATAAACTATTGCAGTACGATCGATTCACATTTTAGGACTTAATTGTTGACTAAGATGTGTACATATTATTTTACTATATCATGACTGTACAAATTGGCTTCGTGTTAAAGATCTAGCCTAAATACCACGGCGATTTTTATAAAATTTGAAAGAAAATCATGTGAACTTTTCTAACATCTAATTGATTTTGATAGAAAAATTGTCCCAATAAATAAAAATAGCAATTATGCTCACACTGGCCTCCAGAATCAAAGCCTCCGCAGCAACAACAATGTCGTTCCGAGAGCCCACGGTTGTTATAGCGCAGCAGTTGCGCGCATGCTCATGCAAAATGGCCCCTTGTTTATATATACTATATCCGAATTCATTGTTATTCAAATAATGCTATTCCCTATGGAACTATTGTGTAATAGCAAACCACTTCACGTGAAAATATATGCTTTCAACCGTAAAGAATACGCTTTTCAACTTCACTTTGTTGTGTTGGAAAGCCTTAATTCTCGTGATTAGTCAGCAAGGGCCTGTTTTGTGAAAGTATATATTTTGAAAACAATCTTTCAGCAACAACATTAAAGTTGTACATATATATAGCCTCAGAAAACAGACATTGTTTCGCTCCTCGTCCCCCCGCGAAACTAACTTCGCGGGGGGACGAGGAGCGAAACAACGTCTGTTTTCTCAGGCTAACATATATATGGCATGGATAATTTTTCTTGATAAAACGAACGAAGAATATAGCCACGGGAGGCCTTTGTCCAAGTGGTAGGGGTGATTGACGATGATAAATGCATCAGTCATTTCCAAGGGTGCCCATCACCCCTCCCCCTATTAGTTATTTGTAAAAGATATGGCAGATAGTTACTAAATGAATAAGTGTTGCACTCCAATAAAGGTCATAATTTGAGCATGTGCAACTGCATTGGTTGGGAGACATTGACGTGTCCCACATGTAAAGTTACTTTCCAGATTCGAGGTATAAGTTCCAAGCGATAATATAGAGTATAATGGGGGGCGTGTGTTTTGGTTTGGTGACATCATCAGATATGAAGCTTTTATAGGAGAGGGGAAGGTCTAGGTCTGTTTTAGAGTTAATGAGAATTTGGGCTTGCTGTGTTTCTATCGAACATTACACTCACTCAACTTGATAGCATAGTGGCTACTAGCCATATATGACAGTACGTAGCCACAAAAATGAACTATTTCAAAAATAAACCTGTGAGCCGGGTTGTGTGCAAAATATTAAAACGTAAAGGTAGTGAGTTTGAGTGAGTCTCCTCGATTAGTAGGGTGCACTGCGTCCAGTTAGAAGATTGAGATGTTAAAAAAGTTATTATTACTATTATTATTATTCCAATAACTATGACTTGAACAATGGCGCGTTGATGATGTTGCACATAGATTTGTTTCTGGAGGCCTATACTATAATTAGTATCTTGAAATTTGTATTAGCAAATAAAATATTATTGTACAACATATGAGATATGTCATTAAGTATGTGTGCAAATTATTTTTCTTGTATATAGATGGCAGCAATGAATAGTTATACAGCACTTCAATTGTTTGGTGCTTCTACTACAGATGAGAAAGCAAAGGACATTTATAACCAATGGGCTAAGAACTATGACAAGGTAAAATTAGAGACCTCTAGAGTATTTGAGTACAAGTAAAGATTTGCATTTTTGCAGTTAGTGCGCATATATGAAACTGCGACAATGTAATGTTGCGCTTGTTTGAGAAACTTGTTGTCATCACTATGATGATGACAAGTTTTGTGAGGTGTTTCATCAAGGAATCATATCCTTGTGTTTTATGTCAAAAGCACTCAATATAATTTCTTTCTCTTTTGTTATGAAAGAAGGCATTGAGGGACGCAAAGAACTGTGTTGTATGGTGGCAGCTTAATGCGCCGTGATATGATACCTTTAACTCAAACACGTTGAGTAAGCGCATTGAGCAGTTCTGGAAATACGCTCTATATGAACTAGCTATTATTATCATTCCAAATATTATATTTTGTCTGAGAAAATAATGAAAAAGGAGATTAAAATATCCTATAATTTTCTTGGTTTTGAATTTTAAATTTTTGTTGATTTTTTGTGTTGAGGATCACGCCCTACAACCCCCCCCCCCCCCCCCCACCCCCCCCCCCCCCCCCCCACACACACACACCCTTTGCTATAACAACTACATGATTTTTTAATTTCCCTTTCTCTGCACACTAAGGATGCTCATGCTCATGGCTACATAGCTTACAAAAGTGGAACTATGGTTCTTGATGAGCACCTAAAAAAATGTCTTGGTGATAAAAGGTTTGGCATAAGAATCCTAGATGCTGGAGCAGGAACAGGGTTTGTAGGAGAAGTATTAAAAGACCTTGGTTACACCAATGTTGATGGACTAGACATCTCTCAAGACATGCTTGATATTGCACGTGATAAGGGCATTTACAAAAATCTTATCTGTGCAGGGATTTCTGATCAAAGAATCGATGAGATTGGTGATAGTGAATATGATGCTACTATTTCAAGTGGGACCATCACAGTTGGACATGTAAAACCTTGTGGCTTGAACGAGATTTTACGTCATGTAAAACAAGGTAAGATATCAATAGTCATTTTGGAACACATGACCATGTCACATGACCCTACCCCTTTAAATGGAGCAGCTGTGTCAGAATGAACATCAGAAATGAAAAGAGCACCTCATTATTAATAAAATAGCAAAGTTTTATAGCTCATAATGTTCAGTACAGGAGAAAAGCCATTGAATATAAAATTACATCCAGAGCTTAATTATCCATACAAAACCATATAATTATATAAAATATTGAATTTTAAATTTAATGCCATTTCTCTTGTGTTACATTTTATGAGCTGAGATTTTGTCTTCTTACTAAATTTGAGATGCTCTTTTCATTTGTGATGATCATTTGGACACAGCTTCTCGATTTAAAAGGGGTAGGGTCAGGTGGCATGGTCATATGCTGCAAAAGTCATGTGTTGCAGAAAGCCTTTTCTTGGCTTCTCTAAGTACTTGAGTGACAATGATATTAATATGACAAGGTGATCATAATTATGTTTATGAAAAAAATTAATAGTGGTAATGATGATGGCTATACAATAATAATTATTGTATTATTTATTGTTGTACTTCTCAGGAGGGCTAATTTGTTTCACACTGCGTCAAGATGCTTATGACGTATCTAGTTTAGGCTACAAACTATTAATGGATGAAATGGAGAAAGAGAAGAAATGGGAGTTAGTTTACAAACAGCTAATCACATACCACACAGATACATCAGATAGACCAGAGCTAACTAATTGTTATCTCTTTATATTTAAAGTTACCAGAGAATGAGTTACTTAAAAATCACAATATCACTAAAATGCCCATTTTAAATTTAATTTGTTCATTGGGGAGCGTGTGTTCGCTGCCGAATAAATCGCTTTAAAATGCATCGCAGGGCAAAATAAACCACAAATTCGTAAACAAGAAATATTTAACTTTGTTTTGGAACAGTAAAGTAAAATCTAAAAGAAAAAAAAAGAACATGAATATCGAAGTTTATAAATATGACCAACTTTGAACGAACCACAGGAAGCCCATAACGAACTGAGATGGTGGGGAGCCTGTGGTTACCTCAGTTGGCTCGAGCTCTCACCTCCATATAAGTTAGGATAATTAATAATATGTATAATAATTTGTAAATTATAAGGTGAAAATAAAAAAATTGTCATTGTCATTAATTGTCATTGTCAATCAAATTATCAATATAGAGTACAAACACTAAAAGTGTGCAACATATATACCACTAAATACTGCTAAATTATGCAAATTCCTTTGTTCTCTATTGTTTAATCAACACTATTAAGTGGTAAATAGTACAAAGTATTGCACACTTTTAGTGGTTGTACTCTACCAAATGCGATTGTAATTTGATAATTGTATATGTCAGCTTTTTCTCAGTATTTTGAAAAATATACCAAACAATAAACAATATACTATTTTTAAACACTTTTTATTCTATTATAATCACTTTTATTCTATGAGATAAGGAATACCATTCATGCATCAATATTTCAGACACTAGCTCGCATATCACATACAATTTTCAAATTCACAAATATTAACTATATTAACTAGAACAAATCCAGAATTATCCAACCATTGCTGTGAATACTCACATTATTAGATTAAGTATACATGAGCCCCGCAAAATAAACACTGTCTACCCAAAATATATATTGGAAAAATTATGGCCCAACTCCATATCAAATACACTCAAAAAGCATTTTTTATTTATTTTTTTACATTTTTATCAGCCAATTATAATTTAATACAAAAACAATTCCGGATGCAATGCATATATACCAAAAAAGCTTCAAAGCATAAACACATCTTTCTTGCATAATATAAACAGTCCTTGCTGTAAATTAACAGTTTAATATTTGTTAATAAAAAAATGTTTGAAAATAGCCGTCTGGTTGTCTAATCATTCTCATTGTTCATCTAAAAAGAGAATTTGGCAATAGTCCTTTTCACTGTTCCACCTCAATGACCATAGCCTGCGTAGCAAGCGTTTTGTTTTTGGGGGGATGGGAGACAGTTGTTTTTTGGTTGTTTTGGGATAGCTGTGTTACAGATATGGCTGTGCGAAACCTAAGACGAGTGCAAAAAAACGAGGGTGGGGGAGGGAGAAAGAGTGGAGGAACTTTCCTTCCCTCCCCTCCCCCTAACTTGATTTTTTGTACTCGTCTTAGGTTTCACGCAGCCATATCGGTAACACAGCTATCCCAAAACAACCAAAAAACAACTTTCTCCCGTCACCCAAAAGAAATGCTTGCTACGCAGGCTACAATGACCATGAATGATAGTTCCAAGTCAAGGTTTGCGTTGCTGCGCATGATTAGTTATAGTTTTGCTATGCGCATCAACTCAAACCTCGACTCGAAACTATTATTCATGGTCAATGTCAGAGCAGAACTGTGAAGGACTATTGAGACTGAGGTTTTTTTATTGCAATAACTAACTGGGCCAGATTGGAAAAAAAGCTCTGCTTTTTTGTATCCCAATAAAGATTTATTATAATTATTATTACTGATTGATAGCTATATATAATCTCCACCAATAACAAATATCCTGATGACAACCAAAAACTATGCTATTAATTAATATATTTGTTGTCATAAGAAATTGAATATACCTAGATATATATTTGTATGCTATATATTACATACTGTTATTTTATGCCTGTAAAGCAAACCATTTTATAGTGAATATTGTTATTCTATATTTTGATGGTTTGAATTTTCTTGCATTCTTCCTTTACCCATATGCTAATAAAGAATCCATTTTTAATAAATAATATTATTAATAAATAATAATTCTTCTCAGTAAACTGGGAAGTCATCGTCAACCTGTTTAGCCCAAGCTAGCAAGCCACCTTTGATATCCTTCAATCTTACTCTTTTATTCAAGTCCACTTCATGTCCACTACGATTACCTGAAGAATCTTCAAGTTTTGATTGGTCACTTGACGTTTGTGTCATGATACTCTTTTGTAACATTTGCAGAGCTTTTTGTGAGTCGTTGCCCTGTCTGCACACCACAAATACTGCAAAGGAAATTAAATGTTTTTTTTTCTAATTTCACTGTTCATTGATTTATTCATTTACTTGCTCTTTCATTCATTCTTTCATTCATTTCACCACTGCTCTATCTATGCATTCATCAGGGGTGGATCCAGAAATTTGTCAGGGGGTGTCCCAATTGCAAATGAAGGGCTCTTATGGTGTTAGGTGGTGTCCGGTCCCTAATGTCTTCAATAAAATAAGGGTAATTGCAGCACTAGGGGGGTGTCCAGTGCCTGAATGGACACCTCTCCCCCTAGATCCTCTAGCTCCTGTTCATTTATTCATTCAACAATTTATTCATGCATTCACTTGTTCGAACATTAATTCATGTATCCACATCATTGGAAACCCAGGGTTTACTGAAGACATCAGAGTGGGGCCATGTACACTTAGGGATGGATGTAAAATTACTTCCACTTCGTAGCCCTTACAGGGGTTTATGAGAATGATCCGCCAATTCTTGAATTTATTTATTATCTCTCAGTGCCACTAGTACTTCACCCATTCATTTACCATACTCATTCTTTTCTATGTGATTCACATCATGCTCATTTGTTCAGCTACCTACCATCAATATGTTCTTTGTCTTGTGATTCACTGATTATCTTACTGTGCAATTTATCAAGCTTATCTGTTGACAGTTGTCTTAGAGGAATATCTAGTTAAAGTGAAGGCATACTCTTCTAATCAATGTACCAAATAGCATGGCAACTATTGCAGCTATAATTGAATATACTAGGCTCAGCTAGCTTGTTAACTGACTCATTGAAACCCCTGAAACCTTACATAATATCTTTTGGATTTGGTGACAAATTTTCCCAAAGTATTAAATAAAACCTCAATAAACCAGAACCTGTGCTAAACCAGATGTTTTTCTTGGTTTTAGCTCTGACTGGTATAGAGGGGTTTACCTAGGAGTGAAAATGATTTTGGAATGAATTGAAATATATCAACTGTCATCAATAAATATCAAATTTTTTGCAGTAACTTAATTATATTTAAGTAACAAGAAATGTTTTTTGGATTGGTCTTTGTACTATAATTATATGATAGAATATAGCATGTATAATTACCAATTATGCAATGATTACAATAAGGCAAACTAGTAAATATGCAAAGGATATTAAGGGCATTTGGTAAAGAACAGATTTCCATTTCAACTGGTTCTCGTACATCCAGAAGAATATGAGGAGTATTGCTATCTAAAACAGCTTTATATTCCTGTTTGGAAATTAATATTTACAATTTCAAAACCATGAAATAAAAACAAAATATTTACTAAATAAATATTTTTTATTATTATTATATATTTGAGATAGTACGCGTGTTGTGATTGGTTGAGCGCTGTGCTTTACAAGTGAACAGAGCATGGAAAAGCCTGTTCTATTTGTTAAATATAGTAGTCGGTACAACCAGGAACATCAACTACAAAGCTACAATACATTGTTAAAATTTCACTGAATCTGATAAAAGGTTTTTGCTGACTACAAAACTTCATGTGACACACATACCTTTGCAGTTACTCTCTCGATACCACTAAGAATGTCTAGAGTTGGTGTCTGAAACCAAGCAAACATACCTTCAATTGAGATTCTTTCTTTTTACCATTTGTTCACAACTGGTGTATGAAAAACCCTATGAAATACACTATAAAAACCCTAAGAAACCCAAGGAATGGACAACATTACAGTTTGTATGATTGTATATTCAAATAATTCTTAGATAGATATGTCACACATTAATAATACAATGTATGTCGTCTATCACAAACCTTATCTGTGGCTGAAGTATTACAAAACTGTTCATAATCCTGTAGTTCATGTATTGTTGGATTATCACCACAAAGAGAGCACAAAGGCTGCTTAGGTCTCAGCTTCACTTGGAGGAACCGTCCATCTAATGCATCAAATACTAGCATCTTTTGTGAGAAGGTGGCTGCATGTTAGTTAAAGAAAATTTGAAAAAATATTCTTTACACAAAGTGCAACTTGTGTCACTATAACTGTTATCACCATCTGGCAATAATAGCATTAGTATTTGTTTCATGTATTACTGCCAATAATAATTATAAAAGTTTTGACTTATTTTATAAAGCTAAACATTTTACTGGTTACCCAGCATTTTACAATATAGCCCTTTCTAATCAAAGTAATATGAGAACATAATAAAGAAAAAAATTAACTTGAAAAAACAGATAAACACTGTTTACAATAAGTCATATCATAGTTAATAATGGTAACTATGGTCATATAAAAAAATAATGAAAAAATCAATCAATAATGATTTAATTCTGGATCAATATTGTTGAGGAGTCTAGACTTTGATATAAAATTTATAAGAAAGACAAACGCTAGGAGATTACAATGTTTCGTCAACATCCTATGTCATTAACAAGTGAGGTCCAATTAATGTGTGCATGGCATTGAATATAATTATATACAATATTGTTTTTGATTTCAAAAAGGATACCCTCCATCCCACATATTATTTTAATAACTTCAATAGCTTGCAATGTTCCTATGACACCAGGGACCGCTCCCAGTACACCATTATCAGAACAGTTACCAACAGTCTCTGGAGGGGGAGGGGTGGGGAACAGACATCTGTAGCATGGTCCTCCATTGTGGTTGTATACTGTTAACTAGAACAATGGTATCCAAGGCAACAGAATATTATCACTCAGAGTCAATATCATCATCTATTTGCAAATTTACAGTACATGATACACCTACAGTTATATTTCAAAAAACGCTGTCAGAAGGAGATCTGCAATCGGCAATCTGAGACCGAAATGAATTCTGTGGTACGGCTTCTCATTGCGTGCACTTTCTGGCTTTGGATATGGCGACAGTAAATATAAATCTGAAGGTGCTTAGCGCTAAAAACAGGGCCATGCATGCATGCAGGCCTGGTTTTTGCGGTACATAATTTTCCTGAATTCATTTCGGTCTGAGATTGCAGATTCAGATCTCCTTCTGACAACATTTTTTGAAATAGTTGTATACAGCATTTCAAAAAACGTTAAAGTGCATTGCAAGACCAAAATGCATTTTGGGTCATGTAATTTAATTTTATTCTTAGTGCATTCCATTTAAAACAATGCACAATAAGCTAGTTAAGGGGATTAAATATCGCTGTATATTTCTATTTAATTTCAAATTAATGAGACCCACAATGCCATTTGGTCTTGGAATGCACTATTCAATATTCAACCTTTTTTGATATAGCTGTATAATTATTATGATGACAATAATAATAGTTTCAATAAATAAAAAATGATGGAAATAATGCTAATAGTTATCAAGATAATGGTGATAATGATGACTTTGATAATATGGCAGTGGTCACAATATAAATGGAAATGATGATCATGATAACACAAATGATGATGATGATAACATTGTTGATGACAAGAATCACAATATCAATGGAAAGTTAGGATGATCATGATGATACAGATGATGATGATGATGACATTGTTGATGACAGTGATCACAATATCATAGGAAATGATGATAATAATGACATATATGATGATGATGACAAGATGAGCAATAAACTAGCTTATACCTGTCCTTCAAACCTTAAAGCACTGCCTGATACAAGTGGTTTCTTGCTGAGTACACAAGCATCATTGAGAAGATACCTAAATACAAACAATAATACAACAAACAAACTATTTTCAAGTCTCTCCTTAAAGGTCAGATCTTATGAAAATTGGATAAGAAACAAGAAACTGTCATTAAATAAAGTGAAATCCCTAAAATGATGAAATAAAAACATGCATTTATTTATTACTAACTTATAGCATGGGGACCCCTAATCAATAAATTATTGTTTAAAATTCGCGAACAAAATCGCACAAATGCCACTTGGATTTCCTGTGTTGACTAGCACTTATTTTATTGTTGGGTTTCCTGTGGTAAGAGTGCCCTTGCATTGCAAATTGTTCACCCGTGTGATGTAATAAATATGTCACATATTACTAGCCTGAAACTAGAGTTGAGAAAAGCTACTCTAAAAAAGTTTTTGAATTTTGACATTCGTCATCTCAAAACAGCAATGTGCCACAGGAAGCCCAATATTGAATTTTATTAACACATGTCATATGAACATATTTTGAACTTCATAATTTCTTGTGCAGTCTTTGGTAAAATAGCCATTATAAATAAGAACTATTAATAACACAGAGGCAATTTGAATTTATGTCATGTAATCTGATATAGTATTATAGTGTTTTTGCATCATAATGATTGTGATTTACCTTGTGGGTACATTGTCAGTGGCATCAACTATCACATCATATTTAGAGATAATATCAAGTGCATTTTTACTGTGCAGTTGGTCATGATAGGTGTTTATTTTTACAGATGAATTCAACCTGAAAGAAAGAAAGAACTGAGCAAATTTGAAATAATGACAATCTTTGCAGGATGCAATTGCCTTTAGTTAGTAAAAACAGTAGCAGGCCTTTACCAATGGCAACCCTTGTCCAATGGTAACCCTTGACCAATGGTAACCCTTGACCAATAGTAACCCTTGACCAATGGTAACCCTTGACCAATGGTAACCCTTGACCAATGGCAACCCTTGACCAATGGTAACCCTTGTCCAAACTAATAACCATATCTGTTGAAAATTAATATGACTCTTTGTGGTCAGCAAATGCCTTAGAAATGCCTGAAAAAAAACAGCAAGTGAACCCTTAAATTGAACAAGTTTAGCCTCCTCCGCAGGCATCCCTTCCCTGGTTCTCAGACTGTTCGGATTTCTGGGCTTCCTGTGTCCTTCCTACATCCTCTTAAGGCCAATTTAGACTGTACGATTTTCGCCTAAGTCTATCGCATGCAACTTGACTTGCTGCTGATTTACACATGCACAACTTGTTGCACAACACACGGAAAAGTCTCGTACGATTTCGAGTGAAGCCAGCCTTGCATTTTTCTTAAAATAATCTTTATATGAGCATTAAAAAAGTACTGGTTCTTTGCTCCACTAGGTAATAAGTCTTTCTGTTTTTTCGGTAGTAAAGAATGATATTTTTCTGACTCTTTTCCCTTTCTTTTTCGTTGAAATATCAGCAGAGCTGGCAGCTTTGTTTTTAACTGCCATTTTGTGCAAAAACACTCCACAGTACCCCACAAAGAAGTTTTGTTACATGATACACCATTTTTTTACCATATTTGGCTACAACGGCTATGATTGTCGTAGCATTTTAAAACATGTTTCAAAATCCTACGACTTTTTTCGTGTTGTATGCGTCTGTCGTAGACAAGTTGTGGGCTTGATTCACACTGTACGATTGAGTTGAATGTATGGCATGAGCAGGTTGCATGCGATAGACTTAGGCGAAAATCGTACAGTCTAAATCGGCCTTTATTAGCTTCTAGTCTCCTTGTGTCCTACCATATAGGTAACACAGGAAGCCCGAAACGGAAATAATTGGAAAAGGGTTGCCTGTGGAGGAGGCTAGCCTAGACCAAGTTAATATTATCATACAATCATGTATCTATCATAAATTGATATGTAATCTATATAAGATCCTGTTTGACATGAAATATGCTACACTAATTTTTTGGTGAGATTTTGAGATGATCAAATTAACAAAATCATGAGACAGGCATGATCTTGACAAGATCATAATCTTAGTAAAAGTATATATCTTGTTCAAAGATTATTTTTATAATTATTAATAAAACTCACTCGTTCAAAGACTGTTTAGCAGAGTCAACTTTAGGAAGGTCGACTTTGGCTTCAGAGTGTAAAACTTGTCGATGAAGATTGCTTATTTCAACAGTATCGTAATCAACCAAACCAATACAACCTAGTAATATATTTAAAACAAATATATTAAATAAATAAATATGTAAACAAATAAATAAATATAAATTTATTAAATAATAAATATTAATAAATAAATATTAAATAAATAAATAAATAAATATTAAATAAAATAAAATAGATGAATAAAATAATAAATAAATAAATGAATGAATAAATAAACAAATAAATAAGTAAATAAATAAATAAATAAATAGATTTATTGTAAATAAATAAACCTGGTTTTTTTCAACTCTGTCCTCCCATACTAATTAATACCAATAAACGGACAATAATTACAACATGATATATTTTAAGAAACCAAGCTGGTAAGAGGCAAACCAGTTGGCTATTTTCAAGCATGGTCAAGAGACTAAAACCTCAACCATATTGCAAGACCAAGGCTCTGACCACTCAACCCTATTGCCCAACAGTCTCACCATACTGCCTTCAAAATTATACATTTTAAGAACATTTTACTGATAAATTTTTAACAGTAAAAACAGACTATCAGTAATTTGAATTTGCTGATTGAAAAGAGTGGCAGCATCTTTTTTTTCTTTTAACATGTATTAATAATGAGATGATGGCTAAGATTATACTAGACAAAATGGATATATGGTCACCGTCTATTGTTCTTTACTGGCTAGCTAACCTCATGTTCACATTAGAAAACAGTGGAGTTAAATTCATAACAAAAGGCTAGCCATTCAAGAAGAATAGTTATTCAAACTGGTTGACAAATTTCAACTTTGACAGCGATTATTCATTGACAAAAAGTGTACTGAGAGTTCAATAATATTAAAACTAAACAATCAGTCTGTAAAGTTTTTAATTATATATACACTGACATTTCTGATTTTCATTGAATCTATATAGTCAACAAAACACTTGTTTTATTTTATTATTTTTTAATTAATTTGCTACTTTACCCCTGGAGACACGAAAAAAAATCCAAAATGCCAGTAAGCAAGACCCTCTTTTTACTTAATTATCAACCCTTGATAAGATAAGATAATTACATTAAATCCAATATGTCAAGTATAAATAAGTGACTCAATATTTACCAACTCCAGCTGCTGCCAGATGCAGTGCTGAAGGACAGCCAAGGCCACCAACGCCTACTATCAATACCGACGACTCCTTTAGCTTTACTTGACCTGGGATGAAAATAAATATAACATGAAAAATATATATTCAGTGTACAGAAATACACTAAAAAATAAATAAATTCAACAGACAAATATATGAATGAATAGATGAATAAACAAATAAATGAGTGAATGAAGGATGATTAGATGAGCAAATATATTAATGAATGATTGAATGAATGAATGGAGAGATGTTGAGTGAATGCATGAATAAAACTATGGATGACTGAATGAATGAATATGTTAAATCACTGAATGAATAAATAAACAAATAGATGAATGGGTGAATGAATAAACAAATGAATGAGAAATACATGTGTAAAGTGGATGAGAGAATAGAAACATCTCAAATGACAGTAGCTTTTTAAAATTTAAAATGGAGGTTAGATCTTAATTAGATAATCAGTTTTTTAATGAAAAAATAATTAAACAATGCCACTGATGAGCTCTATAGTAATTGATATAAACAAGGAAAAAGATCTCAAAATGTGGTTTCCTTGTTCAAATAACAAACCACCAGTAGTGAGCTGTAAAAAGAAAAAACTGAGCAGTTCTTATGATTATTTATACGCTGAATTTTTACTCTAGCTTAAACACAGATTATTGGGGTTTATATTGCAATAAAGCCATGTATTTACACATTTGTCATTTACACATATACACATTAACACAAAAAAGTTAAGAAGATAAATAATAAAACAGAACAATGTATATAATTGTGTCTCCTGCTTTGAATAATGAATTTCCTCTCAAGATAACAAATAAAATTAAACCTCTTTTGCTGTGTGTTAATATTTATAATTAAAATAATAAATAAAAGCTCCACGATAATTTAAAGTTGAACTCTGTGTTATTCAATCTTAATTTTTTGCGAATTTTTGTAAAAACAATATTTATTTGAAATGGTAAACAATCCGTTTTATGAAATCATCCAAAAATCGTATTTGAATTAAGTGATCAATAAACAAAGGAAATCAAGTATGATTATATACAAGACTCAAATTGAACTTCCGTTGTATTGTGATCTTCCACACACGTACGAATTAACGAACATAATCTTTTCTGACAAAACATTATAGGGAATATTATCACAAAAACTCAATTCAATCATTCACGATAGTATCTCTTAATGCAGTAGATTTTTTTTCTGAAGTTGAATAAAACAATTCATATTGTCTCGATATGGACAGATGAAACCGGACAGATATAGTTAAACTTAATCGTATTTTGCAGAGAACTGAATAAAGGAGAGTGACAGAGCTTAGTCAGATTGAAAGGCTAGGCTTTAATACTCACTTATCCTCAAAAACACTTTCAAGTTAACACCCAAAGTTATACAAGCGTCAAATAGTTTATGCATACCTTGAACTCCTATTTCAGAGAGAATAAGCTGTCGGCCATAACGTGCAATTTCGCCTTTCGTGAGCTTGCACTCTCGCGCGGCACTGCTCTGTAGTTGTTGTTGACATTCCTGCGTAATTCATGAGTTATTAGATCGTTATGCTAACAGAAGCAATATACATTAGCAAAAGAAGATGTTTAATTTACCTTTTCCCTTAATTTCCTTTTCAGATCTTCAATTTCTTGTATTTTATCCGCTAGTTTCTGACGCATTTCGAGCACCTCGCCGTCCGCCATTTTGAAATCGTTATCTGAGCCCGCAATCTGCCCCCCCTCAATGACGACACAGGAAGCCCATGATAATTAAAACCGGAATCATTAGGTACCATCGATCTCATCCCAAATAATTAACTGATCCTGCACAGTTAAATACAGGACTAGATAAGAACAGGTTTTACAGGTTTTATCGTGTTTTTATTTGTTTAACTACATGATGTCTGACTACAATATTGATGGTAGCAGATTGGATCTACACTTGGTTAATATAATTCTCATTTTTCTCCGTCTTTTTTAATATATATGAGAGTCTTAATTACAGGTTCGTCTTACATGATGACATTTGCCCAGTCTATAGGGATTGCATAAGTTTTATCCAGGGGATAGCGCTATTTGGCCATCTTGTAACCCTTTCCAGTAGTTTCCGCAGGTTCATGCATGAATATGGTTTTTAAATAGCCTGCGTGGCGGCTCTTGAAGATTGGGGAAGTGGTGGGGAGAAGGATGAAGGGAGAGCCTGCAGACCAACCCCACTTTTTTGATTCAAACTACGGTTAAGATTGGCTAAGATCTTCCCTCTTCCCTCCCCCTCCAAACACCCCCCCCCCTCCCCCCTCAAGCTCTAGAGCCTCCACGCAGGCTAGAATATGGTTGAACAGTGTCACTTTATATTGACACTATTCAAGACTATATAATAAGTACGGAAATATTCTCCTTCACTGCGTTTATTAGACATATATATATAACAGCAATAATCGTTGCATCGCTAATAGCAAACCGCGAATTTCACTTTGATTTTAGATTTTTTTCCCATCCGCCAACTGATCAGTTTGGAGGCGGAGTGTGTACGTTAACTCGTAAAGACATTGGTCAATTTGGGAAACCCCACATTCAGAATCAAATTCGCAATGTAATAGTCGCGATGCAACGATTTTCGCTGTAAAGTAATTACTTTAAAGTAATTTGCTCGGTGTAGACCAGCAGCTTCGCGGTTTGCCAATGATTAGGCATCCTTGCACGGTGCATTGGGTGACGTGTATTTTTATCGTGAGTAATTTTCCCCTTAAAGAAAGCTGTAAAGTTAAAGCATTGTCACAAAGCATTTCTTTGCATGGCAATCAAACGTACACTCTGCCTGTTTTGGGTCACATGCTTGGATACAGTTCTCTACACGTGATGTGCATCGCATTTTACAACCACCGCCAGGGCATAGTTGTGTGCAATTCTTTGCTTGGCATTCCATCTCACAGTTTGGTCCCCTGCAATCCTGCACACACACATTAGACTTGCAAACCATTGACTTGCATTGGCCGTCTTCACAAACTTGATTGCAACGATTCAAAGTGTAGCACTTGATGCTTCGGCAATTCCCCTCGTAACAAAGCTGATCACAAGAATGAAACAAGGCATAGTAGCGCCTGCAGATGCAGCTTCGTTTGGTGTGGCAATTCTGCTGACATTCACCTGTAGTGACGAGGCACCGTACTCGTGTTGGAAGAGCAATGATTCTTGGTTTAATGTTAGATGTTAAACATCCTCCAGCCTTGCATTCAGGGTAGCAAAGTTTGGCCTGGCAGAAAAGATTGCAATCGCCACCAGCACAGAACTGATGACATTTGTCAACGTTTGGAAGACAACGCATTGTTGTTCGTCCCCCTCGTGATATTTGATAGCATGCTTTTGATTCGCATTCCATTACACATGAACCCGCAATGCATTCCTGTACACAGTACTCTGAGCTACACGAGTATCGCATGCAGTTACCTCCAGTGCAAATTTGATTGCACACCAGTGGAGCTTTGCAAACAAACGAGCAATTACCTCCGGTACAGAGTTGCAATGATCGTTCTGTGCGGCCGTACAGGTTTGCAATCCTGCATTGCCCCTCGGTGCAGTTTTGAATGCAAGTATCGTCAGTTTCAGGTTTGTTGCAATCCCTGAGTGGTCTCAAGCTTTGATCATCTATTTGCAACTGTGGTTTCTCGCGGTATGAACAATCTCCATCCTTGCACGAACTTCTACAGTTTTTCGCATGGCAAATCATTAAACATTTCCCTCCTATGCAAGTCTGTGAGCAAAATTGCACTCCTGCGTTGCATCGCATTATACATTTTCCAGACGTGCAAACTTGTATGCAGTTTTTAACTCCTGCAGGGCATTCAATCTCACAACCTGAAACTTCACACCGCTGAGTACATTGCTCGCTGGCGCAATTCATCTTACAACCACTTCTGGTACATAACTGATTGCATGTTTTTGACTTGCACAGTGCAATAACACCACGACCTGCAATGATGGTCTGATTGCATACCATAGGTGCATCACATTGTAGATTACACTTGGCACTATTGCATATCTGTCCACAAACGGCATAGGGTCGGGAGAGACAGGATATTTGGTAGCTTCCTAAGCTACGGTACTGGTGACATACAGTACCATTGGATGTTACCATATTACAATGTGTGGGGTCACGTGCAGATTGAGCCAGAAGCAGTGGTGCAAGTATAAGAGATATTAGCCATAGGATAAAAGCCATGGTTTATTTCCTGAGAAAATAAAAAGAGTGTTACTTATATGCAAGTATGATTCTCACTTTTGTACAATACAATATCTTTATTTTTACCACAAGATAAATAAATAACAAGTTTACAGAATTTAGAAATAATTAATATTTTGGGTAATTCGTTTTCCAGAATAGCTAGAAGCTAATCGAGCTGGAAAGCGAACAAGTTAGATTGACACGATATTGGGTCGTTAATTGTTTATATATACATGTGCATATATATACACAGATATATAATAATAAGACATATAATGTATATCTAAAAGTAGATTCATATAAGTACATATACAAAACATACACACAAATAGCATCCTAGATAAACTTAATTTAGTTAGTTGTATAGTAATTATGGAGTTAATAGTTTAACAGAAGGTCACCCTTGAGCTTCTTTTTGAAACAGTTAATTGACAGCTTTTTATAGTTTTCATCAATACTATTCCAAATTTCGGCCCCACGAAACCTAATATTAAACTTACCGTAATTAGTTCTTATAGCAGGAAAACAAAAAAACTTAAAATTAAGGACAACTTAAATAATTCTAATATTTTATACCCATACGTATGCTTGAGTATTATAAAACATCATTAATATCTCAAATATTACTGGCAAATACTTTTAAAGATCCAATTTAGCGTATAGTCTTTACCCTTATGATAGTGCTTCTCATTGTGTTTGTACACTGTCATAAAGATGGTCCACATCGGCGAAATGCTGGATGAAGGAGAGGTTGGAAACCGCAAAACCGCACAAGACAAATCTACAAAAACCGCAAGATCGCACCAATATTTGCTAAAAACCGCAACCACAAGATTTGTAAAACCGCAAAACAGCTGATATAAAAAGCGCACCAAAAATAACGCAAAACCACATTACCGCAAACCCTTGTGCCCCCTTCTGGATCTGGCGATTTTTGGAAATGGGATTAGGGATGTCAAATTTTAAATTTAAAGTTTAAAACAGAATAGTAAAAAATTCATGCATGTAAAATATATCCATACCACTGTGAGGCAATTAAATTAGGTCGCAAAAAAGTCAAATGATGCTTCAATCCTGCCAGTAGATCTACTTGACCATTATTGAACTCCTCCTTTGTTTTTCACACGATTGCAGAGCTTAACAGGATATTTCGGGAATATGTTCTTCAGCTCGACAATTAATTAACTGTGCCACGCAAAATGGTTTTGTTTTATCAACAGTACGTACGCATGTACTTCATATGTGCTTCTCAAACGTCTTTAAAACAATTAATGAAAATCAAAATTTAGAAATGAAAAGTAAAACATTGTTGAAGTAGATGTAACATATGCATGCATGTATCCGTACCACTAGCAAGTAAGTCGCAGTTACCTAAGTGCTTGCTTCTTCAGTCGATTATTGCTGTAGCTGTAGGTTGACACAGCTTTATCTTTCCAAGTTTTATTATGTCTGATATCTCTGGATAAACGTTATCATTACTATCAAAGCTTAAACAATATATCCTTAAGGTGACCTTGATTATCAGTCTGATCCATGCGATGTATTAACAAAAACATATGTAACCTTTCAATTGAGGCCATATTCCCTCCATTTAGCGCATGCTAACATATGGCTTGCGAGAAAGTTCGCTCATGATCAGAGAAAAAGCGGCATCACGTAAATTTGTAAATACTATAAATAAACAAATATTTCTTTACAAATATTTCTAGAAATATTAATTTGTATCTGCATTCATGTACACTGTGCATTAATTCTTCTCAACGCGCAACTTGTCGCGCATTCCCTATAAAACAAATTACAGTGTAACTGTCTTTCTAACTCGTGGATTAAAGATCTTCGAGTTATTTTGTTTTTGTTCTGGCCGCAGCATTGCGCAAAGTAGCGTACACTTTCAATTGGCGCAGCGGAACTCAAAGCAACTTGCAACGCCACTATCAGTATAACAGCGCAACAAAACACGTCAGTCATATCTTTTTCAGTTTGCACCACCCTCAAGTCATGCAGTAAATGCGTTGAATTTTAAAATCACCGTAACTCGCTTTTTTCTGAACCAAATCGCTTCAAATCCTCCCTAACAATTGATATTAAGGAAGATAAGTCGAACGTTTAAGAATCGCCCTATCAAGTCAGTCAAGTTCTCTTATAAATCAACACAGAAAGTGAGCTTGGGCCACTGTTCTCACGTACCCAATCTCGGTAGAAGCTCAGTTGTTAATTAATTAAAAGTTTGATAAGATACCAAATGAGATCGTTTTTGTATCAGCTTTGCCTTTTTCACCTTTACTATTAAGCAATTTGTTCAATACAATATGTTTTTAATTGTTGTTAATTGGCCTGAATAGAGCTGATAGTGACTAAGTGACGCAGATTGTTTGACAACGGCGCTATTTTTGTTAGAGTACTTGCACCATTGAAGGCCATACAAATGATAGAAATATTATAGTATAGTACATAGCTAGTACACTATACGTGTATGTTTCGGTGGAATGTTTCAAATCATTAACAGCTAATTATAATTAGAGGGGGCGTAAGGGGGTATTGGAAACCGCACAAAAAAATCGAAAAAAAACGCACAATCGCACCAAAATTTGCTAAAAACCGCAACCGCAAGATTTGCGACACCGCAAAACCGTAGTTATGAATGAAAAAAAAAACCCCGTAAAACTGCACCACAAATAACGCGAAACCGCATCACTGCAAACCCTTACACCCCCCTCTAATTAACACGTACGCCAATTCAGTTCGATTCAATTTATTCAATCCAATTCAGTCCGATCCAATTTGGTTCGGTTCCATTCGATTTAATTCAATTAAAATCGACAAATGGAATTAATTTGTAAAATACGCGCACTGGTATATCGTTCAGTTTTAGTATTTAAATACCTCAGAGAAAACAGTTGAACGCCTTCACGTTCTTCGTTGCCTTAAACCTTATTGAAATGCAAATGTACTCATTATCCCTTGTTGAAGTACAAAGGTATATATTAAACTCATTAGAACGTATTTAACACATATTTATTTGAGTGTCAGCGCAATTTAGAGTGCTCTGAAGCACCATAAGTTTTTAATAGTTTTGAACTTCTGGAAGCACTCATAGTATAGTATGTATATTGCCCCGGCACGATTACCATGAATATGAGTCGGTCTAGATGACCTGGGATGATTATGGTCAGGAAATAACTATGGCTATCAAATCGTGAAACTGAAGCACTTATAATATATTGCTGAAACGTTGCAGCTAAATTAAAAACGTCCTAAACGTAAGTAACTGTCTTATTATCTATGTTATATAGTGCATATTTGACTTTAGTATAAATACAAAGGTGATAATACAAAATCGCGCGCTCTGATTGGTTTGCTATCTCGGATTATCAGCCGATAATCACCTTTTCGGACAAAATGGCTGCCAGTAGTTGTTTTGTCACTGTTAGCGAAGATGAAATTGAAAACTTTAAAGAAAATGCTGTCCCAAAATCGACAAAAGAACCTACTAAGTTTGGTGTCAAGCTATTTAAAGGTATCAGTAAATTTTCACGTTTTTTTGTCATTATGCGAGACAATGTTTACAATTTTTACGCGTAACGGTCGCGCTTTTAAAAAATAAAATATTTTCACTTTCAATGCTGTTTCCTTCTTTCTTTTTTGAAATAATCACCTTTGTATTTATACTAAAACGATTATTCACCTCAGGCAAAGTGATTATCGGTGAATATTTACCTCGCAGGCGAATAATTGTTAATTAATGTGTAACCTTAATATCTCCTTAGAAAAAATGACAAAATAAATTGTTGTTATTGTCACTTTATTTACCCTCAGTATAGAGTGGTTTTCATTAATTAACCCGTGAAACACTCTATAGTGTTATATCACTCTTTAATACACTCTAATTCCATTGTGTTATTTTGTTGTTATTTGACTATTACACTTTAACTAATACACTTTGTTTCACTAGTTATTAAATGAAAACCATTCTATAACTCACGTACATACTAGTCTTGGTAATTCGAACCAAAAATACTATTAAACCAGCTTGTACGCCTAAGTACAGCCAGTCATCGCCCGGGTCATGGGCTCAACTCCCATCACTGTCCGTTCTACCGGAAATGAAAAATAAAGGTTGCAAACCCGCCTTGAGTGGTAATTAATAGCAGTATAAATAAGTCTATTCATAAAAATAGAAGACTTGATCACGTTAAAGTGTATTCATGAAATAGAAGACATGATCACGTTAAAGTGTATTCATGAAATTAATAGAAGACATGATCACGTTAATTAAAGTGTATTCATGAAATAGAAAATTTGATCACGTTAAAGTGTATTCATGAAATTAAAAGAAAACTTACTTGATCACGTTAAAGTGCATTCATCAAATATAGAAAGCTTGATCACGTTAAAGTGTATTCATCAAATAAAAGATTTGATCACATTAAAGTATATAAGAGTCCTGGCTTTTTTTTTGGCGTTTTAAGAAGTTCATTTATAGGTCAGTCTTTAACAAATTTTCTTTTAATTTGAACATTTATTTGCGAAAAAATCGCGCCCTAAACTTTGACCGCGCCTCTAATAGTCGTCTCCCCAGCAACCTTTGCGTGACGCCGGCTGCGGGGAAGCTAGACTCAGTACCCTTATGGTTGACCGTGACCGTATTCTATAATCATGGACACAAGTACTAGTGTTGACAACATATATGTTTTGTGAGTAAAAATTGCACGAAATTGCAAAATTGCATTTTGGTCTTAACTGCTAGCTTCCCCTTTCCACCAACCTCATTTCCAGGATCGTTTCGCTTCACTTATGGGTTGGGCAGCAAATGATTATAAACGAGGGGTCCTTTGAGCGAGCTGAGGTTGCACCCTAAATTAATCAATGTTGCAGGGAGGATGAAGCATTGTCGAACCAAACGACATTAATCCGGGGGGAGGGGTAGAGGCATGAGACCTCTTGCTTTGTAGTTTGATGAGAATTAAATAATGAAAATTGTCACCTATCTTTGTTCCAGGTTGTATATTTTTTGGAGATTTTATAAATGAATCTATTGGAAGACTTGATCAAGCTGTATCAATTTTTGTGTTTTTGAAGAATGGTGAAATCAAGAGAGGTAGTATAAAAACGTAAACTGACGTAGACAAATGAAACGCAATGACGTCATTGAATATTGCTGTTATCTACATGTCACCACACTCTCGTACTGACTAGTTGCAATAATATTGCAATCACTATTGCTGTCCCGTTTAAGTGCAATTTAATATTGATTCGTTCTGTATAGCGATAATGTAATCAACTTTAAATTCATATCTATCAACTAGGATCTATTTTGGACTTATACAGAATGACTAGAATTTAGCAAGTAAAATGCCTGCTGTGTTCTTGAATGGTGCGGTGTTTTTTTTATTACAATTGATAGTCAAAAGAGACCACTCATAGTCCTTCTAACATCTTGCGACGCAACGCTTTCGATATTTAATAACGATCATAGAAGCGGCAAAACTATAAGCTCGAGTTGGTCTGGTGATGACTGACAGGCGATTCACAAAACGAAAAGGTTACATTTTTTCCACATGAAATCACCAAAAAGGGATTCAAAATCATAATCAAATTCATAATTGCTAACTAGTATTAGACAAATTGGACCAATAGCATATGATATGAGTAATTGCATCGGCTTTTGTCAAAGTTATTAGTACATTATTAGACATATTTAGACAAAGCAATGGATCGTTTTTCATCGCTACTTGATGACTTGCAACTTTCTGTAGTTTCATTTAGGTATCATTGAGTAATAGATAAGTTAAACACGATAATGTTGACGTAGCTTTTGATAAATAACTTGAACGTAAAAGAAAACAATAAGATGTCAGGAACTGGAAGTTTACAACCGTTCGATGTCTAGAATTTCTAAATAAATAGTCCAAAAATCATTTTTTCGGTTCAGTACAGCCCAAAAAGTCACCAGAAAAGAAAAACTTCGATTCTATGGACATGAACTGAGCGAATGTAGAACCTACATGTGTTTATTTTACGCATAGAATTGTTAAAATCATTGTGTTTACAATTTAAGGCAATATTTTTGGAGTTTTTACTTACGTATTGTTGCTGTCGCGTTAGTAGATTGACTGTACTTGTACCGATTCTGCAGCCTGCCGCTTCGTCCCTCGTTCCTTCGGCATTCACCACAGTTTAAGCTCTACCCTTGTAATAGTTTGTTTTAACGATTCACCAAGACCATCCAACTAAGTTGTATGATTTTCTGTGGCATCTTGTTTGAGAGCGCTGAATAATTGTCATGAATGATCTCAGTTCAGCCGACAGGTCACGGACTCATGAAAGAAAATCCACTCTTATTTAGTTGACCGTAAATTAAACCCTACTTATATTATACTATCACCGCCTCGCCCTTAGAGCTGGCTTGCAAATGTCGAGTCCCCAATGTCTTTCAATCAATTAATGCTAAGCCACTATATTCAAAAAACGCTGTCAATTAGAAGGGGATTAAAATATTACGTTTTTCTGTTGTAAGTCATTTTTGCCCACCCACACTTATATTCAATAGAAATTGTATTTTTGAAACAAACAAACGAACGAACGATCGAATAAACAAACGAACGATCCATCGATCGATCGGATAAACAAACGAAAGAACGGACGAACAGACGGACAGCGGACGAACGAACGAACAAGAAAACAACGGGATGAGTGAATGAGTGAATGAATGAACGAAAGAAATCAGAAAAAGTAACGAATGAAAGAGCGAGCGGACACGGGAACAAACAAACGAACAAATTAAATAGCGTACGAATAAAACTAAGAAAGGAGTTAATGAACTGAACCACAGTACGAGTGGATAAAAACGAACAAATTAAATAGCGTACGAATAAAACTAAGAAAGGAATTAATGAACTGAACCACAGTACGAGTGAATAAAAACAAACAAATTAAATAGCGTACGAATAAAACTAAGAAAGGAATTAATGAACTGAACCACAGTACGAGTGAATAAAAACAAACAAATTAAATAGCGTACGAATAAAACTAAGAAAGGAATTAATGAACTGAACCACAGTACGAGTAAATAAAAACGAACAAATTAAATAGCGTACGAATAAAACTAAGAAAGGAATTAATGAACTGAACCACAGTACGAGTAAATAAAAACGAACAAATTAAATAGCGTACGAATAAAACTAAGAAAGGAATTAATGAACTGAACCACAGTACGAGTAAATAAAAACAAACAAATTAAATAGCGTACGAATAAAACTAAGAAAGGAATTAATGAACTGAACCACAGTACGAGTGAATAAAAACAAACAAATTAAATAGCGTACGAATAAAACTAAGAAAGGAATTAATGAACTGAACCACAGTACGAGTAAATAAAAACAAACAAATTAAATAGCGTACGAATAAAACTAAGAAAGGAATTAATGAACTGAACCACAGTACGAGTAAATAAAAACAAACAAATTAAATAGCGTACGAATAAAACTAAGAAAGGAATTAATGAACTGAACCACAGTAAGAGTAAATAAAAACAAACAAATTAAATAGCGTACGAATAAAACTAAGAAAGGAATTAATGAACTGAACCACAGTACGAGTAAATAAAAACAAACAAATTAAATAGCGTACGAATAAAACTAAGAAAGGAATTAATGAACTGAACCACAGTACGAGTAAATAAAAACGAACAAATTAAATAGCGTACGAATAAAACTAAGAAAGGAATTAATGAACTGAACCACAGTACGAGTAAATAAAAACAAATAAAGTAGTGTTTTGCACACACCAACTAAAAATGGTAAACCCACGTGACGTGTTAAACGAAATTCCAAGTGTTATGCCATACCTAGCCTGCAAAACAGGCGTTCTTGTGGGTTTTTTTTTAGGAAAAAATCGGGTTTTTGGGTTTCCTGTGTTAATTGTATTTGACGATGATGCATGATATTTCATTGCATGTGCAAAATGATCGAGTCGAAAACCCGGCATAAATCTAAAATTGTTGTTATATTTCATAATGTACGTTATATGATGCATGACAGGAGCTAGGAAGAGGAGCAGCTAGGGATTGAAATATTCTTCCTCCCAAATCATTTTTCTCCCTACTCCCTAATTTTTCCACCATTTCTCCCTCCTCCCTGATTTTCTTTGTTCTTCGTAAATATAATATTAAAGTGGCCCAATTAATATTACAATATTAATCAGAATAATAGGCCCTCTACAGGACATGGCTATACGTGTTTCATTCTTCCATTCTTTTTATGTCACAGAAAAACATTTGAAATTTCAACGCTATCTTGCATGAGGTTCACAAACGAATAGGAAAAGAAAACCGCGGCATAAAAAAGGCTAACCGTTTCATGTCAAAAACAATATTTCAAGGAGGTAAGACGGACGACAGGTTTATAGAGGTAGAACTTTAAGTATTAGATTGAATTGAAACTCAAAACTAAAGAATAAACTATCTCCAAAGATGAAGTGTTTTGTTTTTCGTGTGGTAAATTTTTTTACCCCGCTAGGCACCTTTGCACAAAATCCCGTTGCTATGCTGTATCTAGGCACGTGACCAAGTCCTGCAAAGGGCCTATTAATTAGGTAATTAAATCGACCTTAATTTTCTCTCCTCCCTTTACATTTTGATTCTCCCTCCTCCCTCCTCCCTCTATTTTTACCTCTTTTTCTCCCTCCTCCCTGTTTATTTTTGCTGTTTCTCCCACCTCCCTGATCCGTTCCTCTCCTCTCTGACAGAACAATGGTCGAACTAGCAAACCTGCAATGCATATGTCCACAGCAGTGACGTTAACGGATTTAGTACACTCAGTTACCGAGTAATTCCGCGCGAAACATGTGACGTCAGTGATGTAGCTTGATAGTATCAGGGAGTATAAGTTCCATTCATTAGAGGCAAGATAACTAAAGGTTCGTGTTCCAGAGTTGGTAAGTGCACAAACATTCTCTCACTTTTACGCCAACCTTCTCCTACTTTACACAAGTCCATACTGTATTCTCGCTCTCACTACGGCCCGGCCCCTCTAATCTCCGTTGACCTTATACATAAGCTCTTAAGAGGTGCATATATATTATATTAAAAAAACTCGGTTGTTTCAAGTTCTTATTTGGTCCACGTGTATTGATGTTGTGTTCTTTATTAAGGTAACATGTACAGTTGGTCAGTGATGTAGGATGGAGCTATTTTTAAATTAAAATGCCTTGTAAACTGTAATAACTGAATACAGTTTTCAAATAGTACTAGTACAGAGCTGGATCCAATTATAGCGCAAAAGATAGGTTTTTTTTCTATTTGAGAGAGTTGCGATGTTCACAAAAGAAGAGGAAAACAAAACCATAAAAACTTTTCATGTCAAAAACAACACTTCAACAGGTTTATATATAGAGTAAGAATTCTAAGTATTATAGATTGAATTCATAGATCCACTATCCATTGCGTGCTATCACTTACTTACTGTTGATACGACCGACAAGCCAAATACGTTTTTCTCAATATATACAGCAAGTGAATTTTACTGAATTTATAAGTCTGTCTTGATATTTATGCCATTCTAAGAATACGTTAGGAAAAAAACAGTATTGCGGTAAATCTTTCTGAAATCTTAAAGATGTTGCATTGGGCTAAGAGCTTGGGAGGGAGGGGGAAAAATACTCGAGTAGACTTTCTTTCTCAACACCACAGGATTATTCCCCGAGTCAATATAAGTACGAAAAAGTGGGCGGGAGGGTGGGGGAAAAACACTCGAGTGGACTTTCTTTCTCAACACCACAGGATTATTCCCCGTAACATCCATCTGCCCCTTTCATCCTACTATCCGGTTTGATGTTGTTTGTCTCGCTAGTTTGGGCAACTAACTTGAATGAACTAACACCAAATGCATTGTTTATATAGTCTTGCATATCATTAACCATCTCCCTTGGGAGTAGATAATCAGTGAGAATAGTGAAAGGCGTACACTTACACTAATTTATACTAATTACTAACAGCTAACTATAATGTGTAAAGCGCATTTGAATATAAACACATAGAAAGTGCGCTATATAAATGCATTATCATTATCATTATCGGGGAGGAGGGAGAAACAGCAAAAATAACTAAGGAGGAAGGGGCAAAAAGAGGTAAAATTAGAGGGAGGAGGAAGAATTAAAATATATAGGGAGGAGGGAGAAGATCGGTTTTACCTAATTAATAAGCACTTTGTAGGACTTGGTCACGTGCCTAGATACCGCATAGGAACGGGATTTTGTGCAAAGGTGCCTCGCGGGGTAAAAAAAATACAAACGAAAAACAAAACACGTCATTTTTTGAGATGGTTTATTCTTTAGTTTGACGTTTCAATTCATTCTAATATTAAAACTTAAAATTAAAACTTAAAATTCTTCCTCTATAAACCTGTCGTCCGTCTTAATACCTCCTTGACATGTTTTTGTTTTTGACATGAAAAGTTAGCGTTTAACTTTTTTGTGGTTTTCTTTTCCTGTTCTTTTGTGAACATCACGCAAGATATCGAATTTTCAAGGTTAGTAATCGGGGTAACTTTTAGTTTTTCCCGTTAATTTCAAGACTTCTTGGTATTTGAAATTTCATGCCACGGAAATGTTGAATAAGTCGACTGCCAAGTGTCGCTCAAAAAGACCAAGGCATAGTCGTAAAAACTCATCTAAATAGGTTTCAAGATACGCTATCGAGTCCTACATTGCTGCCAGGGCATTTTCTAGACATTTTATTAAGGTAAGGAATTAAAATTTATCCTTAGAGCAAGGTTGTGTTGTATCCCTCACGTAGCTATAGTATTAAAGTGAGATAAGATGCATCCGACCTCATGTTAGTTTTCAGTACGACAAAAAAATCCGGCAAGCCAGTATAAAAATTTAAGTCCCGACCAAACTTTGAAATCGCCTCCCTTTCTTTAGCACTTGCACTGAAATTCTATTCTGAGTTGTTCTAGCTCCTGCTGTTGTTGTTTCATGCAAATAAGCTTCGATATTCAGTGGTTTGCGTTTACAATTACTGGAGGTAGAACCAACTGATGATAAACTGGAATTGACTTGAAAATGTCTCTCCCCAAAGTTTCTCCCCAAACTCCCCTGACAAACTGTTTGGGGGGAAAGTGATATAGCGTAGGACCCAGGCCCGCTCTGAAAATCATGCTAGAAGTATTGAACTTGTATGCCGATTTTGTACAGTACAAGACGTAGTAGACTTGCTACAAGTCGACTACTCTTTAGGGATACTGTTTATTTCGGATACTATGAATTTCAAAAAAAAAAAAAAAGGATTTTGAGAAAGTCTAAAGACGTAGCAGCTCGGCGTTTGAAGGCACAGTGTCGCGATCTATGACGTGGCCGTGCGGCTCGACAAGCAATGTCGAATACCAATACCAGTCGAGCTCATTATAGTGTGTAAGTCTGACAATAGCGATGTACGAACTAGGCCTATTGTATGATACAAATATGTTCAATGAATGACATTTACTTACCAGAACATCGGCACAAACAGGGTGGGAAGAGGGGGTACTAATCACGAATCACGCGCCGTTTTTTCATGATTTCACGGATCACGGAGTTTAACGTAAAGCGTTTTCACGAATCACAGTTTTAGAACTCGCGATGTTAGGGAGCGGTCATTATTTATGGTGGGGAAGGGGGTGGGTGATTGTGAGGAGGGGTTATGGAATTTTCAAGGCATCTGAAGGAGGGGACTAATTTTCCCAGGCAACTGAGGGAGGGATCACGATTTTGGCAAACATCAAAAGGAAGGGTCATGAAAAACATGTTAATGGTAAGGCTTTATGTCCGAAATGTTTTAATCTGAAATTGTTAACTCTGAAGTCTGAAATTTGTAACTCTGAAGTCCCTTCTCGGCTTTCGTACTTCTCGGCTTTCGTAGGTATTATAAATTCTTCAGGATAGCGACAATAAATTATCGTTATTTCCAAATCATGGGCTACCTGTGTGGAAATGTAGACGAATAACCTGGAAAGATTGGTACTTATTCCCGTGGAACGCCTTTCAGTAAATGTATTCAATTCATTATACTAAATTCCTTTTAGCTTCGTTAAAGTTAAAGTTTAACAACAAAATATAATCCAATAACATGAATGTTAAAGAACAGAAACCATTTGAAGAGATTGGGCTTAACATGTCAGATGTACCAGTCATTGCAGAAAGAAAAATGGACTCCAAGTCAGATAATGAACGGCGAACTGCGTTACGGGAATCGTTTGAAACTATTTTGGAGAACATTGAAGGGAAAGATTGCAAACGCCAAGGCCTGCTGAAAACACCTTCTAGAGCTGCTGATGCGATGTTGTTTTTTACTAAAGGATACGAGGAGAACTTAAGTGGTAAGATTGTGGACAATACTTATGTGTGAATGAATTCACTGCACACACGTGACAAGCATGGTTATTGCAAAATATGGCTAAATGTAAAGTTCCATTTCGTCCACTTCACTAGTGAACTTATTATTGTGCTCCCTCTAAAAGATATGGATTTCACATCATTGTTTTATACATACCGTTTAATATTATTGATCAAATGTTTAGTTATAATTTGGTTCTATTTTTGATGTACATCGAGCGTTTACCATAAGATTATAATTAACATTTCTCTCGGAAGATTGCCTTTATTCAAATTATTAATCTGTTAATTAACTCATTTTAAATGCCCTTAAAATGTAATTAATTCCACTACCCAGGTTGACATCTTACCAAGATCCATGTAAGATCATACAAGATCCAAGCAAGATCCAGGCATGATCTTACAAGATCTTGCATGCATGTTACCCTCAATCTGCAAGAAATTTCACAAACTTTCATGCATCTGCCAATATTTAATTAAAATCTTCCCAAGATCCTTGAACCAAGAAATTTGCTTAGTAATTAAGATATTGGATGATCGTAAGGCCGATTTACACGATACGATTTTGACCTATGACTGTAGTTTATATATGATTTGCCTACAACATGTAGTAGTTACCATCCACACGCACACGACTAGTCGTATACGATTCGTATACGCCATTGCTAAAATTGTGAGGGATTGGACGAAATACTAGTTCCAGTCCTAATATGGGACAAATCACGTCATTTTCCTACGACAAGTCGTAGGGTTTTGATCCTTGGTTCAAAATCCTACTACAAGTTGTAGGTTGCGTGCATCGGTCGTAGGCAAGTCGTAGGGGCATTTACATGGCACGACTTGGAGACTTTGACTCATTTGAGTCGTATACTACAAGTCGCACACGACAATCGTGCCGTGTTAATCGGCCTTTACTAGCTAGATCTTACAAGATCTTGACAAGAGGCTCAACCCGTGTATAACTACTGCAATGTATACTAAGTTTCAGTGTTATAATAAGTGTCTTTTTTATTCTAGAGCTTCTAAATGATGCTGTTTTTGATGAGAATCATGATGAACTAGTTGTAGTCAAAGATATCGAAATGTTTTCACTGTGTGAACATCACCTTGTGCCTTTTATTGGAAAGGTAAGTGGTCCGTGGAGTTCCTGTGTAATTACATGACTCAATCTCAAGGAATATCCATGGCATAAGGAACTGGTCATTACTGACAGGGAGGGGGGAGGTGGGCTGGTGCATATAGAGGGGGCTAGTATTTTTTATAATTATGCTCCTTTAAGGTGTTTCCCAGTAGTTTCTTTAATGACCACACTTCCCATTTTCATTTAGAGAATTGATCAACTTTCACTGGTCTGATCAAGATGTATTTTGCACCAGATACAAAGCATAGATGGAAGTTTTGATTGATGTCTATATTTCAATTCATTTGGTGTTGCTATGGCAACATAATACAAAGATGGCAAAAATAGGTTTTTCTAAAATATCTTGTATTTTGATGATTTTTTGTATGAGCTTCAGAAAAATGACAGGTGTTAAATTTCATATTCATGCGCTATTAATCTCACCATAATTAGGATGTTGGATTAGAGCGATTTCATATAAATAACAAAAATGATGTTTTTGTGAATTATTTAAATTGTTATTTAAATTGTTATTTAAGTTGTCATAGTAACACCAATTGAGTTGAAATTGACATCATTCAAAACTTCCATTCTATGCTTTGTATCTGGTGCAAAAGACATCTTGATCAGACCAGTGAAAATTGACAAATTTGCAAAATGAGAATGGGAAGTATGGTTATTAAAAAACTACTGGGAAACACCTTATAAGAACAGGGCTAAGAGGGACGAAGGGCACTTTAGGGGAGGGGGCTCAAACAAAATAGTGCATTAATAAAAACCATAGCCAAGTAGCCATTTTGATTAATAAGTTCTTCTTAGAAGAACTACATTTTTTTCAATTACAGGACTGGTATTATAATGATTCATTGTTTAAATATATCAAAAGATATATTAATATATATTTCATGCCAATTAAATAAATAAACTAAACAATGTTTTTCATTTTCAGGTTCATATAGGCTATTTACCTAACAAGAAGGTTGTAGGACTAAGTAAATTAGCAAGGTACAAAAGACAGTTTTGAAAATTATGTTCTCTCTAAGACAGCCTGATAAATTTGCATATTACTTCAACCAACTGTTTAATCTTTATCTTTTATTGTCCATAGAGTTGTGGAAATGTACTGCAGAAGACTTCAAGGTAATAAAATGACTCAACCTATTTCCAAATTTATTGATAAATTTAGATACAGGATAAAGGAAAGGAAGTGAGGTTAAATAATGATTTAATTACAGGAAAAGAGAAAAGAAATATAGTTAAAAGTAAGAAAGGTAGTATGTAAAAAAAAAGTAAACATGAGGAAGTGACAAAGACGAAAATATGAATGAGGGAAAGGAGGAAGAAAGGAAAGGAGGGAAGAAGGAAAGGAAGAACAGGGAAAGGAAGAAACAGGGAAAGGAAGAAAGAGAAAAAGGGGAAATGAATAACAGGTAAAGGAAGAAACAGGAAAAGGAAGAAAGAGGGAAAAGAAAAAAGGGGAAAAAAGGGAAGATGGAAAGGACATATATATAAAGATCAAGGAAAAAGTGAAGAAATTGGGGGTTTAAAAAAGTACATGAAGAGAAGAGAAATAAATAAAGGGAATTTAAACATTTAATATTATGAGGTATCTGAGAAGAGGGTGAAGAAACATTGTGGGTCAGGATCAAGTCAATAGAGTTGAAAGAAATGAGTCAAAAGATTTTAGAAAAGGATGTGCAGGATAAAAAAAAGAGAAAGGAGAGGCAAAGAAATTTAGTCAGCCTAATCATGTTTACTTATTCTGTTTATTCCAGTACAAGAACGCTTGACCAAACAAATTGCTCATGCAGTTGTAGAAGCTACAAACCCAGCAGGTGTTGGTGTTGTCATTGAAGCTTCGTAAGTTAACACACAAGACATTTTATAGACTGTTTTTCCCCCCAATAATCACCTAGTACATATTGTTTCTGTGCTTTTAGAAATGCTTATCAAAAACATTTTTTACCAAATGAAATGAGCATTCTCGGGAACCCAGGGGTAATCTTCTGTCACTTGTTTCTCGCTCCCAGAATAAATACCCCTGGGAACATAGTCTGTTGTAGCTTGTTCTGGAAGTCAAAATTCAAACTTATTTAACAACTTTCTTTGAATGGTTATCTTGATTTTCATTGGTCGACCTAATAAGGTCAACCAATCAGGAAAGAGCTGAATTTTGACTTCCGGAACAAGCTCCAACAGACTACGTTCCCAAGGGTATTTATTCTGGAAGCGAGAAAAGAGCATTTACAGAAGATTAACCCTGGGTTCCCGAGGATGTGAAATGAGTGGTTATTTTTCATTTTTTTATACAATCACTTTTGTATTTAAAATATACTAAAACAAGTTTTGTGTCTGTGAATAGATATATGTGCAATACGCTATAATAATTATAACCACCACATAAATTACATTACATAATAATTCTATAATAATCTGAGGTCGCAAAGGTGATTATTTCAAAAAATAAATTAACCAAACTGAAAAAAAATAATACAAACCAATAGCACAAAAATATATAAATATAATATTAATTATATCAATGCTGTCCCATGCGCAGGATCATTGAAGCATTAGAAATAAGAAAACACAAGAGCAACATCATTAATTAATGGTTGTGTAGAACACATATTATCAATAGAATGGCACTAGGTTCAATGAACCCTAACATAGGCTTTAAAATGTGTTCTAGTTTACTTTATCTCAATGTGGAATTCGTCATATCACTGACAAAGCTGTAACAGGCGAAACGTTTGACAAAAAAACAAACAAACAAGAAATTTGCCTTAAGAAGTCATCTATTTCCTAGTTCATATATAATTATATATATATGTGATTTGTATATATATATTTTTATATATACCAGGTAATTATAGAAAATTGATCTCGTGGTTCAACAATATACTAAAAAGTTAATAAATGTATATTTGGTTGCAGGCACATGTGCATGGTAATGAGAGGAGTACAGAAATCAGGCAGTAAAACTATAACCAGTTGCATGCTGGGAGTGATGCGTGACGACCCTAAAACAAGGGAGGAATTTCTAACACTTATAAAACAATGAATGGATGGCTGTTTCAATTACAATAATACTGGAATAAAAAAAATATATTAATACTAGGTTATATTTAACATATTTCGCCTTCAACTATTAATAATTACAATAATAAATTATTAAAAAATATTAATATTAAAAGACATCCATGACATTAATATATTGAATATCAATATATTGAATAAGTTTCTTGTCTTTTGTCTCTGACTTAATTCAATTCAATAACTCAATCATTTCATATCTACTCATTTTATATCACGAGGTCTATCAAGGTAATAAATAATGTTTATTTAATTTAACATGAAACCAAACTTCAATTACTTTAGTATATTATAGAAAAACTAGTTTGTTAATGTGGGGATTTACCTAGTATGTAATACATGTATTAATTATAATGATCTATAATCAATTTAATACAGTGGTACCTCTATTAAGCGGTCACCCTCTATTAGGTGGCCACAATAAAAAGTCCCAAATCTATTCTTATACCTATTCTATACCTCTATTCAGCAGCCAACCTCTATCAAGCGGCCACTTTGGAAAGTCCCGAGGGTGACCGCTTAATAGAGGTACCACTGTAATGTTTATTTATGGGTTTATAAACTGAATTGAAATATGGTGTTCTCCATCTCCACAATGAACTGTATAATATGTGTATGATTAATATGGTATGGAATGGTTTTATAATATCAGGGTATATAGTTTTATTGATATAATAATTTGTAATTACAACATTGGAATTTTATAGGAGTGATTTTACAGAATTCAAATATTTAATAAAATACTTTGCTAGAGTAAAAATGTGATTTAATTCCTACTGAATTGTCCTGCATATGCATTGGAATTTTGTGGTATACACCTATTTCAATTAACGTTGTCCATCTGGAATGGTTGATCTGAGACGGATAGGAATTGTGGGAGTTCATTAAACTGCAAATACAATGTTTTAATCACACTTGAATGGTGCTGAATTACAGATAACAGTATTTCAGAAGTAAACATTAATATGCAAGCGTGATTATAATAGTGTATTGGTAGTTTAACGAGCCCCCACAATTCCTATCGGTCTCAGATCAACCATTCCAGATGGACAACGATAATTGAAATAGGTGTATCTTTAGTTAATTAATACAATTTCTTTAAAAATATTTGTAGCATCCACTTGATAGAGTACACATATTATATCCGTGAAACAAGTAGTACTAATTAGTACTAAATAGTGCTAATTAAACAATAGAAAACAATAGAATTAGCATAAAATATCACTATTTAGTACTATTTATGTTTGTATTCTATTCATATATGTCATTATTTATACATATGTTTATTAGTGCATCCACCCATTTGATGTATCCCTTGAATTATTGAATAGAAGAGTCCCCTTCACAGTTCTCTGCACCATCTAAAATAAAAGGTAGACGGGCCTTTGCATCCAAGGGGCTGTTTATATACACCTATTTCAATAATCATAGTCGCAATCAATGCTGCAGTCCACACTCTGAAGCCTTCAAAGGATGTTGGTATTTCTAATCTTGTTATCGATTTATTCATAGCATATTTTGGTTGTATGTGTTTGCGCTATATGAACATGACAAGTTTCGCAGTGATAGATGATGAAACAGATATAAAGTTAAAAAGTGCGTAATAAATCACACATTCAGTTCAAATTACCGGCATCCTTTGCAGGCTTTAGAGTGTTGACTGTAGCTTCGGCTGCAACAACAATTTTTCAAATAGGTGTATATGGAAGCGAGTTGTCCCTGCTAGCCGGGATAACTCTATTGTCTTGAATTCCCCGGGGAAACACAAAACAATAGAGTTATCCCGGCTAGCAGGGATAACTCGCCATCGTATAAACAGCCCCCAAGTGAAACGAACATTGAGCTTGCAATGATAGAAACCTTTTTATTAAACCTTATGGGACAATAGTCCTTTCCACCTCAGTGACCATGAATCAATAATAAACTAGTTCCAAGCTAAGTCAAGGTTTGCGTGTCTGCACATGATAAAATATCATAGTTTTTCTATGCACATCAACTCAAACATTGACTTGAAACTATTATTCATCATCACACTGAGCGGAACTCTGAAAAGGACAGCATTTATTCATATGTCTCTATCATTGCAAGTTCAACGTTCATCTCACTTCGATGCAAAGGCCTGGCTACCATTCAAGATGGCGCAGGGAACTGTGAAGGGAACTATTCATTCCTTTCCCATTTATGCATTCATTCATAGTTTCATCCATCCATGGGATAGTTCATTCACCCATTTATCTACCTTATTTTTAGATAAATAAACAGTACATCATTTACAATTATCTATCAGTGATAGAGCAAATGCAGTTAAACCATCAAATGTAATCTAAGTAAGTACTAACAAATAGTGACTATTTTGTCACTATCGCTCAACCAGAACATCTTGAGACAAAAGAGTAATACACAAGAAACCTCATTATACCCTTTGTTTTATTATTTATTCTGGGTGAATAGTAGCAACAATTAGTCACTAAATAGTGACTATTTGTTAGAATTTACTTGATATTATTTCATGGTTTAACTGCATTTGCTCTAGGTAATATAATGAAAGTTGTAACTTTGTAGAAAATGTTGACTTAACTTTACTGACGTTTCGAGCTTTAGCCCTTTGTCGGAGTAAAAGAGTTAGACTATAGCTAAGAAAGATACTGAGTATAAATAAGAAGCGGGAAAAGTGATGAACCAATCAAAAGGCAATAGAAAATGTAGGAGGAGTTAAAGAACAATGGAAAAATTAATTGAAAGCGAATCGTTCATTCATGCCAAAAGGTTGTTGTGTCCCTAAGGAATAAATTAGTCACATTTCTTTAGATTTACGGTTATTGTTAGTTCCAGTAATACGACATAAACCAAAAGCTGTCATGTGATTAATGTTATGATTAGCAGAATTAAAATGGCGGGAGACATTTATCTATCAATCTATTTATTCATTCATTTGTCCATCCATTCATTCATTTTGTTATCCATTCATTTATACATTCATCCGTCAATTTATTCATGAAGCACCATTACTGTGCAGTCCATATACAGTTATTTCAAAAAAACGTTGAATACTGAAATAGTGCATTCCAAGACCAAAGAGCATTGTGGGTTTTATTAATTTGAAATAAAAAAATACTCCCAATAACTAGCTTGTATATTGTTTTGAATGGAATGCACTAAGAATAAAATAACTAATTCTTATTTATTTTATTTTAAACAATATTAAATGCCCCAAAATGCATTTGGGTCTTGCAATGCACTATTTCAGTATGCAGTATTCAGTATTCTACATTTTTTGCAATACATATTAATACATATTTACTGGCTTGCTATTAGACGTCCAATGGTATCGATAATACGACTACCACGTGGACATGTAACAAGATCCAAACTTGGTGATTCAATCTTGTCTGACAGAAGTTTGTCCAACTCTACACGTAATGTACGAACTAGTCTTGCCACCTACAAAACAATGAAAAGTTAAATTTTAGAGAGTTTTAAGTAAAACAAAGTTTTTTCAGACATTCCTAATAGAATATTTCAAAATGCCCCAGTCTTTAAAATTGATTCATTTATTAATTTTGTTCCAGCTAAACTGCCAGCCTGACAAAACAGATACTCTTTCGCTCCTTTTCCCACGCGAAAACGTCTGTTTTCTCAGGCTAATAGTTTGAGGGATGTTTTAAAACTATCTGATTGAAGGTTTGTTTGATGTCTGATTATTCCTAGGATAATTGCCAGTAAAAATAGATAAGAAACTTATCACTTTCAATCAGGCCAAAAATTGAAATTTTCGACCATGCCGGAAAGGGCAAAAAATGCCAATTTTGCTCATTTTACAAGATTTTTTAAACACCCCTAAAACTATGTATGTGATTGAAGGTCTGTTTGATATCTGATTATTCCTAGAATGATTGCCAATAAAAATAGATAAGAAACTGCATGATCATTCCAATTTCAATCGGTCCAAAAAATGAAAAGATTTTTAAAATGTTTAAAATATCACTAAAACTCATTACTCCAAAAGGAAAAAGTCAGAGAAGCCATTTGAGAGGCTACTTTATAATAAAGATTTATAACAATATTAAAGATACTTTATGTACGCTGAAAGGTCTTCCCATGGAATGTCTATTTCTCTGTACTTTTCACTCAGCGCTTCAGGTCCTGCTAGCCTGCGTGCAGTCGAACACAAAACAAAAAGGTTTTTTACAGATCAAAAAGTGTTTTTTTTTCTACACCAAAAAGGTGTTTTACATCAAAAACGTTTTTTGAACATGAAAAAGGTTTTATACATCAAAAACGTTTTTTTTAATATAAAAAAGGTTTTTATATAAAAAGGTATTTTCTACATCACAAAGGTTTTTCACATCAAAAAGGTTTTTACATCAAAAAGGTTTTTTATATCAAAAAGGTTTTTTTATATCAAAAATGTTTTTTCTACATCAAAAAGTTTTTTTTTACAGATCAAAAAGTTTTTTCCTACACCAAAAAGGTGTTTTACATCAAAAACGTTTTTTGAACATGAAAAAGTTTTTTTAACATCAAAAAGGTTCTTTCTTTATATCAAAAATGTTTCTACATCAAAAAGGTATTTTCTACACCACAAAGGTTTTTCACATCAAAAACGTTTTTTTTTAATATAAAAAAGGTTTTTATATAAAAAGGTATTTTCTACATCACAAAGGTTTTTCACATCAAAAAGGTTTTTACATCAAAAAGGTTTTTTATATCAAAAATGTTTTTTCTACATCAAAAAGATTTTTTACAGATCAAAAAGTTTTTTTCTACACCAAAAAGGTGTTTTACATTAAAAAGGTTATTTTTTTATATCAAAAAGGTTTTTATATAAAAAAAGGTATTTTCTACATCACAAAGGTTTTTCACATCAAAAACGTTTTTACATCAAAAACGTTTTTTTTTTAATATAAAAAAGGTATTTTCTACATCAAAAAGATTTTTCACATCAAAAAGGTTTTTACATCAAAAAGGTTTTTTTATATCAAAAAGGTATTTTCTACATCAAAAAGGTATTTTCTACATCACAAAGGTTTTTCACATCTAAAAGGGTTTTTTTATATCAAAAAGGTTTTTTCTACATCTAAAAGGTATTTTCTACACCACAAAGGTTTTTCACATCAAAAACGTTTTTTTTAATATAAAAAAGGTTTTTATATAAAAAGGTATTTTCTACATCACAAAGGTTTTTCACATCAAAAAGGTTTTTACATCAAAAAGGTTTTTTATATCAAAAATGTTTTTTCTACATCAAAAAGTTTTTTTACAGATCAAAAAGTTTTTTTCTACACCAAAAAGGTGTTTTACATCAAAAAGGTTCTTTTTTTATATCAAAAAGGTTTTTATATAAAAAAGGTATTTTCTACATCACAAAGGTTTTTCACATCAAAAACGTTTTTACATCAAAAACGTTTTTTTTTAATATAAAAAGGTATTTTCTACATCAAAAAGATTTTTCACATCAAAAAGGTTTTTACATCAAAAAGGTTTTTTTATATCAAAAAGGTATTTTCTACATCAAAAAGGTATTTTCTACATCAAAAAGGTATTTTCTACATCAATTATAAACATCAAATTGTAAACATCATATTGTAAACGCATTGAGGCTTGCGAAATTAATTAATTAAAAAGGTTATTTACATCAAAAATATTTTTTTTACATCAAAAAGGTTTTATCATACAAAAAAGTTTTTCATTACAGCTAGCAGTAATCTGAAACCAATTCCAGGTTTGATCTAGTTATAGTAATTAAATTGAGCTTATTTAACCAGCTGTTATTCCAGTAAGGACTAAAAAGCCGCTTTTCGTTACGACAATAAGATTCTGTCGTGGCGTAATGGTCTGGACTCCAAATCATATGGTGGTTGGTTTGAGCTTCGGCGTTGGTATTTCAAATTATTTTTATCTTTTATACCATCTATAAAATTAAAAAATTGAGTAAAAAATCGGAAGTTTAAAGATGAATTCCAAAATTAAAAACAAAATGAAATGGGAAATTATAAAAATATAGAAGATGAAAAAAAAGGGAAATGAATAAATAAATGAATCAGAAACCAAGTGTGACAAAAAATAGCTCACTCTAGAACTAGAAGTTCCCATGACATGGCTCCGACGTGACGGATCCCATAGCGTGGCTCCGACGGGACTGCTCCCATAGCGTGGCTCCGACGGGACTGCTCCCATAGCGTGGCTCCGATGAGATGGCTCCCCTGCTCCCACGGGAGCAGGTGACGCTGAACTCTTGTTTGCCCCCTACTTTGATGTTCAAAAACCCTTTTTTTATATATTAAAAAGGTTTTTTCTACATCAATTTTTTTTCTACATCAAAAAGGTATTTTCTACATCAAAAAGGCCGGGTTTTTTTACATCAAAAAAGGTGTTCTACATCAAAATATTTTTTCACACATCAAAAAGGTTGTTTTTACATCGAAAAGTATTATATAACATAACTATATAAAAATACTTTTGTAAAAACGTTATTGTAAAATCACTCCAAGTGAGATAGAAATATATTGTCAAACTAAATATACGAAGCAGATGACGTATGAATTACTGGACAAATATTGAGATTTATTGTCATCCATGATAATAACTATTGAGCTAGAGGAAGGAGCTGATTGAAAAGATTAACTAGGGCGAAAACTCAGTTATATAAGCAGCCCTCATATCACACTCCAATAAAGTGTCAGCTAAGGTAGAAAAAGAGAAATCCAAACTGCCTACTCACAAAGTTCTCTTGGTCCTGGTCCGTTCATCCTAAACTTGAGAACCGAGAAGTTGCTTTATCTACAGATCGTTACCTAATTTTGTCACAAGCAGCTTCACGAAATTTACACTAATCACAAAGTTCACATCATTTTATCAAAGATCTCTTGGTCCTGGTCCGTTCATCCTAAACTTGAGAACCGAGAAGTTGCTTTATCTACAGTCTGTTACCTAATTTTGTCACAAGCAGCTTCACAAAATTTACGCTAATCACAAAGTTCACATCATTTTATGAAAGATCTCTTGGTCCTGGTCCGTTTATCCTAAACTTGAGAACCGTGAAGTTTCTTTATCTACAGATCGTTACCTAATTTTGTCACCAGCAGCGAGCTTCACGAAATTCACTTTAAAAAAATTCACGTCAAAGTTCATACCATTTTATTAGAAGGAAGAAAAAATGCATCAAGATGAGTGTTTAGCCAATGTAATCATATTACAGCCTTCTTTTAGTCTAGTAATGGCATGTTTGTACATTCTCGTAGCAATACCAATAATGTTATTGAATCTTATAATACTCGTTGCTATTTGGAAGACTAAGACGTTGCATTGTCCTTCGTACATACTTATCGCTAATTTAGCGTTAACTGACTTCTTAATGGGTTTTGTAGCATGCTCAATACAATTTGCTATAAACCTCTTCCAGTACAGAGGAGACAAGTACCTCTACTGCGGTGTTTCGACAACGTTTGGTCCGTTAATTTTGTTCTTGGTGATAATAGATCTCTATGTACTAACTCTCATCAGCATCGACCGCTTCTTGGCCGTTAAACTGATATTTTCCTACCGCACTACCGTGACAAACAGACGAATCAAATATTCATTAACATCTGGATGGGTGATATGTTCTTTGATGATCATTACAATTTCTGTCTTGGCATCTCAAAATGTATTTTTTATCGTTCGAACGATATTTCCAATATTTTTGTTATGTGTCATCGCCATTTTTTCTTCAATGTCTTCCTATCTGTTGAGGAAGCATACCAATCAGAACATGAATCAACAACTGGCCAATAGTTCTACCCACTTTGATGTCAGCAAATACCGAAGATCATTCCACACAATGCTCATAGTATTGTTTTCTATTCTGGCCATTCTTGGGCTAGTTGTGATTGTTAACGTTTTAGCTGTGCAAACATTAGTTCGCCAAAATCATATAGCATTGTATCTGAGATCGGTAGGAGAGTGGATTGCGGTAACCAATCAGTCTGCATTTAGCCCTATCTTGTATTTATGGAGAACCAAGGATTTAAGGCAAGCTGTAAAGAATGTCTTTAAAAGATCAGCACGAACTGAGCCAGAACGAGCTGAGCCCGCACGAACTGCGCCAGTACGAACTGCGCCAGCACAAACTGAGCCAGCACGAACTGAGCCAGCACGAACTGAGCCGGCACGAACTGAGCCAGCACGAACTGAGCCAGCACGAACTGAGCCAGAACGAACTGAGCCATAACAAACTGAGCCAGAACGAACTGAGCCAGCACGAACTGAGCCATCACGAACTGAGCCAGCACGAACTGAGCCAGCACGAACTGAGCCGGCACGAACTGAGCCAGCACGAACTGAGCCACAAAACCCTGTCTTGAGCATGTGAATAAAAATACACGGGTGGGACCCTGATCGATCACGCATGGAACAACTACTTTAGATTGATTTTTTTTCATTTCCACAATCGCTTTTACTGCGTAATTTACATCCATTCCTGGGGGTAGATACATTCGGAGCCTTTTATTTCTAGGCATGAATACCTTTCGCCGACACTCGAGTCGTGATTCGCCGACATTATAAAACCTGTTCGCCGACAGTCCGTAACCAGTTCGTCGACATTCTAAAAACCTAGAGAAACTTACTATAATAATATTTTATCGTCCTATATCATACAAATATGAATTGTTTTGTTTGACCGTCCAAAATACGGTTCAAAAAACATAAACTTCGTTCGCACCATCCTCATTTTTATTCATGAACAATCGCTTTGCGTCCTTCGCACATTCGTTCAAATCTTTTTAAAAAGTGATCCTGAATATACTTTTCAATTCAACGAAATTTCTCAGCAATCCAACAGGATTTAACGAAAACAAGCCACCGCCATCAGTCAGTGTCGATCTAGCAGTATTATAAACAGGCCGTATAAACAAGTGTTTTCGATCCATGAGCTCCACTTAGACTACTTCGCGGAAATTATTCCCAAAAGCTTCATTTTGAAGCTCTTATGATGTCTTAAGAGCTTGCTGTTATTTAAATGATGCCAATCTACTAGAGGGAAAGATGATATTTTAAACAAAAATTGTCAGAATGCTTTAAATTTCGTTGTTTCTCTGTTTATGACCAGCTGCGGCCGAATCGCCGACGGCTCACAACATATTTCTTATGGATTAAGGTGTTTCCCAGTAGTTTTTTATTGACCACACTTCCCATTTTCACTTAGAGAGATGATCAACTTTCCCGGCCTGGTCTGATCAATTTCTATTTTGCACCAGATACAAAGCATAGATGGAATGTTTGATTTATGTCAATTTCAATTCAATTGGTGTCGCTATGGCAACATAAAACAAAGATGGCGGAAATACGTTTTCAAAATTATCTCCCATTTTCGATGATCTTCATAAAACGTCACATTCATGCACTGTTAATCAGACATTAATTAGAATGTTTGATTAGAGCGATTTTGAATAATTTGCAAAAACATTCTTTTTGCAATTTATTTAAAATCGCTATAATCAAACATCCTAACTATGGTCAGAATAATAGCGCATGAATGTGAAATTTATCACCTATATAGTCATTTTTCTGAAGCTCATCGAAAATGCGAGATATTTTAGAAAAACATATTTCCGCCATCTTTGTTTCACGTTAATTTAAGTTGTCATAGCAACACCAATTGAGTTGAAATCACAACTTCAATCTATGTTTTGTATCTGGTGCTAAGTACATCCTGATCAGATCAGGGAAAATTGATCAATTCGCTAAGTGAAAATTGGGAGTGTGGTCATTAAAAAAACTACTGGGAAACACCTTAATAAAGATGTTTACAAAAGAATTAGGTTGACAAATAAAAGCGCGAGCTAGTTACTCCAGTTATGCCACTAGACTTGCTTCAAATTGCTCAATCACAACTTCAATCTATGTTTTGTATCTGGTGCTAAGTACATCTTGATCAGATCAGGGAAAATTGATCAATTCGCTAAATGAAAATTGGGAGTGTGGTCATTGAAAAAACTACTGGGAAACACCTTAATAAAGATGTTTACAAAAGAATTAGGTTGACTAGCGCGAGCTAGTTACTCCAGTTATGCCACTAGACTTGCTTCAAATTGCTCTTACTCTCTCCCAAAAGCACGTACCAATTATGGTAAATTTGCTCTGAGGTTTGCTGGTGTGAAAACTTGGAATGCTATTGATAAAGAATTAAAGCAGGCTCCCAGTACAATGTATATCTTCATTTAAAAATAAACTGAAGAAATCATTGTTAAAGAGTTATGAAAAATAACTTTGTATTTTTTCTCTCATCCATTTTACATTTATTATTCACATTTACTTATATATTTTTTTTCCATTTCCTTAATAAATATTCTATATATACTTTTTTTCATGTTAAAATTATATTTATATTTACAATATTTATATTGTAGATATAAAAATATTATTACTTATACTTATATATTTACTATTATACTATACTATACTATACTATTATATTATATTATATTATTATACTATTATACTATTATATGTTTAACATATTAATATCTTTCTGCTAATTTTGACCAATTATTGACCAAATTTTAGTTAATTAATTTAGAAGCTTGCTGTCCAGTATAGCCCTTAAGGTTATTGCAGCAAACTTGCACCTTTTGTGTATGATTAAGATCGTCGCGGAGAAATAAGCAATTTATGTAATTGCAATTATAGACGCCCGAAAAAAATGTGCAATGCTCTACCAACTGAGCTATGAAGCCACATATGTTGGTAGGAGGTCATTTTGTTGAGTTCATTCGCCCACAGAATGAAATGTATGTATATATGTGGATCTGATCCGCGGTTATATGATTTGTGTATGATTAAGTTCGTCGCGGAGAAATAAGCAATTTATGTAATTGCAATTATAGAAGCCCGAAAAAAATTCGGGACTTCAACGGGATTTGAACCCATGAACTCAACAAAATGACCTCCTACCAACATATGTGGCTTCATAGCTCAGTTGGTAGAGCATTGCACCGGTACTGCAAAGGTCATGGGTTCAAATCCCGTTGAAGTCCCGAATTTTTTTCGGGCTTCTATAATTGCAATTACATAAATTGCATATTTCTCCGCGACGATCTTAATCATACACAAATCATATAACCGCGGATCAGACCCACATATATACAAACTTTTGCACCTTAGTTAAGGGAATTGTAAATTGTATTTTTTTTTATTCATGTATTTATGGTGTAAATAAATTATTGTCAGTTCACGCGGGTTTATGATACACCATATTCTATTGCTATAATTATTATAAATATAAGTGTCATGTAATAGTTTTCGTAAATATCCACATGTATATGTGTAAATAAAGAATTGAAATTGAATTGACCCACTGAAATTCATAAAAAAGCAGGCGACCCAACAAGACTATCAGACTACGAGTTTTACATCAAAAGCGGTTTTTTCACATCAAAAAGGTTTTTCACATCAAAAAGGTTTTTACATCAAAAAGGTTTTTTTTATATATCAAAAAGTTTTTTATATAATAAAGGTATTTTCTACATCACAAAGGTTTTTCACATCAAAAAGGTTTTTACATCAAAAAGGTTTTTTTTATATATCAAAAAGTTTTTTATATAAGAAAGGTATTTTCTACATCACAAAGGTTTTTCACATCAAAAAGGTTTTTCACATCAAAAAGGTTTTTTTTATATATCAAAAAGGTTTTTATATAATAAAGGTATTTTCTACATCACAAAGGTTTTTCACATCAAAAAGGTTTTTTTTATATATCAAAAAGGTTTTTATATAAGAAAGGTATTTTCTACATCACAAAGGTTTTTCACATCACAAAGGTTTTTCACATCAAAAAGGTTTTTACATCAAAAAGTTGTTTTTTATATCAAAAAGGTTTTTTCTACTGACATCAAAAAGATTTTTTCTACATCACAAATGTTTTTCACATCAAAAAGGTTTTTTTTATATATCAAAAAGGTTTTTATATAAGAAAGGTATTTTCTACATCACAAAGGTTTTTCACAACACAAAGGTTTTTCACATCAAAAAGGTTTTTACATCACAAAGGTTTTTTATATAAAAAAGTTTTTTTCTACATCAAAAAGGTATTTTGAACATTAAAAAGGTTTTTAGAACATCAAATAGGTTTTTTGAATATGAAAAAGGTTTTTTTTTATACCAAAAAGGTTTTTTACAAATCCAAAAGTTTTTTTCAACACCAAAAAGATGTTTTACATCAAAAGCGTTTTTTGAACATCAAAAAGGTTTTTGAACATCAAAAACTTTAAGGTTTTTTACATCAAAAATATGTTTTCTACATCAAAAACTTTTCAACTTAAGGTATTCAAAGCAAAACTCTTTACCTAATTATTCTGTTTTATTGTACTTTATTACTGTAGCATGTTATCACTGCTCTACTTATTTACTTGATCTTACTAATAAATCACTTGAAAATGACATCTGCCGATGTTGAAACATTGTGCAACCAACTTAGCGTTTGTGTTTATTTTAATTTTAAAGTATTTTTACAGATCAAAATGTTTTTTGCTACACCAAAAAGGTTTTTTTCTACATCAAAAAGGTTTTTCACATCAAAAAGGTTTTTACATCAAAAAGGTTTTTTATATAAAAAAGTTTTTTTCTACATCAAAAAGGTTTTTTGAACATCGAAAAGGTTTTTCGATCAAAAAGGTTTTTTACATCAAAAAGGTGTTCTACATCAAAAATATGTTTTCATACATCAAAAACGTTTTTTTACATCAAAAAGTATTTTAATACATAATGTGTTGATTGATTTCTAAATAGATTTGTTTTAAAATTTTGAAACAAACGGCACGCCATGGATATGTGATATTTTTCGTCTCTCCGTAGAGCCATGGACTTTGAACTCACACAGTATTTGGCCAATTAGAGAGCGCCATTTAACAATAACGCTATTTCAAAACAAAAAGAAATGGCCGCAAAGCATCAGGGTCGATAGAGGGCCTTTAAGAAAGTGTCTCGGATAAGAAAAAAGTGATTAGTGAAAAGTAATTAAGATTATTAAATTATAGTTATAAATGGAATCCATAACATAATGAACAGTTCAGTACTTACCTGATGTGATCCAGAGATGAACCTCACCCATCCATCGTCAATTGAAATGACCAGGGCACCCTTCTCTAAGTTAATGTTCAGTGAATCACCGCAGAACAGCAATAGAGCATACACAGAGGCCATACTAGTATCTCTCACATATACCTTGAATCAAAATTATTATAACATATTGTTTGCATGATTGGTGGAAAAAATTCCCTATCTAAGGGGGGCTTTCATTTGTTAGTATATTTGGGGGGGAGAGGGTCAGCAATATTGAGGGGGAGTATGTTATGTTCGGAATCTATATAGGGGGATTGTTACTAATTGTATGTAGCTTCAGTAACAAACTGGACAAATATAGGGGCGTTATGATATTTTTGCCAACCAGGAAGTGGGGGTTGGGAAGTATTGGGAAAAGACAACAGGTGATTTTGTCAACACTTACCCTAACCCTAACCCTTACCCTAATTAATTTAAGCCCCCTAACAATATTAGTATCCCAGCAACTTGTGGTCTATCACAAATCCTGCAATCTCATTGGCTACTCTACTGTGGTCTATTAATTAGTGATAGCCCATGAATGAGAAAAGCACCCAGACCTGTAAAGCCAGGATCCGATACCAATTGACCACTCTGACTCAGCTTGACCACCATGTCTTACTAGCTACTACCATTATTTGTTACTGATTTACCTTGATTTGATTTTATCATGGTTCAAATGCATCTGTTCTCATTCTTTGGGTATATATATTATGTAACTTAAAATTCAATTGGTAGTTTTCAAAACACATATTATGTATTAGATAGTTACTGAGGCCGGCAGCAATATTAGATATATTGCAGTCAGCTGAGGGCGCAGCCCGAAGCTGACTGCAATATATCTAATATTGCTGGCCGGCCGAAGTGACTATCGTATATAGTTACTATTCACCACCCTGCCCCATTGTTCTCTCTCTTGCACAGTAATCGGCGGTTTCTTGTGTTTTTGAATATAATAAAAATAGGCTTACCAAACTTTAACTAGTTATCAGCCAATGAAAGTGTATTTATCATTCAGTAGCCTGCCCCATTATTGTTCTCTTTGTTGCATTATAATTATCGGCGGTTTGCTGTCTCTTTGAACAATAGGCTTACCAAACTCTAGACTAAAGCGGCGTTTACACGAGCAATTTTTTCCTTGACAAGTTTTCCTTGACAAGGAAAAATTGCTCGTGTAGATGGAGTAAAATGAACAATTTTTCCTTGACAAGGAAAAGCTAGCATGTTGGCTTTTCCTTGACAAGGAAAAATTGTCAAGGATGAAGTTTGCTCGTGTAGACGGACAACAAGGAAAATGTTGCAAGGAATATTAATGAGATTAGTTCCCAGTCTTTTCGTACGATCATTCAAAATAAATCATTTTGTTTTTTACTCGACAAGGGACTGGAACCAATATTATGTTAGTACTCTGCTGATTGCAAGGCATTGTGGGCACAACCTAAACTTGTCAAGGAAAACTTGTTCATCATCTACACGAGCAAGGAAACCTTGTCAATATAAAATTGTCAAGGAAATCTTGCTGATCGTCTACACGAGCAATGAAAATTGTCAAGGATACTTGGAAAAATTGCTCGTGTAAACGCCGCTTAATTAGTTATAATATTATCGATCAGCCAATGAAAATGTAATTATCATTCAATAGCCTGTCCCATTATTGTTCTCTTTGTTGCATAATAATCAGCGGTTTCTTGTCTCTTTGAATATAATAACAATAGGCTTACCAAACTCTAATTAGTTATAATTTCATCAATTCTATTTAGAGGAATGCTAATTAACTTGATGACATTAAACGTGTTTTTGTTGCAAGTTTTCCATCGGTTGCCTGGGTAGCATAATGGCTTAAAGCGCGGATCCAGCAATGCAGAAGGTCTCGGTTCGAATCCTGGCATTGGTACTCAAAGTCTTTTTTCACCAAAAATCGCTATCTAGTAAATTATTTAATAAATTATAAGTCTGATGATGCTTACTAGAATGGAAATTATTAGTTATACACACTTAACAAAACACACTGCAATATGTTTGATATTGCAGAGTGCGAACTGCAATATGTTTGATATTGCAGAGTGCGAACTGCAACATAACTAGATATCTTTGCTTTCAGACGCGGGTACTCAGCAATCAGTGATTTAGTGCAGAGAGAGAACAATGGGGTAGGGTGGTGAATAGTAACTATATAAATTTGAAGCCAGCTTTAATTTGCAGACTCAACTGTTTTTAATACACCTTAATTTTCACAGTTCTGTTCAGTGACCATGAATAATAGTTCCAAGTCAAGGTTCCAGTTGCTGTGCATAGCAAAACTATAATTATAATTATTTATCATGTGCAGAAACTGGAACTTAACCTCGTCTTGGAACTATCATTCATGGTCACCCAACGGAACTGTGAAAAGGACTATTGACACTTAAATCTTGAAGCAGCTAATTATCTGTCATCCTCGGGAACCCAGGGGTGGTTATATTCTGTAGCGAGAAAGGAGTGACAGAATATAACCCCTGGGTTCCCGAGGATGATTATCTGTTGTAGATTGATAAAGTCTATCAAGCAGTTAAGTACAGGTACCAACCAAACCCAGCTCACCTTGGATGTCTTCACCTTCTCATGGAATATCAAGTATGGACTGTCAAAACTACTGGTGTCAAAATTAACTGACTTTGGGTGGATGAAAACCTGGAAAAATACAGAAAACATCATAACAAAATCATTTGATGGAACAAGCAAGTACTGAGGAATTCATTATTCAGGTAAAAGCTTTGAGTTCTTCAACTCCATAATGTAAATTAACCATAATTGTTAATTTCAGAACATTAGACACTCCATTGAGAATTTGTCTTTTGTGATGAACATGTTATAATGGGTAGACAAACTAGGAAGACGAGGAAGTTTATTGAGCTTAATAGTGTGTTCAAATTTTTAAACTACAATTTTGGACATAAATGTTGACACTGTTTGAAAACTTAAGCATTTCTTTGCATTTTCGTCGCTAAATATCACTAAAACGATCGTATTTTGATACCCCCCTCCCCCCAATGCATTGTTGTGTTCCCTGAAGATGTTTCTTTCTCAGGAATATCAACATTGTCCAGGGGTGGGGGAGGGAGGGGAGAAAATGGTTGTGAAATGGATAGTATCAAGCATTTACAGGGAGTGTCAACTATTTATGTCCAAGATTGTATTTTGTCATTTTTCCTAAAATACAGACGAATGAGAGCTATTACTAGTTGATAAGGTTATAAAACATGAAAAAAAGTTCACAAAGCATTAAACGGATTGGCTTTTAGCATTAATTTGGACATAATTGCCATGTTAAATTGTGTTTAAAATATGACGTCATTTGGAATTACATAAGAATATGACGTCATTGGTGGTTAGAATCCAAGTTTTCATAAAACGGCATAAAAATTGATGGCAAGGCCCATTATTTTTACGAAATAAACGAAAAAGTCATTAATTTCCCAAACTAGTGATGCTCGTATAGAAATTTTTGAATAAAGCTTGAATATTATATCACTTCCGGTTTCCTCGTAGATTTACTTCCGGTTTGTAAACCGTCATGTAAAGCGTTCTCTAAAATTCGCTCTAATTCATATGTTTTCGCCTGAAGTTTAATTTTTATTTCAGTTTGATAATATTTTAAATATAATAAACACGTTGAGCTAAAAAAATATGTGAAAAAGTTGAAAACGTTGAAGTTTTACACGGTTTACAATTTGTAAACCGTGCTAATCCCAAATTAAAGAATGTACTAGGGATATCTAACTTTATTGTGCAGAAAAATGTAAACCGTTGTTTTCTCGTTATTTCTCGTTTCAAAACTACATTTTCCTACGGAAACTGTTATATTAATATATATATTTACAGTATACAACAGATTAATTAATAAAAGAAAGCACATCGAAGTGGATGTGAGCTTACAAATCGTGTAAACCGTGCAGTTTGCTGTCGTGTAAGCGAACACCTCACTTAACCAGTTTAAACCTCGGGAAAACATGGGAAATGTTAATGAGAGGGAGAACCACAAAGGATCAGCCTGACCCGCTGCCTTTCATTAAGCGTAAATCAAGTTTAAGACTTTTAGGAGTCACTTTTGAGGATAGCCCAACTAGTTGGGATGAACATTTTGATTATATGTTAAATAAAGCCAGCAGTCGCCTATACATCTTGCACGTTTGCAAATATTATGGGTTTTCAGTAGACTACTTAGATCTTCTTTTTAAGTCGTTAATTCTTTCAATTTTCACATATGCTATAGAAGTCTGGGGTGGTGCCCCTTATCATAAATATCTTAGTCGTATTGATAGATTTTTTAGTAGAGCTTTTAAATCAGGTTATACCAAAGATTGTTACTCTATATTAAGTATTTTACGGGAAAGGGATCTCAAACTTTGGGAGAAAATAAAGTCGCCAGAAAGTCCACTCTATTGTTTACTGCCACCCACCAGGAATCGTATTTTAAGAAATAGGGGCCATTCTTTCATTATACCTAGAATTAGAACTGAGCGTTTTAAAAGCGTTTTTATTAATAGAAGCTTACTTAATTTTAGATAATTTATTGTAGATAATTTTTAAATAATGTATCATATATAAATTTATTGAATTACTATTTTTCTTATTATACATATTATATTTTTTCTTACAAATTAACTGTAAACTGAACACGTCTGTTGTCCAGTATGTACATTTTAAATGAAATGAATAAAGACTATTATTAACCAAAACCTCTATTGTTTAAGTGGCGAGTTGTTTATACGCCATAACTCAATGTTTACAGTTAATTTTTAATTTAGGAAAGTTTCAAGGCCGAGTGTTTAGTCAAAACTTAAGAAAAAACATTAACAATTGCTCACGACATCAACTTTTCATGTGATTTATACTAAATTCGAATAGCGGCTTACGACTTTAAAGGTCACGCATTGCCATTTCAACCATGATTGCCATCTTAAACTGTCACAAACTATTTGCACAGCTGTGGTAAACCATATATTTTACACTAACAAGGGTTCCTGATTTTACTTCAAGAAGTGTTGCTAACGCATTCCCGTACTAATGATTTCTTAAGGGTCCGTTTCCCAATTGGTTCAAGTAACCATGGCAAACAAGGCTAGTTTTGGTCCAACTCTTTTCAAATTACCTTCTTTATCAATGTCAAACATAATTTGAAAGATACGTTACGATGTTGTGAGAGAATTAAATCGATATGCAATGCACAACTACTACTGATAGCTGTATTTTAGCGAAAATGGCTAAAATACAATCTTGGACATAAATGTTGACACTGTTTGAAAACTTAAGCATTTCTTTGCATTTTCGTCGCTAAATATCACTAAAACGATCGTATTTTGATACCCCCCTCCCTCCAATGCATTGTTGTGTTCCCTGAAGATGTTTCTTTCTCAGGAATATCAACATTGTCCAGGGGTTGGGGAGGGAGGGGAGAAAATGGTTGTGAAATGGATAGTATCAAGCATTTACAGGGAGTGTCAACTATTTATGTCCAAGATTGTAGCTAGTACATATAAGGATGAAATTGCTTGGGTGGTCTTGTTTTAAAGTTTAGGCTACAGCGTAGCTACATGTAGTACATGTATGTATAAGAATAAAATTGCTGTCTTGTATAATACCTGACCATCAGTTTTTGTCCAGAACTTTAACTCTGCAGCCTTTGGTTCTAAAGGAATGGCTCCTGCAATGTCGGAAAAAGATAGAAAAATGAGATCGATGTCTTACAAATTAAGTGCAATCTATTGTAGGCTATCCCGTGACAATGTGCATTTGATCATAATTCAAATATTAAAATGCACAATATAAGTATTAAACATTATTAATGTTAACTATAAGTTTTTCACTGCTTCTACTGGGTACGACAAGCAATAATTATACTGAAGCAAACTCTGATCATCACTGTCAACATCCCCTGCAACATAATTTATATAATTAAAAGGATACTTAATCAATTGTCTCACGATTGAGGTCATTGGTAGAAATACCGCAACGTTTCGACTGCAATCTGCTAGTCTTCATCAGGCGATGGTGTTGACTGGATGATTGTCTCATTGTGAGACAATTGATTAAGTATCCTTTTAATTTCACATTTCACGATGAATAACCTATTTCCTTCCATATAATTTATATAGCTGTACATGTGTTAGTTGTGTTATGGTAGCTGATTAGCAAATTGTACCTCCACTTGAAGCTTTGTACTTTGTTTCTGGCTTGACAACTTGGACAACATTAGGATAGAGAGCACCACATAACACACCCAACAACAGTTTGTGGTTGTCGGCATTGGAGTTAATCTAGTGGACGTTAAACAAAAGTTATGTACCAAGATATTGAAACTTTGATATTAATGGTAAAGTTCAAATTTTCTTACTGCTGGTCCACTTCCTTGTAATACACCATCCCCTGTACGAGGAGCAAGTCTCGCTAGTTGCCGTGATGTCATCTTTGTTTCTAGAAAACCAATATCAGACAGTAACTCAGCAAAAAGACATTTTAGACTTGCAATCATCTGAAATGAAATAAAATAGATCGTTCATTGTCAAACCAAAACCTCTACTATCATGGTACTTTTCTCATTTAGTTAGTACATATATTGACATTTACCAACTGACTGACTGACTGACTGACTGACTGACTGACTGACTGACTGACTGACTGACTGACTGACTGAAGTCTAACTGACTAACTGACTGACTGACCGACCGACCGAAGTCTAGATGATTAGATATATGACTGACTGACATACATACTGACTGACTATTGATACATGATCATGATAAACCATCCAAATGATGCATAATTAACCTGCAATGTCTTGATTGAGAGGAAGTTGTCATAGCAATAGCGATAACCAATACTGGTGCCCTTGCTCATCACATCAATCCACTTCTGATAGGCATTCAACAAGGTTAGGTGATCACTAAATGATCCTGTACCAAACTGTTTCCTCTTCTTATCAGCTTCATCTCGCTTGTCAAATGGTGCATTCTAAAACAATAAGGAAACAAATAAAACAATAAAATAATGAATGTTTAGATGAACGAGTGAATAAATAAATACTTGATATATATTAAACAAATGAACAATTTAAATAATAAATGCATGAATGAATGTTTAAGTTATCATTTGTAGTGAGGAAACAAATAAAACAAATTGAATAAAATAATGAATGTTTAGATGAATGAGTGAATAAATAAATACTAGAAATATATATTAAACGAATGAACAATTTATTTAAATAATTAATGAATGGATGAATGAATGAATGAATGAATGAATGAATGAATGAATGAATGAATGAATGTTTAAGTTATCATTTGTAGTGAGTGTGTACAAAATAGTTTTGTGTCAAATGATATGGTGGTGAGGGAACCAAGAAATAAACCTTACACATGATACATCTTACTTACAAAAGGTGATTTGTAGCTGAGTGCTGCTGCTATTGTTAACACTGGATCCAGACAACGAAAAATTGCACCAAGAAGCATGAGTTTACCAATCCTAAATTAAACATACAGAGCTATTAGAGTACAAATATTATACCCTTGAAACAAGTAGTACTAATTAGTACTAAATAGTACTAATAAACAATAGAAAACAATAGAATTAGCATAAAATATCGCTATTAAGAACTATTTATGTTTCATGCTTTTAATATTTGTATTGGATTAGTTTTGATAACCATGTAAAAGTAGGTAATATCAGTCAACTACCTGACATCAACAGGCAAAGCAGCCAAATGGTATCCTAGCGAGGTGAGGTTCTGTAGAATAAATAAATAAATGTTATCAGACATGTATAAAATCATTGATCCATCCACTTCATCTATTGAACTATATATCAACCAATCCATCCATCCATCCATTTTTAAATTTAGATCAGTTAAACTATGGAATGAACTGTGTGAAAATCTCAGAAACATTGAACAATATCCCGTATTCAAAAAGAAACTAAAAGAAAAACTGCTATTAGTTTTACATTTGTCACAGGCTATGCCACTAAATAAATACAATATTGCTATAGTTATTTCACAATACATTAAAAGTTTTATACATTGTAAATAATTTTTATATTAATATATATTTGTAATTGTTTCTGAAAAGCCTTTGAGGAGAATCAATAAAGTACCTATTACCTATTACCTATTTACCAATCCATCCATTCATTTATCCATTAACCCATCCATTCATGTCTTCATACAGTTATACATTCATTCATTTGTTCGTTCATTCATCCATCCATTTAAACATCATCCATCCATCCATTCACCCATCCCTACCTCCACTGTATCTAAGGCACCAAGGCTGTGCAGTCTTGTTAATGAATCAGTAACAGTATTATCACTAGGGGGCTCCAGTAGTTTGTTAAGGACAGTCTGCAAAGTACAATGATGATATAAAATTAACTAAAGGATCCTTAAGGCCCGGGCAAATGGCTTCAACATTTGCTTCAACATCCGTTTGATTTTGTTGAATGGCAATGCTGAAGCCATTTGTGACCCCATTTCAACATTGTCTTTGAAACCGTTTATTCCCCTACATTCAACATCGCTCAACTGCAACAACCATTCTGCAGTGCTAAACAAAATCGAACCAATGTTGAGGCTAATGTTGGAGCCGTTTCCCAGGGCCTTAACATGTCCTAGTTATGTGAACAGTTAAGTTATACCTTAACATCACATCCGTGGAACAAAGCCATGATCTTTATTCTTAGGCACAGTTTCTCAAGTGGAACTCGTTTTATTTCTAAAGAAAAATATATAAATTCAAATGTCAATACAGCAACAAAAATGGAATAAGGTTTAATCAAACCTTGACAGATTTCGTCCTTGATTTAGAGTTTTGTTCTTATACTAAATGCACCATCACAGATGGATTTTTTTACTTACTAGGATATATCAGTGTTACAAGGTATACATTTTGCAAATAATATAATTACCGTCTTAAGTGTTTGTACCTGGTACTTGATGTTCTTGCAAAACAAAGTGATAACGATGGCTTGTAAATAAATGAAAGCAAACCCCTGACATCACACGACCAGCACGACCACGCCTCTGACGAGCATTAGCACGTGAGACCCATGTCTCCTCTAGACTTTCCATTCCTTTACTTGAATCATATCTACAATGGAATTACAACCATGAAATCGTGGATTAAGTACAACAGTTACATGCCTTTATTGTGGTTTTTGACTTTCTGTGAACTCAGACATTACAACAGCTTCAATGTTGTGAAATGTACGTATTTAGCTGCTGTCAATCAAAAAATTTAAAAGGTAGCGACTAATCTAATTTTGATTAATTTTGACTAATTAATTTTGACGGCAGCTAAAAACGTATTTCATAGCAGGCCATGGGAATGTCTGAGTTCGCAGAAAGACGAAAGCCACAGTAACTAGACTGAACATAACCTTGTTGTTAATTGATCTTCTGGCACTAATTACAATGCCCTAGATGGGGGGAAGGGAGATGCTGAGAAATAGAATGGAGGTTTCCTCCACCTTCTACTGAGTTCTAGCTCTCTCCTTTTCTCTTGGGCACAGAGCTAAAGACTGAGGGAATTCAGAAAGTCTTTAAACTCTGAAAGTATTTCCACATACTGCGTGTAGATTTATACACAAAAGACATTCTCTCAGGAAAAGAAACAAGGCTCACGTCAAGTAAAAGCGGTCAAACTGTATTAAGCGGCCACTTTTGAAAGTCCCGAGGGTGACCACTTAATAGAGGTACCACTGTAGTTCTAAGCTTACCGTGTTTCTTTCATCTTGCCACAGTCAATGACATAGACAATGTCATCAATGGTTACTGATGTCTCTGCAATGTTTGTAGATAGAACAATCTTGGTGACACCTTCCTTTGGACGTCTAATCAATCAATACAGAAATAATTATTGGCAATTAATATAGAGTCACATGATTGTATCTAGTCACAAAAATTAATTTAAAAATGTGTTTACAAACTTACTTGAATACTAAGGTTTGTTCTTCACTTGATAATGTTGAATGTAAAGGAAGAGTCAGAAACCTGAAAAATGAGCCGCAATTACATAGGAATAGTATTATCTTATCCTAATGTCAATAGACCATTTTAGTTCTGTATGCAAATTGCACATTTCAGACCACATGGCATTCCCCTGAGAGTTGTTCTTTTATGTCAAGTATTAAAATATTTATACATAACAAATGATTAACTCCAAAGGGAATGAACACATGGTTTGAAATGGGAAAATAAGCATTGAAGCTGAATGGGTCTATTACAGTAGTACTTGGAGTCTAAAACAAACCGTTTAGTGTCTTTGAAAATTGTGTGGCTGTTTAGCTGTTCCATAAGTGTCATTATTTCAGCCAGTCCAGAAAGAAAGATTAAAATTGCCCCTGATTCAGGATGCTGCAAGAAATGAAAACATTAATTATGATTTAATTATCCTAAGACTAGCGGTAGATGCAAACCATTTTAACCTAGAAATGACCACCTACTTGCAGTAAGGTTTTCAAACTCTCTCATACAAAAATAGAACATTTGTCACAAAGAAAATATAACATTTGTGATTTAGTGCGAAAGGAATTAATTAAAAGACAAAAGAGAGAGTTCAGCTTGAGTGATCTTCTTTTGTCTTTTAATCAATTCCTAGATCCTACTAAATCACAAAATAATGTTCTATTTTCTTTGTGACAAATGTTTTATTTCTATATGAGAACCTTACTGCAAGTAGGTGTATGTCACAGTATTTTTAGTAATTATTATAACTGACAGTAAAATAATAATTCTTTATTCTTCAAGTAAAGTATACTAAATAAATCATGTAATTTGTAGTTTAGTACCTCATGATTTCCAGTAACAATCCATTCAAGTATAGACACTATCAGATCAAAGTTAGTTTTTCCATAGTCCATGGTATACAACGTTGAGATGGTACTTGGACTGCAGCCTAGGATTAACAGAAAACAGTAAAAGCTTGTTGTTAGGAAGAAGCAATTCTCAATTGATGGGTGGATAAATTAATATAACTGACATTTATATATTGAATGATTGAACTAATTCATTAAGAACCGGATGAATGAATGACTGATTAAATGAATGGAAGAACAAATGATTGAATGTAATATATTATAAAGCAAATGAATAAATAAAAGAATGAATGGAAGCATAAAATAATGAATTAATGAATAAATGAAAAAAAAAATTATCATTGGATGAGCATACATGTATGAATATGGAAGGATTGATGAATCAATGAATGAATAAATGAATCCATTGGGTGACTGTACATGTGCCTGACTGAATGATGGATGAAATGGAAAAAAAAATAATTAGCTATAATTTATAATTGTAAATATTAAATGAATGAATGGATAGACAAAAAAAAAGAGAAAGGATGGATGGTTGTTTGAATGAACAAGTGGTAAAATAATGACTGATGAAATGGAAAAAATGAATTAGCTGTAATAGATATACTGATTCAAATGAATGAATGCCTGGATAGATATAAATGAAAAAAGGATGAATGAATGTTTGAATGAGCAAGTGATAAAAATATTAACATTAAATTACCTTCATATCTTGCTTCCATTTGCCTTTCATTTAAAACGTCATCTTTAACATTGCCTGGAGGCTTCTTACTGGATGCTTTAATTTCTTCTGCCATCTTGGTCAAGCTTTGAGCATTTCCTGCTCCTTTGAAACCATCATCAAATTGTTTTGAGTCTCTTGTTTTGGATCTCTTCATTGGTCTTGCATACGGAGAACTTGGATCCATTTGATACCTTTCAGTTTAAATAGTATAAAGTATGTATTGCAAATTCACTGTACATATTTAGTTGTTTAATTATTTTTTGACTTGTAAAGTGATCCTAGCACTGTCTATTATTAACTGCAACTTGTACAAATGAGTGTTTCATTTTCAATTGTATACAGTCACCTAATTGCAAAAATGTTGTCCTGACAAAAAGAAAAAAGAAGATCATACAAGCTGAACTCTTTCTTTTGTTATACCTTGAGCTTCTTTTGTCTTTTGATTAATTCCTTTCCCACTAAATTACAAAAGTCAGGACAACGTTCTTGTAATTATAGGTGTATGCAAACAAAATAACAAAGTCATTAACTAAAGGTAAATTTAAATAAATAATAAATTATATCAACTCACTGTGTTTTATCCAGTGCATCTTCCAGATAGTATTCATGAACAGGAAATGTTCTACCTGGAAAATTACAAATGTACAAAAAATGAAAATCAATTCAATCAGGTTCATGATAAGTAGCTTTCATTAAAAAATGAAACAAGCTAAAAAATAAATTAAGGCAGGGACGCAATGAAGGTACTAGAAGAAGAATGGAAGTCATTTTAATAATAATGTTATGGGAATTAAAATACAAAATGTACATTTGCATACCTGGAATGTGAATTACTGGTGCATCATAAAAGTACTCTGAGAAGAGTTTAGCATTTAGGGTGGCACTCATCAGTATGATGCGAAGGTCACGCCTCGACATTATCAGATCACGCAATACCATCATCAAGAAGTCACTAGCAAAAATAAATATTATTTTGTCAGAAGATATATTATGTTGTGGTACGGACAAATCCTTATCCCGCGGATAAAAACCTATGCAGTGGATAACTTTTATCCGCGGATAACTTTATCCATCCTTCGTACAACTGGCCCCAGGGGGAGAGGGGGCATAAAAAGCTAATTAAGCTTGCTTTTACTAATTAAAATAAATTAACTAAAGTCAAAAAGTAACATTATCAAATGATAGTTCCTGGCCGGAGTGTGTTATGAAATATAAACAAATCTAGCCAGTAGTAATGAAGCTGTATTTATAAACTACCTCTCTTCTGTCCTCTCATGGATTTCATCTACAATGACATGACTGACACCTGTCAAGGAGGAATCATTCTCAAGGGTTCTCAGTAAGATACCAGTAGTGCAGTACAACAATCTAGTAGATGAAGACTGGAATACAATTAACAATGATGTTAGGTTTTGCAATAAATGTATATTTTAGAATTCTTACTTCCTGTTGCTCACATCCAATATTTATAACATACACCACTCAACTCTCACATTGACTTTTGACTAGTAGAGAGGAAAGCTAGACACTGTAAAACTCTTGTGGCAAGGGAAAAAACAAACTCAACTCACATACTGTACATGCCTGTATAATCCATGCCCGAGCTGGGTTTCAAACCTGGAACATATTGATGTAAGGCAAGCAGTAGTTAAACCACTATTCCTTCCATGTCACCCTTCAAATACTATGTAAGATATCACATGACTGTTTGTATTGGTGGCAAAGTGTTAAAGGTTATAGTACCTGTTTACTCTCCAGTCTTATCTTGTATCCAATCGTATCACCTAGTTTCTCAGCTCTCTCATCTGCTACCCTTTCAGCTACTGACATGGCTGAGATACGTCTAGGTTGAGTACATACAATGTTACACTCTGCTCCTTGTTCATTATCCAGGTGTGTGTCAAGAATGAACTGAGGAATTTGAGTAGTCTTACCACACCTATAAGAAATTTAGAGCAATTCTTTGTTATAATTATTACAGTAAGTAACATGTGTTGTGATTCAAGAATGACGTATGAAGAGTGAAATGTGACTGTGTTGTTTACTATATTTCTAATTAATAAGGAGAAATCAAAGTACATTGTATTATTAAATACAAAGTTAACATGATATCAGCATACTCCAGAACTGCCAGTTGCCAATTAATGTACATTTATTTACAGACTACTCACTTCCAAATCAGTACAGTTACCTTTTTCAAATAAACAAGAGCTAATTGTGCTTGTTTGGATGACTTGATTGCAAGGTCCAGCTTCTTTTATTTGGGGACTGGCTGCATGGGCTTAAATCCCTGGATAACACTGACATATGTCAGTGTTATCCAGGGATTTAAGCCCATGCAGCCAGTCCCCAAATAAAAGAAGCGGGACCTTGCAATCAAGTCATCAATGTAAGGATTCAAGCTAGACATGTACTTACCCTGTCATACCACTGATCACAAGAACCTGGTGACCATTAAGACTAGAGATGATATCATCCTTTGAGTTCCAAGCTGGCAGTTTGGTCCTGACTTCAAGCATTGATTTATAACCTTTTAGAGCCTGATTACAAAAAAAATATGAAACAATAATGATTGTCAAAATGTACATGTAGTACACAAACATTACACAGTGATTTTGATTTTCAATAGGTCGAACACAGAGCTTATGATCCTTGTAGACTTGGGTCGCCCGGGAAGACGAGGCCTTCAACGACGTTGGGTCGACATTTAGATCAAAAATATGTATAAAAAAGGCAGGAACAACTAAAATATTATCCCAGAAAGCTTATTAATTAGATATTAACTGATACTATTAAAAAATAATTTATGAAAATTAACTTTTATAACGAACGATGGAAACAGATATTATTAGGTTTTACTTTTCTTCACAAAAATTGTTATTTTCTGTATGTGAGAAAATCATCGAAGCGCGTAATGCATCTCGGATGCAAGAGGGGCTTTAAATACATTATATATATTCTCATTTGACAAATAAAAGCGCGAGCTAGTTACTCTAAACATCTTAGAGCGCGCAAATTTATTGTACATCGTTATTTTTAAACTTCTCTCGCGCACGCAAACTTGTACAAATTCAACTGATAAAGACTTAGCTAAAGACTTAGCCGAAACGTCTTATTAAATATCATCAAATTTAGTCAGAGACAACCTAATTCTTTTGTGAAAATCACCCTATCGTTATGTATTACATACCTTTTGCTTGTCAAACTGCTGCTTTAGTTTTTTACTCAATGCTTCTTTCTCATGAGATTTCAAATCTTTCTTAGCTCCACGTGATGCATGTTTGTTTACATTTGAGCTAGATGCCTCTATGCTTCCACTGTATGATACAGTACTTGCGGCTTGGACTTTAATTATCTCTGGTAGACTAAACTCTGGTGGCTGCATTGATGCACATGCCAAAATTCTTTCTTTGTCTTCTAAAATACTAATGGCTGAGAAAACAACTGGTGAATCAGAATCACTAATCTCTTTAGCTTCCTCATTCAACACTTTAGTGATATTCAAAGAAACAAATGAAGGAACAACCTCACTTGTTGTATAAAACACCAAAACTGGTTGTTCAAATGGGTATAGTGACCTTTTGGGAAACCGCACTTCTAGTACATATTGAACAGGTTTTTCAGGAATTTTTAAGTGTTGGTCATCAACTTTAGGCCCTTCTTCTTCAACAGCATGACTCATTTTACATCTTGAGCCAAAAGTACACTTTCCCATAAGGAAATATCTACATACGTTTTTTCCTTTGAAGTTTTGTTTCTTGATTTTCTTTGGGTCCTTTCTAACTGGAATTTTGGAAGATGTTTTAAACTTCTCTTCTAGGAATTCCATTGAAATATTCATAGTCCATAATTTATCGGATATTGATTCAGTAAAAGTGTCATCATAGATTGATTTCAATGCAAGGCATTCTTCTTCCCGCTGTTGCTTAGCTGCTTCAACCATTTCATCATCATCATCAGGGATATGATTTTCATTGTGTTTGATTTCACAACATGAACATATAAGATATTCAAGTGCTGCGCCAACATCGTCATCACACTTAGACAGTGCTGCTAAGCAACGTCCCTTGTCGAAGCCACACTGTGTGAGCCTTTTTAAAGCATATTGATTAGCTTCCTCACTGAATTTATCTGCGCTCTCCCACTCTGGAAAGACTGTTACTCCTTTGACTTTCAATCTTTGATCGCCAACCCGTCCCCAGTACCTTTCGTCGAGTTGTAAGTTGTTGGTAACTAAATTATCGGACAAACAATCGACTTGAAGATCTCGGAACATCGATTGAATCATCTCTTGATTATCCTGGGACATGTGGAGATTTTGGACAGCTGCTTGGCTTCGTTTTAAAAACATCCTTTTGCCGTCTGTCTCGGTGTTCGGTTGTGAATTGTTCCTTCGTTGCGAAGCCATGGTGTCTTTCTTTCAAGTCCAAATGCTTTTTGTCAAAAAATCTGTATAAAATCTCTAGCCAAATTCACTCAGGACATTATTAAAATCATCGTTATCGTTTTTTTACAAATTGATTGATTATTTTCACTTATTTCAAATACAAAAAGCATTTTACTTCATTCATTCCAGTTATTTCTGATGTGGACGATGCCAAATCCATCAGGCGTTCCTCGCGCGCACATACACTTTGTTGGTAAACCGCTGTTATGATAATCGCGGAAGCCGAAAAACAGAAATTCAAAAAGGAAATATGACATTATTTTCTATTTTGGGACCTACAGATTCTACTAAATGAGTAATAATGCTTTTGTAAGCACATTCAAAGGTATAGGTAGCTATTTATCAATATGTTGGAGCCGTTTCTGTAGTGGATTGTACTCAATTTTTATTGTTTTACTGTGGACAAAGTTATTTGGGCCCAACGATCGACCATCGAATCGAGCCAAAATGGCTGCAAAAACACCTCGTTCTTCAGATGATGTCGATACAAGCAACACTCCGCCAAGTGTACGAAATATTAGACAGCATCATAGTAGATCCTATGAATATATTACACAAGCATTGGTAATCGATGAAGGAGAAGGTATATATATATAAAAGATATATGACAGTTTATGTTTATAAGTTGGGATACAGAAAACGCGCGTTAATTATTTTGTCACTTTTATTCTCGTTATTTTTGTACTATCTATGTATCTGAAGCAACCGATTTGTACAATGAATAATTATCTAATTTTGTTTTCAAGGCGACACAATGTTAATCAATTTGTTTTATAATAATGTTAGCAAAATAATATTGCACAAATATAACGAACAACCTGATTGGCTAAAACCTATTTTTATAAAAAAAAACTGTTTCCCCATGGGCTGCATGTTTGCATGTGTACTCTGATTTCAAACCATCGCATCAACCAAACTTTCAAATGGATGTTGTCGTCAGGAGCAAGTGCACATGTCAAACAAGATGACTACATAACGCATTACACTGATTGGCTGAAAACCTACAAATTATATCCCTTAGGTATGGACTGTACGGTTTGTCTTTTGTCATACCAGGCTGTATACATCAACTAGCTAGACCATGCAAAGTCACACATTTTAAAAAACCCACACTTGAGAAAATATAAAGAATGCTAAACAAGCTATATAGCACACTTGGCTATGCTTCATGCAACTCAAACACTTGTGATAATACACTTGTTACAGTGATACCTCTATTAAGCGGTCACCCATTCAGAGGCAACCCTCTATTAGGCGGCCACAATAAAAAGTCCCAAATCTATTTCTATACCGGTTTCCCTATACCTATTCTATACCTCTATTCAGCGGCCAACCTCTATTATAAGCAGCCACTTTGGAAAGTCTTGAGCCCGGGGGGGGGGGGGGGGGGGTACTCCGCTAGGATTTGGGTAGGGGTGTTCCGCTGGGATCCTAAAACGGTGACCCTGTTTATGACAGAAAAAAAACAAATTCGTATACCCTGTTTATGACAAGGGATAAAAATGGGACCCTGTTTATGACAGTTTAGGACCCTGTTTATGCCGCGAAAACGTGCTGAATTTCACGAAAGACGAAAGACCGCGCTGCTCATCGTATTACCTAATTAATATACCTGAATATGACAAAAAAAACTAAGGAAATTGGGAAATGGGGTAAAAATATACCCTGTTCATGACAGAAAACTCAAAAACCCATACCCTGTTTATGACAGAAAGCTCGAAAAACCATACCCTGTTCAGCGGATCATCCCCGTATAGTAAATATATGGGAGTACCCCCCCCCCCCCCCCCGGGTCTTGAGGGTGACCGCTGAAAAGAGGTACCTTAAAGAGGTATTTTATGTATGTTTTTTTAGGTAATTTAGAAAGCAAGAAAAGAGCTGTTGAGTTCTACCAGAAGGGTTTAAAAGAATTAAAATCTGGTTTAAGTATTGGATGTACAGGAATAGGTGAGATAAACTGTTGCTCAGAAACAAAAACTTGTATGAGTCAATTACATTTATCACTTATTGACTGGGACCGCGAGGGAAACAGTATGTTTTGTGGTCCAGAGACCGCCCCGCCGAGGGAAACATCGGCAGTCCGCCTCAGAAATATCAGTGGTCGCGGAACCACAGAACATACTGTTTCGCCAAGGTTTCAGTCTATTAGTGTTTTGTTATATACTAACTATCAAAGAACAACAAAAAAGTAGCTATATTACCAAATATTTTTATTCTAAACATGGCAAGTTTTTTAATTTCCGAATAAATAACATATTGTTGCCCGCTGAGAGTCATTGCCTCGGAAACATCCAAATTTGTTCACGTAAATGTGATACCCTCTCGCCCAATCAAAGTGCTAGAAAAATGAACTTTGACAGTTGGTATATAATATTATTTATTGAGCTTATATTTTTTTCTTGCTACATTTACACAGGGCATGAATATGACAGAGCCAGAGGGCTGCAAGAAAAAATGGAGGGATCGCTGGACTATGCACAATCCAGAATAGATGAATTAGGTACAATCATATACATGCATAAGACTCGATCTTAACATGGCTTGAAATGTCAAGATGTCCAGTGAATACCAATTTTGCTCAGATATTACATTAATTTTATAACTATTTTCAATTGTCTGACTTTTAAAAATGACAATGCACAAGCAAGGATAGATGAATTAGACCTGTACATAATGCATAAGACTTATAACATGGCTTGAAATAATGTCTTTTCCAGCTAGTGCTGATCAATATGTATTAATTTTCTGACTTAGATTGAAACATTGAGTAACTTGAAATTTGCAAGAACTGACTACCGGAATAGAGACAATATTTGAACATTTGAGGGTTTCTCTGGACAAGATTGATTTTCAAATAAATTACTGTTATTTTTAATTAATATCTGCATAACTTGCATTTGTTATTGCATGTTGAACTTGATGTTGTGTTATCATTGTGTATTTGTAGAATGTAGACATGTCCATTCTATATATGCAACTAAAGGTTTATTTGTCTAAATTACAGCGTGATGCACCTTACTGTGGTCACCCAATTAAAATGTTGTACAAGTTAGCTTAGCATTCAAAAGTTTTTCTTTTCAAATTATTTGCTGCACCTTTTCAAATTTAAACTTCCTGGGAGGTTTTTCAGACACTTATAAACTTCACTCTTGTCAAGTTCGCTTTGAACATTTCATAGTGTTTACCCTTTGACACTTGGTGTGTCTTTTATATTAAGGTCAAATTCTCGCTTTGTGATTGGTTAACTTGTACAAATCTTTAACTAGGTGGCCACAGTAAGGTGCATCACGCTGTAATGATTACTCAACTTTTTGATTGACGGCAGCCAAAAACGTATTTCACAACTAGCCATTGGGATGTCTGGGTTAGCAGAAAGACGAAAACCACAGTAATATAATTATGTTATATGTAACTCTTTTAGTGGCTTTATTGGTTTCTGCTGGAATGATGGATGATGAACCAGACCCAGCATCAAAAAAGCTAAGCAAACCATCAACATCTACACAAAACAGAAAAATTAACCCAAAACCAAGAAGTGCACCAAATGTACCAAGTAGTTCCACAAAGAAGGGGCCATCATCATCTACATCATCCACATCATTGTCTTCAAATGGTAGTTCAACTAGTAGTAGTTCAAATAATAGAGCAAGACGACCTGTTCCAAGATCTACAGGTCCTAGAAACTATCAGGTACTGATGTTATTTATATAAAAAACAGCTGATGATTGACATCATTATGATCATGGTTGTCATCACGTCATCATCATCAGCGTTATGATCATTATCATCAATGCCATCATGATTAGTATCTTGATAACCATTAATTTATCATCATCCTTATTGATTATCTCCTTTGTCATCATCATCATATTCATCATCATCATTATCACCAGTATTATCATCATCATAATTATTGTTATCATCACAATCACCAACATCATAATTGTTTGTTTCCCACCTGGGGCTCAAATTTTCCGAGGTTGTAGTTGTGTCTATTTATCATGGGTTAATTTCACAGGGTTCGTGCTACTCCTTAAACTCCTTGAAAACTCCTTAGATTTGATTTACGTTTTTAAGGGCACTTGAAAAGCCCTTGAATTTTAGAAAACCAGCAAAAACTCCTTAAAAACTCCTTAATTCTAGCTAAAGTAGGGTAAAAATTCTAGTATTGCAAATTAAAGTTAAGTAAAAATTCTAGTATTGTACATCATTTTCGTAAATTCGAAAATTTTCATATAATCAAAGTTGTCGCAAAAAGTGCTTAAAAATTACTTTTTGGTCCTCGAAAACTCCTTGAAAACTCCTTAGATTTTGTTTACTGACATCATCACGAACCCTGATTTCATATATTATATTCTTCACATTTATTTACTGATGGATTTCAGTGTATATCAATTTTATCACAGTAATTTTCATCATTATTATCATCACTATTGATCATCTTTGTCATCATCATAAGTGTCATCATCATCATATCAGTGTGACCAACTTTGTCATCAATACCATCATCAGTAACATCACTATTTTGGTCATTATCATCAGTATTATCACCATAATTATCATCCCCATCACCATCATAATCAGTATCTTGATAAAATTTATAAGCAAAATCTTCACAGTACGGTAATCCTCATCATTATTACCATGTATGATATTGTTGTCGCTATTGTTATTATAATGCTGCAAATCTGTGACTAACTGAGTGACATAAGTAGCTGATAGAGTGCAAATAATATACCAATGAAACAAGTAGTACTAATTAGTATTAAATAGTGCTTATTAAACAATAGAATTAGCATAAAATATCACTAAATAGTCAGCTAACTATTTCAAGGGTATATTATTTGCAATCTAATCATTTCATTACTGCTAATTGCCTTTAGAACAATCAACCTTCAAGTGCAAGGACCTCTGCTGACCAGGCAAAACAGTCACGAGTGACAGAACAGAAAAAGAAAATATCACATCTTAAAGGCATTGAAACAAAACTTGCTAATGTTATCATGGATGAAGTACTTGAAAGGTATAATATATTTATTTACCAGATATTACTTCTAAAATTTTCTTTTACCTGTATAATCTTAAGGCCGATTTACACGGCAGGATTGTCGTGTGCGACTTGCAGTAAACTACTCAAATGAGCTCCAAGTCGTGCCGTGTAAATGTCCCTAAGACTTGCCTACGACTGACGCACGCGACCTACAACTTGTAGTAAGATTTTGAACCAAGGATCAAAACCCTACAACTTGTCGTAGGAAAATGACGTGATTTGTCCCATATTAGGACTGGAACTAGTATTTCGTCCAATCACTCACAATTTTAGCAATGGCGTATATGAATCGTATACAACTAGTCGTGCGCGTGTGAATGGTACCTACTACAATTTGTAGGCAAATCGTATACTACAGTCGTAGGTCAAAATCGTATCATGTAAATCGGCCTTTAGGCGTATACAAATGCATGTATGCAGCATCTCTAGTGCAAGCCTTAATAACTATAGACAGATCGATTATTGCAATAGCCTCTACTAATTGGCCTTCCTTATTATCAACTTTATAAGTTGCAGTGCATTCTGAATGCTTTTGCTCGCTTAAGGCCCGAGCAAACGCACGCAACATTGTTGGCCAACATTGTTGCGATACGGTTTGTTGAACACGAGAACAAAAGAAATGTTGGATGAGTTTCATCAAACATCATCCAACAGGGTGTTTAAACGGCGCAACCAAGTTGGTCCAACAATGTTGCGTGCGTTTGCACGGGCCTTTAGTGCTTTCTGCATCTTGTTTTTGCTACATAACATTACCCCGCTGCAAACACTAAAAGCATGCAAAATAAATTATACTAAATAAGCTGGAATATTTTTATTTGTATTATAATTTGTAAGATATACAATATGAGCAGCCAGTCTGTATGTGATATCCAACGTCAAGTTGAAAACAAGCCATTGCATATTGCATACAGATCGGACATGAATATTGTATAGTACTTATGACAGTCCAACGTTACTAAGTTCTTTCATATTTTATTAAAATTGTCAACTGAAGATAAAAGTAAATCTGGTCGAGCAAATTCAAGTTGAAAGTTATGCAAATCAGCAGGAGATTTGTATGAGATTTATAGAACTTGTCACAGACATGATTTCTATTGTAAAATTCTGAATGTAAAAGCATCAATCATATATGAATCATTATTTTCTTTAATAGTTAAGTATAATTTAAAGTAATGTTATATAATTGTTTACTTATTACACAATATTTATCTGTATTTTATTTTGTATTCATCTTTTTGTAGTGGCCCTGCAGTTCATTTCAGTGATATTGGTAAGTTTTACATTGTATTGATATTGGTGAACCTCTCATGGGAGTACTAATGAGATCTTATTTTAGCTGGAGCTGACATGGCAAAAACAACTCTTAAAGAAATAGTCATTCTTCCCTCACTCCGACCAGAGGTAAAGCACTCACCAGATAATTTATAATAAATATAATCATACATAATTTACTGGATGTGTTGTCATTACTGGAAATATATTCAGTTATAGATCTTTTACTGTATTATTATGAATGAAAGAAAAATTAATTTGTTTTATTGTCGTAAATGTCTTTTGTAGCTGTTTACAGGGCTAAGGGCACCAGCACGTGGTTTATTACTGTTTGGCCCACCAGGAAATGGCAAGACCATGTTGGTATGCAATGCATTACATCATTTATAATTGATCAGACCATTAGGTTCCTTTATTCTTTCATTAATTCATCCAGTCTTTCATTCATCCATTCGTTCATTCATCTTTTGTCCATTCATTCATTTGGCCGACCATACATCCATCCATCCATCCATCCATTCATTCATCCATCCACTTCTCCTTTATTCATCTAATCATTAATTCATCAATTGGTATGCCCATCCACCCATACATTTATACATTCATTCATTTATTTGTTATGCATGCATGCATTTTATAATATTATTATAACAATTATTTTTTAGGCTAAAGCAGTTGCCAGTGAAGCCAAAGCTACATTTTTCAATATCAGCGCCGCTACACTGACATCAAAATGGGTATGTAATTTACTCAAGTTTACTGTGGTTGTGTTCACGTTTAATTTTATTGTGTTCAAACTTCAAATATTAATTTATTCATCTGATGCCAGGTTGGTGAAGGTGAAAAACTTGTACGTGCATTATTCGCTGTTGCAAGAGAATTACAACCAAGTATTATATTTATTGGTATGTTGTTCTATTTTAATATAATTTAAAGTTTTTTTAAAAATGTTTTTATGGTTTACATGAATAAAAATAATAAGATGGATATGTCTTGCTGTCTAATTATTATTGTTTTTTTTTTTTTAATTGTAGTTGCAATTTGAGCACTGTTAACATTTTAGTTGAACTTGGTATTTTGTTTATTTCCACAGATGAAATAGATTCACTTTTAACAGAAAGGCGAGAAGGTGAACAAGAAAGCAGTCGAAGGCTAAAGACTGAATTCCTTGTTTCATTTGATGGGGTATGTTTTACAGTTATACAGCATACTCGTTGTGTAGTATGAATTCAACAGAAACAACAAAGATAAACAATAGTCTTATAGTACAAAGCTAACAAAAAATACATTCAGTAGGTTTCAACTATACTGAGAGTAAATGGAAACTAGCTAGTGAGCTAATATACTGAGAGTACACACCAAAATATATGCAATATATATATATGTAATGTAATTGCAATTAACAGGTTCCCATTTAAATCTGTACTTTCCCATTTAAATCTGTACTTATGCAAATTGTGTTGATGTGTGCTAAACACACAGATCAACCAATCAGAGTATATTATTTCTGAAGTGAACTTCTCTGATTGGTTGATCTGTGTGTTTAGCGCACATCAACAAAATTTGCATAAGTACAAATTTAAATGGGAATCTGTTAATTATAGAAGCCCGAAAAAAATTTGGGGCACTTACATGACTATAATTTACTATAGGTGATTGCAGACCCTGATGAGCGCATACTAGTGATGGGTGCCACAAATCGACCACAAGAATTAGATGATGCAGCATTGAGGTGAACAATTTAAAATATAATAGTTAATATTACCATCAGTAATTAAAACAATATTTAGATCAAAACTGACATTTTTTGTCTCTGTACTTTCAGACGTTTAGTTAAGCGTGTATATATTTCTCTCCCGGACAAACAGGTAATATAAATAAAGTCATGAAATGATAGTTGATCTTCAATTTCAAACACTTACAAGAAACTAAATCTGTGTTTTTTTTCTATTTTCAGACTAGACAGGTTCTTCTATCCAAGCTTCTTAGCAAACACCATAATCCATTAAGTAATCAAGAATTAGATCGACTTGCAGGGTATGTTTGCTTACATTGACTGGACCATTTAGAACCCGTTTACACTACAAACATCAAACATCTACGAACATTTGTTCAATTGCTTGCTTGTGTGTGCATTTGCATGCTCGCTCATGCATGGTTTGCTTGCTTGCTTGCTTGCCTGCTTGCCTGCCTGCGTGCCTGCTTGCCTGCTTGCCTGCTTGCCTGCTTGCCTGCTTGCCTGCTTGCCTGCTTGCCTGCTTGCCTGCTTGCCTGCTTGCCTGCTTGCCTGCTTGCCTGCTTGCCTGCTTGCCTGCTTGCCTGCTTGCCTGCTTGCCTGCTTGCCTGCTTGTTGCTTGCTTGCTTGCTTGCTTGCTTGCTTATCGTTTGTTTAGTTGTTTGTTTGTTTTGTTCATGAATATGATGTAGTTTAAATTTGTTTGTAATTTGTGTTTTGTATGTTCTAGATTGACTGATGGTTATTCTGGTAGTGATCTGACTGCCTTAGCAAAAGATGCTGCTCTTGGTCCAATTAGAGGTACTCAAGAGACTGCAATCTTAATAATATATAAATCAACATTAAATAACATTTATCAAGAATTTTCATAGGATTTTCATAGGCTTGTTATCAGGTTTTCGACATTTAACATTTATCATTATATTATTTTTTAAATGGGGGGGAAAGATGATTTTGCAGTAACATAGTTTTGGATAGAGATTTGCCCTACCAGGAAACTACTAAAACATTACGGCAGCCCAAACAAGCTTGATCTACATTATTTTATTTCATAAACTAATAAAAAATATCATTTAAATATTTCTTGTCATATGCTAAATGTTTTATTGACGTTTATATTTTTAATGTTCATATTTTAGATTTAGGAGTGGATCAGTTGAAAAAGATGTCTGTCAATCAAGTAAGTATTGTATTTATTTATTTACAATGATAGTTTGGATAGTTTGGCATGCGCATGTAGGTTTTTGATCTTCTTCATCAACTAATCACTTAGACACATACAGTCAAAGTCCTGAACATTTTCCATCAAAAAAAGACATCAACACTAAGAGAAATGTCACGTGACACCATAAGTTCTTTCTAAATGCTCGATACTAGCAGTAATAGAACCTTTTAGTTCTGTATGCAAATTGCACATTTCAGACCACATGGCATTCCCCCGAGAGTTGTTCTTTTATGTGAAGTATTAAAATATTTATAAATAGCAAATGATTAACTCCAAAGGGAATGAACACGTGGTTTGAAATAGGAAAATAAACATTGAAGCTGAATGGGTCTATTGTGAACACATATTTCATGATTGATTCTTATTCCATATTCTCTGTTAGTCATTATACAATTAAAAATTGACATTTCAACTGCTGAAAACAAATAAAAAGAATCACATGTCACTTGTTCTAGTGTTAATCTCTACTTTACGTGGACAACGTTAACGACATTCACTGTTTCACATTCACTAACTAACAAATATATTTTCTAATTTCAAGGTTCGAGATATCACTTTACAAGATTTCCAAACCTCTCTGCGTATGATAAGGGCCAGTGTCGCACCTGATACCTTACGCACGTACGAACAATGGAACAGTGATTATGGTAGCAGTAACTGATTATCAAATTAGAATACAACTGTTTTCAAAAAGGTTGTCAAAAACGATAGGTCGTTAAAAGACGGAATGGAATTGTGGGTATACTTCTCAACCGCAATCTAGATAATCGAGGTACTCATAGGTTTCGTTCAGTTTTTTTTATGGGAATATGTACAACTGTTTTCAAAATGGTTGTCAAACACGATACGTCGTTAAAAGACGGAAAGGAATTATAGGCATACTTTTCAATCAAGAATATATCTAGATAATCGAGGTATTCAAAGGTTTCGTTCAGTTTTTTTTATGGGAATATACAACTGTTTTCAAGATGGTTGTCAAAGGCGATCTATAGGTTGTTAAAAGACGTCAATTATTACGAATATATCTAGACAATCGAGGTATTCCAAAATATCGTTTGGTTTTCGTTTTGATGGAAATATACAACAGTTTTCAAAAAGGTTATGTAAGACGATAATAGGTCGTTAAAAGACGGAAAGGATTTATAGGGATACCTCACAATCAATAATATATCTAGAAAATCGAGGTATTAAAAGAAATCGTTAAGGTTTATTTTTGATCGAAATTTACAATGATTTTAAACGAGTTTGTCAAAAGGGATAAACCATTTATTTTTTGCTTACCTTCGTAAGCAAATGGCCCATTTCAGACCAAGTTTTTTTTTGTGTTATGACATTTACATATGAAGGAATTAACTCCGAAGGAGTACATCACGTGGTCTGAAAGGAGTAAACAAACAAGATAGGTAAAGAGGCTGTTGTGACATATACCCATAATTCTCTTCGGTTCCCATTCGAATTATTGATTTGCTTATTTACAACCTTTATGAATAGTTGTGTAAATTTATTGTCTTAATTCAAATATTAGAAACACTTCCTTCTATATATCCATACAAGAATTACAAATAAGGCGCACTAGGATTGAAGTAGCCTGATTTTCAGAGCAGGCCTGGATCCTACACTCGCAATAGCGTAGGACCCAGGCCCGCTCTGAAAATCAGGCTAGGATTGAAGGAATTACACATTGAATGAATATATCTTATTATACAAAATACAGCCTATATTGGTCTTTTTTCGCAACGTATTAAATGTTTTGTTGTTAATAGAGGTTCCTTCGTTCTTGTATCTCGCTAGAGCGTTGTAAAAAGATAAAATATTTCAGTTAAAAATACGACTGTTGATATATACCTAAGAAATATAAAATACATCAATAAAAGTTGGTTTTACAAAATACATTATGTCATTAAACTTACATCTAGCTGAACGGGAAGTCCCCACCTTTTCGCAAACTCCAAGAAAATTAGCCTGCTATGCAGCCGCTCCTTTGTGTCGTCACGCAATGCTTCCTTTCCGTGGGGAGGGAAGCGTTGTGTGACGACACAAAGGAGCGGCTGTACAGAAGGCTACAAGAAAATGAGCTGAAGGTTAAAAACCAGGGAATAGATCTACAGGTTTGCTTAGAGAGCTGAAAACTGACTTGTTCCCTCGTTTTTGTGTAAAAGTAGGTAATGTTTTGCATTCTAATAACTTGCAATACCCCTAATAATATCTCTTTTTTAGGGATTAAAGTATTTTTTTCATATTTGAATATGTTTATTAGCAAAATATTCAAAACTATAATAACCCTTCTAATTTTAGCTTTCGAAACTTTTGAAAATGAAAAACAAAAAGAATCAGTCCTTGCACTTTCTATTGCCTTCTTAATTCGCTCGCAAGATGTTTTCTAAGTTCCACTTTCTTCCGACTAAGTATGCATGAAGATATTCTCCTTTTCGCTTTACATATTGAATCCTAATAACAGAGAAATAGTTTGTACCGAGAGCTGATCATGAATGGTGTGATTTTTCGTTGCAAGGTCATGCTAGGAATACTCTTCGCGTCTCTACTCTGCGCTCGATTGTTTTTTCTCACCTCTTTCGTTTATCTCTCGATCGACTGTCTAAAATTCAAGGTCATTATAGAACAGTGCAGAAACCGGTCATTCTCGGCAGGGGATACAGGTCAAGCGTTAGATATCGGAGGACCTTTCATAGAATCAATGAGTAGTGGTCTATACCTGGTAGTATTATTCAATTGGAGTCGATTCTCCACGCGTACGTTCTTCTACATTCTGCCCCGTACTTATGGATTCTGGTTCTGGTTGGGCATGGTGTTATCCTTCACCGTTTCCGTCGTATCATTTTTTATTACACAGGATAAAGTTCTTCTTGGCGTTAGTTTGGTATTTGAGGTATTGACAGCGAGTCTATTGTGCTGTGCTTTAAAGTTTGTCGACAGAGAAACTGTGCTATTTTCGCTGAGACAGTCTAACATTATGGGGTCTGTTTTATACCACATTTACGTTGCATCGATGTGGATGTATGTATTCAGACATTTAACAGTATTCGCGTACGATACATCTACGCTTATCGGACAGATCAAGCTACCTGGGAAATTTGCAAGTGTAACACGACTACTAATCTGTTTTAACGTTGCCACAAGATTCAGTTTTGTACAAGCATTTTATTCAATGATGTTCAAAAACCCTAAGATACCTAAGGTCTGTGATAATGTTGAAACTTCCATGTCATATGACTTGTTTGGACCAATCGGAGTGATGGATGGTTCTGGTGGAAGGCAGCCGCTGATCCGATGGGAAACGCCTATAGAGGAGGCGATGAGACATGTCCAGTTCGAGACATTAAAATAATAAACAATTATAAGACACTCGGGTATGTTCTGTTTTAATTCATATATGAAGCGTGTCGATTATGTTCAATTGTGTTTTAATTAAACTATTGAGTTTTCAAACACGATTCTGTCAATGTTGTGTTAATGAGTGTTTAGTCAAGAAACTTGTCAATAATGATTGTACACTGAAATACACCCCAATACAAAATAATCAACTCATGTGGTTTCTTTGTTTATTAATAGCAAATACCCCATCAAAAAAACTATATGTGTTATAGTGAGGTTTAATTTGAATTTATTGTCTGAGGAAGTATCAAATATCATTTGCTACACTTGTACAAGTGCTTTTTACTTCTCAATGTGCGTTTTCCATCACGCGCGTTTTTTCACATGTTTTTGTGTAAGGTATCTCTTGGGGGAGGGGGGGGGGCTTAAATCGTCCATGTCATGCCCTTTTTAATGTGCCTAAATGTAATTTAGGCTAGTTAGAACCGAGACAAGCAGGTCAGCGGTTTGTCTTTGTCCCCTGCTATTAGCTGGGACTCCCCGCTCTACCAGTCCCTCGTGCTTTGCTATTGTCTTCAACGACGTAGTACTCTGTTGAATGCAGCATTTGTCGCATCAAGCTTACCTCTGTGCACCCAACCCCAAGCTCATCATTGTCGATGAGTTTTAAATGTAAAATGGACATTCGGTATCTTTTAGGGATGTTTATGGAAATTCCCGATACTTTTACCCCTGAGTCCCCCCCCTAGTCCCCCCCTTCTTTCTAATCTATTTCACAAGTCTATAACTCGATGTCGAGGGTATGTCCATCGATGATTCTTGACTGGTCACAGCATCAAGAAACCGATAGTTATCACTAGCCTCGTCTTGATGCCCCGTGTCGATATATGAGAGCGCTACTGTTTGTTTGGGAACATTGTCACAAACCTGCAATATCAGAAATACAAAAACAAATCATTAAATGTAATGTTGAAGGTGCGCGACAAAGGCGTATGCTCAAAACTCCATCAGTAACGAACTTAGTAGACCCAACAAACTATTTCTCTTAGATCCACCACTGCTATATTCACCTATTTCAAAAATCGTTGTCGCAAACAAAGCCACAGTCCACACTCTGAAGCCGGCAAAGGATTTCGGTATTTCTTCTCTTGATATCGATTTATTCATAATATATTTTGGTTGTACGTGTTTGTTTTATATGACCATACCAAGTTGTTGTTGTGGTAGATATAAATAGAAATATTTATTTAAAAAACGTGCAATGAATCCCAAATTAAGTCAATCTAACCGACATCCTTTGCAGGCTTCAGAGTTAGGACTGTAGCTCCGGCTGCGACAACCATTTTTGAAATAGGTGTATAGTCTCCTTCGAAGCCGTTTTTAGTCTCATTCCATTTCCGGGCCCCTACGAACAAGACTAAAAATTGCTTCCAGGGAGACTATTGTTGCTATATCATCCTCAAATGAATTAACAACAGAGAAAGAAGCAAATTGAAATAGAGGTAAAAATTAGTTACTTTATTAGAGAGGCGTGATGGTCTAGTGGTCAGGGGACCGAATTCCGGGCCTAATGGTCTGGGTTCGATTCCCGGCCCGGGCGGTTACGTTGTGTCCTTGGGCAAGAATTTACTCTCTATGTGCCTCGTCTTCTAGCTCGGATAAGGCCTCGGATAAGGACGTAAAGCCGGAGGTTCCGTCTGCCTTCACTCTAACTTCCCGGCTATATGAGGTGGACGTAAATGATCCTGATGTGCTTTCGAAAAGCTAGAGCAGGGGATTGTCTGGTCACAAACCAGAGCATATAAGCCTCGAAGAGAGGGACTGCTCTTACTATGGTAAATAATAATAATAATACTCACAGTGGGTAAATCTTGCCCTTGAAACAATTTCGCAAAGAAAAACTTGACAAAACTTCCACGGAAGGCAGCCATTAGCACAAGCAGCAAGCCATCCCAATGTCCTGTCTTGTGCGAAGTTCCTGACACTAGTGAAATGCTAAGCGAAACCAGTGCTGTATCGTATAAGAAGGCTTCAAAATTTCTTAACAGATACGATGTAAGTGTAAGGAAGTAAAGAAAACGGAAAAATCTTTGCCAACTTTGGGAACTTGTTTGTTGTTGAGCCCAACTCTCGTATGTCTCACGGGCAACGAAATTAATAGCTGAGGCAAAGAGTGTCAGCGATATTACCTCTACCACCAAGAATACACCAAGAGTTGAAAGTCGGCCGTGTTCATCTCTCGATTCAACCGACTTTACAGCAGAAATAGTAACAACTGCCAGAATACAAAGTACAAACCAAACCCAGAAATGACCAACTCTTGCCAGAGCCAAGAAGAAGTGTCTTGTCGAGAATCTTCGCCAGAAGAACAGTGCAGAAGTGAGAAAAATCGATTTGAATGCCTCGATTGCTGGATGGAAAGTACCTAAGCCTTGTGGTAAGGAATTGAAAGGACACTTCTCCAGTGTATGACCGTGGTATATACATCTAGACTTGAAGATTGCAATTACAATGTCAAAGATTATACCAAGAAATCCTAGATGGGCAATTAGAACTGCAAATAGTTTTACCACAGTCATTCTCAAACATGGTCTCGAAAATGATAAAAATTTACATTTGTGGGGTTTCTTATGAGGTTGAATTTCACTTTCCGTTGCCAAATATATCTGTATTGATATAGACACATATAGTGTTTCGATTCAGTCGCATAGAGAAAAAGACTCTAATAATGGTATGAAAAAACACTGTCTAATAATGATAATGGTTATTCAAAATGAGCTCAAATGAGTATAACAAACGCATCAGTAGTAATACCTATAGTACTCATGCAGTTAAAACTGTTCTAGCTGTATGCAAAGGTCTGGAGCATATGAGTTTGGACCCATTGATGATCAAATTCTATGGTGTTGATGATTGAGGTCAAGATGATGATGGTAAATAATAATTTAGATGATAATGATAGTGGTCAAGATAACGATGATGACGAGGGAGATGATGATGATGATGATGATGATGATAGAGAGGATTATGATGGTGATGCATGATAACAATGATAATGGTGATGATGATGATGATAATGGTGATGATGATGATGATGATTGACCGTCACAATAAACAAGGGGAATAGACCCGGAGACAAGACTAATGCACAATCCTGGTGTACAAAAACCTCTACCGGAAATGTAACACGTCAGTCTGTTAGCAACAACACCAATAACCACGGTAATAAATTAGTTATTATTATTTTTGCATGCATTTATGCTTACATTGCATGGTTGGTTCCTCTGTAAACCATATAACATGTTGATACACCTATTTTAAGGATTGTTGTCGCAACCAATATAACAGTCAGCACTCCAAAACTGAAAAGGATGTCGGTAATTTCAATGAACAAACAGCTGAAAACGTGCTCGTGTGCTGTGTGCTGTGTGCTGTGTGCAGTTTTGTTTTGATTCATACATGAAGCGTGTCGATTATGTTGAACTATGTTTTAATTAAACTATTGAGTTTTCAAACACGATTTTGTCAATGTTGTATTAATGCCGTTAATGCGTGTTTAGTCAAGAAACTTGTACTTGTCAATAATGATTGTACACTGAAATACATCAAGATACAAAATAATCAACTCATGTGGTTTCTTTATTTATTAACAGGAAATAGCCCTATGAAAAAAAATATACATGTTTATACATAGCGAGGTTTAGTTTGAATTTCTTGTCTGAGGAAGTATCAAATATCATTTGCTACACTTGTACAAGTGCTTTTTACTTCTCAATTTACGTTTTGTATCTTTTTTCGCTTTATGTTTTTGTGAGTTATCTAATTAAAGGGGCTAAAATTGTCCATTGAACGCCCTTTTTAATGGTATTTCGGTCTAGCTAGTATCTTTTAGGGGTGTGTTTGAAAATTCCCGATACTTTTACCCCTGAGTCCCCCCCTAGTACCATTCTTTCTAATCTATTTCACAAGTCTATAACTCGATGTCGAAGGTATGTCCATCGATGATTCTTGACTGGTCACAGCATCAAGAAACCGATAGTCATCACTAGCCTCGTCTTGATGCCCCGTGTCAATATATGAGAGCGCTACTGTTTGTTTAGGATCATTGTCACAAACCTGCAATATCAGAAATACAAAAACAAATCATTAAATGTAATGTTGAAGGTGCGCGACAAAGGCTTATGCTCAAAACTCCATAACGATTTTAGTAGACCCTACAAACTATCACTTTTAAATCCACCACTGCTAGATATAGTCTCCCTCGAAGCCGTTTTTAGTCTCATTCCATTTCTGGATCCCTAGCTACGAACAAGACTAAAAATTGCTTCGAGGGAGACTATTGTTGCTATATCATCCTCAAATGAATTAACAACAGACAAAGAAGCAAATTAAAATAGAGGTAAAAATTAGTTACTTTATAAGAGAGGCGTAATGGTCTAGTGGTCAGGGGACCGAGTTCTGGGCCTAATGGTCTGGGTTCGATTCCCGGCCCGGGCAGTTACGGTTTGTCCTTGGCTAAGACAGGCTTTTAAATTTACTCTCTATGTGCCTCGTCTTTTGGATAAGGACGTAAAGCCGGAGGTCCCGTCTGCCTTCACTCTAACTTCCTATATCAGGTGGACGTAAAAGATCCTGCTGTGCTCTTCGAAATTAAAAGCTAGAACAGGGGATTGTCTCCCGACACAGCAGTCAGGTCTCAAACCAGAGCATATAAGCCTCGAAGAGAGGGACTGCTCTTACTATGGTAAATAATAATAATAATACTCACAGTGGGTAAATCTTGCCCTTGAAACAATTTCGCAAAGAAAAACTTGACAAAACTTCCACGGAAGGCAGCCATTAGCACAAGCAGCAAGCCATCCCAATGTCCTGTCTTGTGCGAAGTTCCTGACACTAGTGAAATGCTAAGCGAAACCAGGGCTGTATCGTATAAGAAGGCTTCAAAATTTCTTAACAGATACGATGTAAGTGTAAGGAAGTAAAGAAAACGAAAAAATCTTTGCCAACTTTGGGAACTTGTTTGTTGTTGAGCCCAATTCTCGTATGTCTCACGGGCAACGAAATTAATAGCTGAGGCAAAGAGTGTCAGCGATGTTAACTCTACCACCAAGAATACACCAAGAGTTGAAAATCGGCCGTGTTGGTCTCTCGATTCAACCGACTTTACAGCAGAAATAGTAACAACTGCCAGAATACAAAGTACAAACCAAACCCAGAAATGACCAACTCTTGCCAGAGCCAAGAAGAAGTGTCTTGTCGAAAATCTTCGCCATAAGAACAGTGCAAAAATGAGAAAAATCGATTTGAATGCCTCGATTGCTGGATGGGAAGTACCTAAGCCTTGTGGTAAGGAATTGAAAGGACACTTCTCCAGTGTATGACCGTGGTATATACATATAGAGCTGAAGATTGCAATTACAATGTCAAAGATTATACCAAGAAATCCTAGATGGGCAATTAGAACTGCAAATAGTTTTACCACAGTCATTCTCAAACATGGTCTCGAAAATGATAAAAATTTACATTTGTGGGGTTTCTTATGAGGTTGAATTTCACTTTCCGTTGCCAAATATATCTGTATTGATATAGACACATATAGTGTTTCGATTCAGTCGCATAGAGAAAAAGACTCTAATAATGGTATGAAAAAACACTGTCTAATAATGATAATGGTTATTCAAAATGAGCTCAAATGAGTATAACAAACGCATCAGTAGTAATACCTATAGTACTCATGCAGTTAAAACTGTTCTAGCTGTATGCAAAGGTCTGGAGCATTTGAGTTTGGACCCATTGATGATCAAATTCGATGGTGTTGATGATTGAGGTGAAGATGATGATGGTAAATAATACTTAGATGATAATGATAGTGGTCAAGATAAGGATGATGACGATGGAGATGATGATGATGTTATGATAATGGAGATGATGGTGATGATGATGATTGACATCCCAATAAACAGAGGAAAGGCCCCACAATCGTCGTGTACAAAAAACTCTGAAATGTAACACGTCAGTCTGTTAGCAATAACACCAATAACCACGGTAATAAATTAGTTATTATTATTTTTGCATGCATGCTTACATTGCATGGTTGGTTCCTCTGTAAACCATAAAATGTTGATACACCTATTTTAAGGATCGTTTTCGCAACCAATGCAATATAACAGTCAGCACTCCAAAACTGCAAAGGATGTCGGTAATTTCAATGAACAAACAGCTGAAAACGTGCTCGTGTGCTGTGTGCAGTTTTAAAGAACGCAGGGATTGACAGAACACGAGAAAAGCTATAGTGTTAAGAGAAGCACGACACGAAACGGGTGTTCTGACAATCCCTCAAGTGCTTGATAACTGCATACAGCACAGAAAGCAAGTTTATTATTTCCTTTATTAAATACACAAAATTGACATACACCCTTTCCGAGAAACTTTGTCACCCGTGAAGTGAAAAGCCTACAAGCTAGTAGCGCAGGGGATTGTGAATTACCTATGTATACTTTATTAGAACGCAGGGATTTCATGGCCACATTGCTACACTTGTCAATATGTTATTGAGAAATTTTCATTTTGACTTATCAAACAATAAGAAAGGCGTTCTGAATGCACATTTAGTTTCTGAACTGATCCATGTTCCTTTGTGCCACTAGATTTTGTGCTTTTCACGGGTGAAAAACTTTCTTGGAAAGAGTGTATTTGATAAACAAGCAAACGCGCGTGCTGTGAGCTCTCTGTGTGCCAATCAGAATTCGTGTTTTCTAATAGTTATTTCATAATTAACTTGTTATTCATTTATTGCAAGATTTGTTCGGGATGATCAGATCCACCGGCACCTACTCCATTCATAATAATATATCACTAAACACAGTGAATTAAATAAATAGATTGATAATTAAAGAGAGAAAAATTATCAATATAAGCGACCTATCCTTGGAGTGTTCTAAAACTATTGGGCTGCGGCAACGATTTTTGAAATAAGAATGAAGACAGACTTGCCAAAGAAAATGGTTTTAAAGGTTTTAAATAACTTTAGTAAGGTATCATGCACGAAAGAAAAATTGTCAATATCCTCTGCGACCTAACGTACTTAGAGTGTTCTAACTTGACTATTCGGCTGCGGCAACGATAAGAATTAAAACAGACGTGCCAGAGTAAATGGTTTGAATAACTTTAGTAAGGTATATCATGCAATTTTGTTTTCTTGTTTTGATCGTTCAATATTGATTTGGATTGTATCTTGTAATTGTCATATCCGAAGAAATGGTGAAAATGTACACGGTAAGCATTTGTCAAGTAAATTCAATGTCCAATTAATTAAGTTCAATGAAAAATGATGTTAACAATAATTATATTCTAATTAAGTTTCCACTGGCCAGGTCAATTTTCCCTGTTTTGTCTGTTTTGGCCCGACTGTACATGTACAGGCCTGGTTGGTACTAGACTAGTATTTATTTAATGCTATCAATCTCGAATCCTAATATGCAAAGCTCGATGACCACTAAAGCTCTATAGGGTTTTTAATAGTCATTCGACTGCGTACAAGCCCGATTTACAGTTAAAGTAGTGGTACTATCCAAAAAGAATGTTTCTTAAACGATGGTCAGCACTGATCGAGCCTTTGAACAGCCGGTCATATAGGATCGGGCTTAAGAAAGCCATGTGCTGGCCTTGGTCTTGATTAATGACGCTGATGGAAATTACGAAGCTAACGATTTTTTTTTTCAGAAGTACTCGCGGCTACAAAGTTACTTACTGGTAATATACTGAAATAATTGTTTGTTATCCATATACATGTTCTATAGATATATAAACGTTTTTGGTCAACCTGTAAGATGTATACAGCCAATTCAAAAAACATTGTCGTCAATAGGCTTCAAGTCTACGCGACTAGACCGGAAGGTAGCATGGGTAGAAATCACCAAAGCGGATAAATGCACACATTATCTAATGCTATACCACGCGCACTCAATCAACTAATTGTGAATAATTCGCCGCTTCGGTGATTTCTACCCATGCTACCTTTAGGTCTAGTCGCGTAGACTTGAAGCCTAGTTAATGACGACAATGTTTTTTGAATCGACTGTATATCGTTGATATGCCACTTTAACCGTCATGCCAGTATGTTTGGCTTAGCTCCTATTGATCTTATAAATAGATCGTTTTGACGGTATTTCCACGATGGACTAGTAAAGGAAGTATTTGATATTTGGTCACCCTGTGTAATATATCGGTTATAAGCCGTACCTCTATGGAATCATCATGCTATTATGTTTGGCTTGGCACCTTATATCTTATAAATAGATGTATTGGATACATATTTAGGTCTTGTTGGTGTCCTATTGTTCATGTTGTCATGCATTATGTGTATTTGGATGGACGTGACTTGGTCCGGCGATGCCTCCCACTTTTAAATCTGCATGCACTTGATTTTGACCACGTCATCATACCGGAGTACGTCTCATTGAGTGCTACTCCTTCGCTGTAGTATAATAGGCCACAAAGAGCGAGTGTTAGATGTTGGTTTCTCGGCCGTTCCGTTGCCTTTTTCCAAATAACAGTGTGTTTTCAAGATATAGCTCTCCCTCGGAATCTGAAAACGTCATGTCAGTTTCTTCGTTCGTCTCAAAGCTTTCCGCTTTACTTTCAACTAACAGTCTTTCTTTATCTGGTTTCGAAGACTTCTTAAATAACTCATCGGTGATGTTATGAAGACTTGTAGACAGCCCCTTGAAGTTATACTTCACCCCTTGGCATTGACAGTTTTCTAATTCCGTGATGGTATTTTGTTTATCTTTTTTGATTGCTTTGTGTACTTTGTAGGTACGCTTTCGCGTTGACAGCATATGCCGTAGATCGTATCGTAAACCTTGGAAGCAACGTTTAACAGAAGCTAACATCTTGTCTTCCGTATCATCATCCAGACGCTTTTCGCTCTTGATTGGTTCCTCGAGTGGTGTATATTTCTGGTCGGTCTCTTGCTCGTGGGTCAACAAACGTTCATTCACTTCGTATTTACTTGACTGAGGGAACAGTTTGACGTCTTTCAGATTTGAAAAACCTCTTTTGATTCGTCGATTAGCATAGTCCATGAATACTGTCATCATTTTGTGCTCTTCTGCTTCAATGTTTCTAAACATGTGGACTTCGCGATAAGCTTCGTTCAGGATAGCAAGGAACATGCAAATGAGGATCGTAGCCATTAATGTCATAAACGCGAAGAAATAGAAAGGTCCCAAGACCTTATTGGAGTTCTTCAGTTCTTCATAGTCCGCATCACCGCCAAGAAACATTGCAAACTGTGTACGGAAGACGTTGACCACACTTGAATATGCAAGAACGCTTGATCCAAACGCCAAGAGCGCTACCTGAGCAAACGCCAAGAATGCCACGAGAAATACAGCTGAGTAAGAAACCAACTTTGTACCGCATTTGGACATACTCCGCGCTAGAACATTGATGTGTTGGTTGAATTTCAGAATACGCAGCAGTTTTATCGTGATTATAAATATCAGGACAGCCATCAGTGCGTTTTCAACTTCAGACCACATAACAACGTAGTGAAAACTTGATGTCATGAATGGATTCTCGTGGACTTTTTTGACCAACTTCGATGCGTGGAATCGACGGAAGATCGACAGAACAACAGTTGCAATGGACGCCAAAATTTGCGTAATTTCAACCCAGTTCCACGCCGTTTTAAAGTAGCTACATCGTTGTCGATAAAGTTTTATTAACTCTGCTATTACAAAGTAGATAACGATGAGGATAATTGTGAGTTCACATACGGCGTAGAGTGATTGTAGACCGTTTGACCGTGCACCGTAAAGTGACATTGTTTTGACCGTGACATAAGTAAACGCACCTCCCATTGATGGCTTTTCAAACAAATAAGTTACCGCACTGAAGAAGCTACTCGAAGGCTCGAAGATCAAAACTTCTAGAAACACTGCTCGTGTCTTCTCATCAATCCACGAGTTGTCCTCAAGATTTTTCAGAACTCTATAAGCGGACCGATCGGTATAGCCGAGGTCAGCAATGTATCCACCTCCACCGTAGAGATTACTTATTCCTTGAAACGGTAGATTAGTGAGCTCTTCTGCAGTACGATAGCGCCAAGGACGTGGGCACATCTTGAGTAATTCGTACTCAGAGTAAAACCTTGTATCGTTATCACTGAGAGGGAACCAGCCTGGCAAGTTGTACAGTGTCGAGCTTTCTCCTTGGAAGGAATACGGTGGGATACACAGGTTCATAGTACTTGTGAAGGTGGGATACTGGTATTTTATTGGACATTCGCCTGAAATAAACGAAAATGTAAAGCGTTAGCATCATGTACTGCAGTATCTTACACAAAAAGAAGATAAATAAAACGAAGATGTAAAGCGTTAGCAGCATGTACTGCAATGAGTATCTTACACAAAAAGAAGATAAATAAAACGAAGATGTAAAGCGTTAGCAGCATGTACTGCAATGAGTATCTTACACAAAAGAAGGTAAATAAAACGAAGATGTAAAGCGTTAGCAGCATGTACTGCAGTGTCTTACACAAAAAGAAGACAAATTTAATTAAAAGAAAAAGAATCAGAAAAAAGGAAACATAATAGCGCTGCAGGAAAATGAAGTTGGGGGCTAGAAGAATAGAGAAAAATCAGATAATTTCAAAGAGGAGGTAAAACAATGAAAATAGTAGGATACATTTTTCTACAATGGAGTGCAAATAAACCTGTTTTACTTGATATGGACGAGCTTAAATACAGACCATTAATATGGTATTTTAACTGTATAAAGACTAGTTGAATAAGAAAAGATGAAACAAGGATGGAACAAGCAATTGCTGACAATTGCAAGTAAAAGCAAGCAAGATAAGCATGTTAAGAAGACATGAAGAAGACATGAACATGGAAGAACTCGAACAAAGACCATTGATATGGTATATTAACTGTATTAAGACTAGTTGAGTGAGAAATAATGGAACAAACACATTTATCAATGAAAGCAAGCAAGGTAAGCATGCAAAAAGAGAGGGATAAAAATCAGCAATGGACGCCAGAACTATCAGTTGTCAATTAAACCATACCTGTTACAGCTCTGACTTGTCGAAGTCTAGGCATCCCAACAAGATAGCCAGCTTTGTTGGACACGAATCCTTCTTTGTATTCAAAAGGTTGTCCGTTGTACCATTCAGAGCTATACAATCCTGGAATCATTTTAGTCTTGGCCCATTTCCAGTACCCATCAGCATTTGTTACCTTTCAAATAACGAAGGGGCATTAGTGATAATGGCTATATAATATAATAATTGGTTTACATTCCCAGTTTAAACATAGTCTGTTGAAGATTTATTGAATTGAAATGCGTTCGGTGTATATGAGTGAAATAATGAGAACAATATCAATTCAATCAATTCGAGCCCTTGGTTGGATTCGGAAGTCTACAACTTGCAGATTTACATCACACTGCTTGTGGTATCCTTTGAAAAACACTAAACGGACCTTTTGTAGCTTTTAGTAACATTCGCATTAACGAGTAATGTGAATAAATCCTGGTTCATACTTGCACTTTGGTTTAGCGTTAGAAATAGAGAAAGCTTGCGGTCTTTTTTCAAATCGATACAATAAAAACCAGTTCCTAGTGATTTCGACCTCAATTGTCCTTTTCACATTTCCGTTCAGTGACCACGAATGATAATTCCAAGTCGAGGTTGGAGTTGTTGCGCATGATAAATTATAGTTTTGCTTTGTGTGGCAACTCCAACCTCGACTTGGAACTATTATCCGGGGTCACTGAACGGAACTGTGAAAAGGTCCATTTCGTCAGTTAGTTCTCTTCTTGGTTTGATTTCGGTGTGACCCGATTCCTCTTTCGGTGTTGATTAGGAGTAAATTACTCTACGAGGAGGGGTTTTTACTCTTACCCTTAGTGCGACTTGGAGGGCAAGGGGAAATTTTTTTACAGGATAATATATTAAGATGTAAAACTCTCAACATTACCTTGTCAAACTTGATCAACATATCTTTAATACCATGGGTCATCCAGTATCGCCCAACATCCCGACTTCCATAGCATATAACCATCAACATCCAGACAAACATGAGATAAAAGAACAGTTCTATCAACGTACGAGCCATTTTAAGAACGCGTACTCTATACTGGCGAAATGTTTCCATGTCTTCATTCTTTGGAGATTTTGGTTCCTTAACCTCGCCTGCAAACTTAGAATATTCCTTCGATGTCTTGTCCTTTTCGTTTAAGACGTTCTCTTCTTTGGTCGATTCCTCTTCAGGTGCCTTCTTGATGATGAAAGCCAATAACGTGGCTACAATTAGTACTTTGATGGGCTGGATAAAGATGATATCTTGTGAGAAAGACACCAGAATTGAAGTTAGCCATTGATTTGAGGTCTCACGTCCCCACATCATACTATAAAAGAACGTGAATGCCGCTGATGCAAGAGAAGCAGAAATAGCTAGGAACCATGCAATGTAGACGAAGAAGTGTGGTAATCCCGATTTCTTCTTTTTCTCGCTTGCATTGTCGTTCCCAGACTGTTGCTGCTGTGTATCACTCTCATCTTTTGGTTTTGTGTTTTTGAAAAAGAATACAATTAGAAGATTGATCGGCACAACAATAAAGCTGCTTTGAATACCGATAATGATTTGATTGACGCTGATGACCAGAGGACCAAGTCTAAAGGAATCCTTAGATTCTTCACCAAATCGATAAAACATAGCATTTGTGACCATTGCAGTTAGCAGCACACACAGACAACAAGTTGCCCTCTGTACTCGTGTAAAAGGACTTGCCGGGGGTCTGGTCACGACTGACAGCCAAAGATGACCATCTCCTAAGCCTGCCGCTGCTCTGCTGCAGAATTTATTCTTAAATCCATTGATTTCTTGCTCAGATGAAACATACAGAATCCTATCAATTCTCCCATCCCCTTTCTCAAGTGCAAGCCATTTGTTACATACAAAGAACCACTTAGTATCCGTATGTACATCACGAACAACAACTTGTCTAAGAAACCAAGCAGGGTGATCACCAGAGTTATCGTGCCATATCCGTAAATGGTTCAAATCACCGAGTGAGGTATCAGAAGCGTAGATGAACACATTGACACTACCCCTTCCGAACAGTTGTTTATCACACATAGCAGAATATGATAGCGATACTGTCCCTGATTCTTCGTCCTCGCTACACAACTTCATTGCGATGTTGGATGTCGTTCCACAACGTCGCCATAATCCCGTGTAGACTGCAATCTCATAACAGTGACTCTTGTCAGATACCTGGGAGACTGGAATTGCTCGTGTCACCTGTACAAAAAAAAAAAAAAAAAACAGGTTGCTTACATATAATAATTACACAAATTAAGAATTTATGATATTTTTTATATATATTAATACAGTGGTACGTCTATTAAGCGGCACCCTCGGGACTTTCCAAAGTGGCCGCTTAACAAAGGTTGGCCGCTGAATAGAGGTATAGAATAGGTATAGAAATAGATTTATGACTTTTTATTGTGGCCGCCAAATAGAGGGTGACCGCTTAATGGGTGACCGCTTAATAGAGGTGCCACTGTATAGTATTAATGTAGTATTTTTTATCGCCGCTCACTGAGGGAAGGACGATAAACTGTATACCCCGTTTGCAGCTTCCAACATGCACTACCCTCAAGGGCTGGCTGATATTGATACATACTAACTACGTAATAATCTCCAACGATGGAAGGCCACGTCGCTGCGGCGAGTGCTTTAAATAATAAAATGGTAAATACGTACTCAAGCAGAATTTGGGACTTAAATGCGAACTGAAATCAACTTATCATTCATCCAATGGACCTCTTTACCTTTCTTGTTTGTTTACTCCTTTCAGACAACATGATACAACCCTATATATAGTTTTTTTTTAACAATGTAAATGTTATAAAATGTTCATCATAAAAAAACAGTTCTCAAGAGAATATCACATGATATTAAATGGGCAATTTCATACCGAAGTAAAAAGGTATATTTATAATCAACCAGCCAACAAACTAACAAAGCAAACAGGCCAAGAGTTATAATTATACACAAGCCATCGCTTTTCTGGCCCTAATTTTTTCGCAGAAGTAAAACTTAAAATAACATTTCTTACCTTAAGCTCATCGTTTTTGTCTCCTCTTCTGGCCAAAATGACAGCAACAAAATACAGCGCAAACATTGTGCATATAGTTGATAACACAACGAAGTTCTTGCTTTGTCCAATATTCTTCATTGCCAGCCATACTTGGTCAAAGTCGATTGGGTTTGGTGCAACAAGAAAGTCTCCACCAAATGAGGACAAGTGGTTGCAGAGACACACCAGAGAACCGTTGACTGTCTTGGTTGAAACCTGATAAATATCAAAATTAAACAAATGTAGATCAAATATTGATTACATAATATATATATATGTATATCTACTCAGGTATTTCAAGCGTTGACAAATCAAGAAAATGAACACTTCCAGCTTCCAAAATGGTTTTGAAAAGCTGTTGCTATTTGTTCGACAATTTCTACTCAGTTGTCTTAGATGTTAAAAAAATGCAGTAAAATAAAGTTAAAAACGTCTTGTTATTGATACAGCAATGGCTATTGGAGCAATCATAAGCTAGAATCATGATATTATGCTTTCCCGAACTTAAAAGAGCTTGGACTTTTAGTAACATAAAGGCTTTGAACACGACTTGAGTATTACATGAAACAACTTTAGACGCGCGTTTTAAAATACATTTGATTGGCATTGAAACCCTTACCCTACATCCATAGTTCGTCCAAGTCTGATTGGTCTCTGACCAGTACAGGCACGCCTTGACAGCAATGGATATTGTATAATTAACATCAGTGGCTGGATCATATGTTGGGATGATAGTCTGAGGAGTAGGGGGAGGGGTGGTCGGTGGATCCTTGAATTCCACGCACACTACCGATCGTTTCTGTCGACCTCCAGAACCTCCAGATTCCGAACACGATCGTCGCCGTCTTGATTTAACCGGAGAACTGTCTTCAGCGGGTTGTCTAATACCAATGTAATATAGTCCTTCGTGTGTTGTGAGATTCGCTGGTACACCAACAATGAAGCTCTCTGGACATGTGTAAGTGATATTTGGACAGCTAGACAAATCAGGGACCAACGTTTTGTGGATGTATTTTTGATCAGTTGGTCTTATTTTGTATCCAATGTAGACTGCAAGCTGTTGACCATCTTCAGGCTTGACAGTAATATGCATAGCTCTGTCTTTGCCCGTTACATTGGTTGAATGATATCGCATACTTCCATTCACGCTTGGCTTGCTGAAACTCTTTATAGTCGAGGGTGGGGGTTGGTTGTCGGAGGTTTTGATGATTAGTTCTATCTCTTCATGGAGACCTTCCACTTGGAGTTTTTTACCTGAAGCCTTTAGGTCGACACTAAGTATTGAAGACTTCACGTTCTTTGCTGATTTGTCCCACGTGTAAGGATTGGTCTTGAACACAAGCATCTGTAATTGTATAAAATATATTAATACCAACATTCGCTTTGGCCGTGGAATGCAATATTGTGATATGTAGAAACCACTGGTCAGTTTTTTAACCAGAGAGCTCCATTTAAATCCATAAGTCTTCATCCTTTGAAAACATGTCATTTGTCTATTTATATATATTTAATTTATTCATTTATTCATAAATTGATTACATCAAACTTACTTGCGTTTGTTTTTGTATTTATTCATTTATACATATATTTATTCATCATGAATTATATTAGTTTATATATTAGTTTATATTTTTTATATTTTTTTCTGTGTTTGTCTTACCTGTGTGTCCACATGTGTCTGGTTACCTCCTCCTTTACCAAACAATGCTGAACTGCCTGGAAACTTCACACCACCACCATCACCTTCAAGACCTTCTTTTCCCATATCAGCAGGGTTGCCCCTTTGAAGTACCATCTCTATTTTCTTGGTTTTGACTTGCATTGCGCCGTCCCCTGCTGTCTTAGTGGCTAGTAGGGTATCGCTCACCACATCAATCAACTGTAAGACTTTATTAATGGCTGCTTTGCTTTGTTTCTGAAATATTATAGAAAACAGGGTTATTTTCTAGATACCCGAATGAATGAATAGACGAATAAATGTGGGGTTGGACGGATGGATGAAACAATTAATAAAATAAATGAATTGACGAATCTTTCAATTGAATGGATGAACGAATTAATTAATGATCAATCATAAATAAATAAATCATTGATCAATATATAATTTAATCAATCATCAGTCAATCAATCAATTAGTTAATCAATTGATTGATCTTTTTCAAGGAAGGTTCCAAAATAACTTTCTACAGTAGACAAAAAAGAATAAAAAGATACAGTGGAGCCCCGTTAATCCGGCCACAGAAGGGACAGCCCAAAGTGACCGTATTAACGGGGTGGCCGTATTAAGCGGGTAAATTTTATAGAAAATGTATGGGTATGCATTTAGTTGGGACCTAAAAAACTGGCCGCAATATTTTAACGGGGAGGCTGTATTAAGCGGGTGGCCGTAAGGCGGGGTTCCACTGTACTTCTTCAACTACCTGCCACACTACCATACCACAGTGATTCCTTTCTACCAAACTTACCTTTGTCTGTACTGGGTCAGTTACATTCTTGGTACTTTTATCTTCAGTGTTTGTTTCTTCGGCAGCGGAGTAGGAAAACGTCTCAAGGACATTTCCCATGCCGTGTATTAGATTGGTACTTGCTTCTGTTACCATACGAGATGAACCCTTCTTGACATCGGCTGGTAAATTATAGAACATATTGGCCATCGATTCCAGAACCTTGACTGAAGTTCCCTGTAAGTTGGAAAACATTGCTAGTGTTAGTAAAGATGAATGTTCAAATGAAGTTATTTGTTAACAAAATTGACAGTTGCAAAATACGTGCATTTTAGATTAGACTAAGAATAATGAATAGAAATCAAATCAAATCAATGATCGATCCAATATACGATAATTTTGTAACATGTGTTGATCATACCTTCGATTTCTCTGATAGTTCTGTTCTATTTTCCGTTGCGCCAGCCAATACGGATGATACTTGGATGAGTTTTTTGATGTCTGTTACCTTTACCTCGGCCATTTTGGATATCATATTGTCTTTGATCTGTCAAAAATGAATAATCAAAATATTTTGTAAAGTTGATAATAATAAACAATAAGTCACATGATATATGAAATCAATAAAAATTGAACAAGCTATAAAAGTAATTAATGATAGCGATAATTATTAAGGTAAAAAATCAACCATCAATCAATTGTTTCTTTTGTAAAATAATATGTAGTATATAAGGAATTTGCAAATTTGTTACTCAATCATAATCTTACATCATATTTGGAGCTGCATATATTTACATAATAAAATGATCTTGAGACGAGTCGAAAGTCTAGCCTGCCTATATTCAATATTATTTCTATAAATGGAAACTAGCGAGCAAACTAGTGTAGGCTGCGTCGATGTTTGATATATACGATATGCAATACAATGAAATTTATAACACGGCAAAAAATGTTATATAACTTTACTGACGTTTTGAGCTTTAGCCCTTCGTCGGAAAACGTTTACTCCGACGAAGGGCTAAATCTCGAAAGTCAGTAAAGTTAATAAGTCAACATTTTTGCGGTGTTACAAATTTCATTATATTTTCTAAATATTATTTTTATAAATGCATTCTTTATATTTGTTGTTATGATAAGAGATGTCGTAATTTAAGTAATATTTTTTTGCTATTTGTCACACCTTCATTTTGTCTTCACTGGTCATGTTTATGACAGAATTGCTGGATAACATTGAGAGTACTTCATTGGCTAGATTAGTTGCTTGTTTGATGTCGTTGTTGCTTATTAAGACACTAAGTCTGCTTGCTTCACCAACAGTGTATCGAAATAAGGTTGAGTTCTCTACAACTGTTGGATTAACCTGAATAGAGATCAGTTAGTTGATAAAAAGGAATTTGAATACGTTGGCGTAGAATGTGACGTGGTGTCATGTGGTGTGGTGTATTGTGTTGTGGTGTCATGTGTTGGCATGTGGTGTTGTGTTGTGTGGTGTTGTGTGGTGTGGTGTTGTCATGTGATTGGGTGTGATGTGATATGATGTGGTGTGGTGTCATGTGGTGTGGTGTTGTGTGGTGTGGTGTTGTCATGTGATTGGGTGTGATGTGGTGTGATGTGATGCGATGTGGTGTGGTGTGGTGTTGTCATGTGATTGGGTGTGATGTGGTGTGGTGTGATGTGGTGTGGTGTGGTGTGATGAATTTGATTACATTGGCGTAGAATGTAGTGTGGTGTGGTGTTTATGTGGTGTGGTGTTTATGTGGTGTGGTGTGGTGTGGTGTGGTGTGGTGTGGTGTGGTGTGGTGTGGTGTGGTGTGGTGTGGTGTGGTGTGGTGTGGTGTGGTGTGGTGTGGTGTGGTGTGGTGTGATGTTGTGTTATCATGACCAATAGAATCATATGCATCCCATAGGGTAAAGTGACTCCCCAGGGAGAATGCGATTATGATGATGTGGTGTGATAGATTTGCTGTGAAGTTGTGGAATAAAGTCCAGGAAAGACTGAGTGTAAGAAACTGTTAAATACACTAATAGAATTACCGCATGGAAGAAAATGACTACCCAGGGATAATACCATGATGATGACGTGGTGTTGTGTGATGTGGCGTTATGCAATGTAGTGTTGTGTCTTGTTATGTGGTGTAGTGTGATATCAATCTGATTTGATATGATAATGTATGTGTAATACCATTTGTAATACAATGTGCTGGTTCTTATCTGGTATGAATGTCGTGCAATGTAATCCTATATCGTGCTATTTACTGTTCGTAGCTAACAATAACAAAATGTGATTGATTGTAGCGTGACAGGTCGTAGTTTAAAGCATAAAGTCATACTTCTATGTAATGGTAACGCAACACCACTTAGTGTTATGTAAAACATATAATATAATTTCATTCAATCTAGACTTCTGTATACACCTAATTCAAAAAAAGGTTGAAGGGGCGAACGGCGATTGGCGATTGCACGATCGAAAGGGACTGTGGGTGGGTAATACAAAATTCTTCTTATTCCTTTCTAAATTACCCAAACAATGCCTCCACCGTTCAGCGAAATCTTAGACACCGATCTTAGGTCATCGCTGAACGGTGGAGGCATTGTTTGGGTAATTTAGAATGAAATAAGAAATTGATATTACCCACAGTCCCTTTCGGTCGTGCAATCGCCAATCGCCAATCACCGTTAGCCCCGTCAACCTTTTTTGAATTAGGTATATACAGATCACACATGAACTACATCGGCATTCTCTCATTCATATGAAAAAAGACTTTCATATGCACACATTGGTTTATATATTATACAAATTGCAGTAGTCGATTATTATTTGTAAATAATCGGTTGTATATATATTTGTTTAAATATATAACAACATTTTAACATTTTATAACATTTAACATTTTATAACAACATTTTTTATATTTAGAAATATTTAAAGATATTGAGATCAATGTACAATTTCAGATATATAACTAAAACGGACGAGGATGCCGTGTTTAAATATTTACACAAATAGTAAGTGAATAGATAATGTAAGATAATCTAGAATCAAAAGACAACAATACAAGACAAACAAAAAGTATTAAAAAAAAAACATTTAAAAAAAAAAAAATCTGAAAAATAGCAATCAATATTAATAAAACTCATAGCACGTGTTGCCTATCCTGATATCTACTTTTTGACTATCTGGATTCATGAGGTCACGATGACCGCCATGCTGGATTTCAGGTAGAATAACGCGAGCATTTTCTTGGTCCTTTTTTTCTTGTTATGAACTCTGTCGTCTAACTATGGTTTCAAGACCGTTCATAGTTAATGCACTATTGTCCGTTTGAATGTAAGATTATCTATTCTTATCGAAGTAATTCTTTGCCTAAAACCAACTACTTTCTGTCTATAACTGCTGTATTTGCAGCAACAGTGCTTTCGGTATTTGTTTGCTGCCATATTGTAGTTCTTGCATCATCATCAGATCAAGTGTCTTCCGGAAAGTAGAGGTTATAGTATAGGGTTTATAGGCGTGTTTAGTTTTGTTTAGTGCAATTAGGTTATGGTAAAGTGAGATAATTTTTAAGCTTATTGGTGTTTATTTCTTAATTAGTAAACATCTTTACAATCTCAATAACTAATGTTAGTACAAAAAATCCACAATTTTCAAGAAAATGCATGTTATTATTAAATTACATTTGTTTTTTTTTAACGGTACATTTAGTCTTCGCACATCAGGCATTCACAATAAAAGTCTTTTTCCAGACTACACACACTAACATTACAATAGTCGCGCTCACAGTTCTCTGCGCCATTTTGAAAGGTTGTCGTGCATTTGCAAGCTCAACTGACGAAAGGAACGGTGAGCTTGCAATGATAGCTACTTTTTATCACCTTGGACAATTATTCACATGCCTTTATCATGCATTGCAAGCTCATCGTTCGTCTCACTTCGATACAAAGGCGCGGCTACCTTTCAAGATGGCGCAGAGAACTAAGGTTAAGGTACTATTCAACATTATTTTATACTATTTTTTGTATTTGTATGATTCTAAGTTTTTTTCCAGTTATGTACGTGTGTGTCTGATTTGTACTATCGAGAACGTTTTCATTAACATTAGTTATAGTTATTATTGAGTTAAAAAAAACAATTATTATCCTATATGTTTTTGTTATAGTTATTGAGATTCACAGAGTTTACGTTAGTATGCTTTAAAGTGGTGACATACCTTCCCTTCTGGTGTAGATGGAGTTGCTTTCAACCATGGTTTACTCTGGTAACGATATAAACATTCAACCACTTTTCCTATCATGCAACTAATGCATTGATATTAGTCCAGGGTGGCAAAGAGAGAGGCAGCGCCAATCACAAATCAAGTTTTTTTTTCACGGATCGCGAAAAGCATATTTTGTTAGTATTTGTTTTGCCTTTAATTACTAGTATGTAATTAATTATTTCGTATTTAGCACATCCAGTTGTGGAGTGCAACATTATTGATAATATCAAATTTCCAGTTTTTGCCAATAATCCCCTTGACAGTCCCCTGCTCCATCTTAAAAGGTAGCCTGGCCTTGGCATCGAAACGAGACGAACGTTGAGCTTGCAATGATAGAGAGCTTTTTTTCCTTCCTTTTTTTGGCTTTCTTTATTTTTTTGTCTTTCTTTTTTTGTAACACCTTGCGGGAAAATTATTCAAGTGTCTCTATCATTGTAAGCTCAACGTTCGTCTCGCTTCGATGCAAAGGCTTGGCTACCTTTCAAGATGGCGCAGGAAACTTTGAAGGGGACTATTGTGTCTGTGTTTATAGATTGTTTTGGCTAAATCTGCTGACTCCTCACCACCCCAATTGAGCACTAGTGCAACTAACTGTTTTAACTTGCAAGCATGCAATAACAAAGATTTAATATTAAAATATCTAGTGCAACTAGAAGACTAAAGGCCATTCACGGTCAAGCTGAAAAACTACTCATTCTTCTTCTTGATGCTGTAGACTTAAACTGCAATCAAGCTGTTAACATCAATATACGTTGCTTAAATAAAAGCATTTGTTTCATTTTTCACATAAATAACGAAATTATAGGAATTGATCTTTTTAAAGAATGAGTATTCATGATATGGAGTTTTTGGAACTAATTCAACCGAGAAGTTAGATTGGTCGAGAGGGCTACTTTTATAACAATCGGCTACGCCCATCGAGTAATTGAATTTATGCTGATAACGATGACGATGATGATAATTATTATAGGGATTCCGATGCTAATTATTGCAATGATGCCGTCATACTGAGGTGATATATTGTACACCAAAATACAGTTTGCTGGAAGGTGTTTAAAGCTTTTGATGTTTTGCATATGTTGCCTGACTAGCCAAGGAAACTCTTGAACGATGTTTAATGTACGCGTCGAATTTTTTTATCCTTTTCAATGTTATGAAGGGAAGAGAAGGGAAGCGCCTTGCATAGGACCTACATGGATCCCCGTTCGCGCTTTACCGGGTTTGATAGGTCCATATGTAAAACCTTTCTTTCTTTTTTAATGTTCTAATTAATTTTTCCTTTTCAATTAAGCACCTATGACGTAATAGAGATGTTAAACCCTTCTTTTTGCACCTGGCTTTTGTCAGTACGACTAGCTATAAACTCGTTATCATGGATTCATTATTTATGTCAATCAATAGCTATAGTTTCATTAGTTATGTTACAAAATGGCCGACATGCATTCGAAGCGAGCCACTCTAGCTATAAATCCACATTCCTTATTTGGTACAAAACTACCATATATGGTAATAAAACTATCGGTACCTTAACAGTGATCTTGATGTCTTGTCCAACACCGGCCGAATCAGCAATAAAGATTTCGATAGGAATATCATAATCTTTATTTACGTCCCCTACAGGAAGTTTAGTGGAGACTTGAGGGTTTGTGCTGTATTGTAACAATACTTCCACACCAGAAGGATTTATATAATGGAATTTGTAGGTCAGCGGTGGCTCCTCGTCTGTCCATCGTTCACATGTGAAGTTGAAAGTTGTTGTAAACGCTTCTCCTATTAGAGGATCAACGTAGCAACTACCTCCTATGGGCGCTTCGTTGGCGTTTAGCGTGAAGTTAGAAACAGCGTGGCCTGTTGTTGATGATGCATTAACCTCTAGCATATGCATAACTCCAACCTTGAATAGAACCACGATGGAATTGATTAAAGCCGGGTTAGTTCAATAATTATACTGCAAAAACGGTTGAGTAGATACAACTCACTATATTGAGTGAATCATGCATTCAGGATGCACGTTATAGTGAGGTCACCTAACTCATTATTAAGAGTAAACATAAATGTAGACGGCCATTGAGTACTCAATATGTTGAGTTTAACTTCACTTTTACTCACTATAGAGTTGGTTTAACTCACTATAGAGTTGGTTTAACTCACTATAGAGTTGGGTTAACTCACTATTAAGTGTCTTCCTGAATGCACGATTAACTCAATATAGTGAGGTGTATCTACTCAGCCGTTTTTGTAGTGTAGCCTTACTCACTTTACAATCGTGAAACATTTACATCATGAGAAAATTGAGAAACGTGGAGGACTTATCGGACTGCTAGCTATGTTCAGTTTACAATGACAGTTTTACACGAGAAATGTTTCGGACTGCATGCTATTACAACGATTATTGGTTCCTTGCAGCTGACAATCGTGACAGTTTAACATAGGAAACTAGCCGTGAAAAGTGGAGTACTGTCAATATCGCTTTGGCGCAGTTTAAGATCATGACTGTTTTAAATGATTTAAGGACTTATCAGTTACTATATTTTAGTATATGTAAATAAAATAAAGTTAGGTCACCTTGCGCATCCCTCCTGGGATTGTAATCTCTGACTCCATCAAAGTCGCGCAGTTTAAAATCATGACAATGAGTCTTAAATAAACTATGTGGAGGATTTATCAGCTATTATATTTCAGTATATGTATATCAAATAAAGTTAGGTCACCTTCAACATCCCTCTTGGGATTGTAATCTCTGACACGTTAAACTTTGGAGTTAGCGTGGAGAAAGGAATAGAAACAAACTCCCATGATTCATTGCCGTTGGTTCTTCTCTTCTGAATGACTCTCCATGTGTAACTTGGTCTTTCTTGGCAGATTATACCACTACAGTGAGCCTCGAGGACAATAGCCTGCTTTGGATTATACTCACCGCAATTGTGTTTACATCTGAAAGAAAGATCCAAAATTGAGAAATACTAAATATATCCAAGAAACCATCTATCGCCAACCAGCCAGCTAAACCACTAGTCTCATTCACAGTTCCCTGCGCCATCTTGAAAGGTAGCCAGGCCTTTGCATTGAAGCGAGACGAAAGTTGAACTTGCAATGATAGAGACCCTTTAACACCTTGCTGGACAATTAGTCACGTGTCTCTATCATTGCAAGCTCAACGTTCGTCTCGCTTTGATGCAAAGCCCCGGCTTCCTTTCAAAATGGCACAGGGATCTGTGCACGAAGGGGACCTTTCAGGCGTAATCAGTTCTGTTCAACTTACTTAATTTTCACAGCAATTGTTGCTACTTGGTCAACTTTGACAGCATGACTCAAAGTCGTGTTTCTTTTGTCTTTTCTGATCACAACAGTGATGTTATATTCATTGTTAGACTTCAGCTTATTTACCGGCAGCTTCAAAACTGGACCTTTCTGTCTTGTAAGCTCTATATGACTTGTACCAAAACATCCCACCACTAGCTGCTCAGGTTGATCACGATTGATCCTCACACAAGACCAATGAAACGTCATTCCTTTTGTACTGTAAGGCACATCATCAGGGTCATAAGACGTAGACACGTCTATTGTTATCAAATCACTATAGCCTTTTGCAACAACTGGAGGCCCGGTTATGGATCCCTCAAGTGGAGTTCTTGTAACTTTCAAGAATCCATACTGATGACTGAAGAACCTAGAGTTAGATAACCCAGCACGTTGCTCAATGTAATAGGTGCCGTACTCAAGAGAGTGCTTTGCAATCTTTAATGTGTTTTTATTTGTTCCTTGAACTATGATACGCCTGGGTTCAAAGTATTCAGAACCCTCGGGTAGTCTTGATAAAGACCATTGCCACTCTAAACTATTATTCAGTTTGCAGTTGAGGCCATTTTGGACGTTTATCTGTGATGTTACTGTGAAACCCTGTGTTTTTCTTACAGTCGATGGATTTTTTAGGTCATTTGGAAGGTCTAGTGTTATACGTGGTGGCTTACAGGCTTTGGTTCCTAGTGACAGTAAACAAGAAAAGATATGAATGCTAAGTGTACTTTTAAGGCTGACACAATTTCCAGTTGAAATATGTTGAAAATATTAATAATTTGCATTTATTTTCTTGGATATCTTGGAGTGAAATGTCAATATAAAAAAATAATGTAATACTTGCCGTTCAAATCCCTACCTATAGGGTCTTGTACGTAGAAATAACCAGGGTCCAGGCCCAAGGTATCGTTTTGAAGTACTCGTTTTGCAGTTGCAAGCAAACTTTCAGCTTCTGCTTCAACAGCACCAACTTCGAGTTGTACAATGACACTTCCAGGGCTTGAATACAAAAGTTAGTAATGTTATTTGCTTTATACTTGTTAACTGTGGATTGATGCTTCAACATTCGGTAGTTTATTCTCTACCTTTACAATATCCATAATGCCATCTGTTTTTGAGGTAGCTATTGTAATTCAAATCAAACAAATTTTTATATTAACCCCCTAAACAGAAGGCATTATGGTGTAAAAGCGGAGAATGGAACAGGATATCAAAATGCTAAGCCCAATATTACTTATTCAACGGACGAATCACCAAACCCTTTGTAATTATTCTTGTGCAAAACATATTAACAAGAAAGAAAGAAGAGCGAGAAATATAAAGAAATACTATGAACGAAATAGGAGAGAAAGAAAGCAAAGAAGAAAATAATAAACGAAGGAAAGAGAGAAAGAGAAAAAGAAAGAAAGGGAGGAAGAAAGGGAGAAAAAAAAAAAGGCAACAACGAAAAATCTCTCAATTGCAGTGCACATGGCAATTTACCAACACTGTATTATGACCAAGCATCACTATGCGCCATTATAACCTGTCTTCTATCGTAATTACCTGCATCCAAGGACATTGACAAATAAAAACTTAGACATTTCGTCCGGTAGCTGCAAAAGTTGACGTTTTTATGGTTAGCATAATACAAACATCATACCTTATGCGCAATACATTGACAAATAAGAAGCCTTTATGACTTGAGATCAATCGCTCGACCTGGAATGTAAGAGTTAGTGCATTGAAAAGTTATGGTTACTGGTTAAAGGTTTCATGCAAAGAGGTTGTTATATTGAGAAGATGGTAATGGCAAAGTTATGCTGTGAAAATACAATGAAAATGTTATCGCAAAGATATGAGTATAGTATCGTAGGAATATAATGTGTTATGGTGCAATTAGTACGATTAAATATCAGTACTCGTGGTTATAATTTTGAGAAGATGTATAGTAATTTATAAAAAGGTGTGTTTGTCTCATGCTGTTATATTTTGTAATTTTTCAGTTTTATATCAATCAATTGAAATGTCGAGAATTAGTGAGTAGAATAAAATAAAAAGATAACACAAAATGAATCGATACATTAGAAAAGTATTACTTGCATATAAAGCAACTCAGTATACGTTTATAAACTTCTTAAAATTCAGACGAAGTTGGACTCGTATATCCAGATAAACATTTTAGTGTTAATGACATTTATATATTGAAAAGAGTCGATTTTGAGACAAGTGACAGAGGCCTGTATGTCGCTTTCAAGGCGAATGGTTTGTAAATCAAAATGTATATAAAATCAGGCTGGGAGTCCAACACTCGAATAGTCTTCTTCATAATTCCCTGCGCCATCTTAAAAGGTAGCCGGGCTTTTGCACCCAACCAAGCGTCCAATGATAGAGACAATGGAAAATTGTCCCGCGAGGTGTAAAAAGGTCTCTATCATTGCAAGCTCAACGTTCGGCTCGCTTCGATGCAAAGGCCCGGCTACTTTTCAAGATGGTGCTGCAGACTGTGAAGTGGAATATTAGTTTCAACTAAGTTGAAGGGAGTTACTTGACTGTATTCATGTATCGATTTATTTTCTCTTATCGGTTTATTTTGTAAAGCTGAAATGCTTACAAATATTTTCCTTGTTGCATGCAGTAAGAAAATATTTGTTAGAAAACTAGTTTGAAAAGAAAGATCAAGAGCGCAGGTCTGCATGCAAACACGATCAATCCTTGTGATAAAGGTTCTAAACCATTTCTTTGCATATGAATCTAGTTACACTGAAGAAAACATGAAAGCATTCCTCTGTTAGGGGGACATGGGGGATTGCGGTGTTCAATGTTGACGAAGATTTTTTTTTTTACTCATAGTGCGGTGTTGCGGTGATGTAAATGCTATCGGTGTGCGGTGGTTGCTTTTAATTTCGAAAGCTGTGGTGTGTGGTGAATTTTAAAGCTCTGGCTCGTATTGTTTGATGAGAGATATTGTGATGAGGTGTTGTTTAATTTTTTGCTGTGTTGCGGTGTTGAGGACCCCCAAACATCCCCCCATATATATGCCCCCCTCTTCTGTCAGAAAAAACAACATGTTAATATCATGATATGAGTTTGTGATGATAATTATTGTTATAAAAAATAATCGATATTTGTTAATCAACTATTAAAGAAATGGTTCACCACGCGAGTGACGTCAATGTATACTGCGATATGGCAAAAATTACCACAGAATATGCCGGAAAATTTTTGAAGTGGATAAAGTTCTCCGAAAAGCATATTAGTGGTAATTTAACAAATTGAATTTAATTCAAATTTAGTTAAATAATAACAACCAAATAATATAAGCAATCAAAAGTCCCCTTCACAGTTCCCTGCGTCGTCTTTAAAGGTAGCCGGGCCTTTGCACCCAAGCGAAACGAACGTTGAGCTTGCAATGATATATAGAGACACGTGAATAATTGTCCCGCAAGGTGTTAAAAGGTATCTATGATTGCAAGCTCAATGTTCTTCTCGCTTTGATGCAAAGGCCCGGTTACATTACAGGGAACTGTGAAGGGGACTATTTTTAAATTGTTTAAAACTTGAAGTGCAGACAATTTTAAAGGAAGTTCAATCAAGGAATCGACCTGGTTCCAACTAATTGACCTGCAATGAACCAATTACCTTCGACTTGATATCTTTTTCAAGATTTTCAAATTGTATCGTTTTCGTACCAAACAATTCGGAATGGAATCGTTCATTCGTCCGTCGTACCCACAAAACATAGGTCTTTTCTGAAAAAACAAAAACAAATCATTAATAGAGTTAATTGGAGTGAAAAAACAATGTAAACCGAATTTATACTGGGAAAGATTTATAAGAGCAATTAACTGCAAAGTGTAATCAAAACTCTCAATTTTTGCGTTCATTTTCTTTAATTTCTTTTCGAAGACACACGAACTGAAGTAAGTAACTCATGCACACACATGTTATTGAACATTTTTATTCCAATTCTTTTCTGAGTAACACTGACGCAATGCACACAAGTTGCATCATTAGTTATTAAACATTTTTACTAGAAACACTGACGCAGTCTACTCTAATTTAACCGCAAGTTATTGAATGTTTTTATTCCAATTGTTTCTTAGAAACACTTACGCTGTCCACACTAGTTTAACCTCTAGTCATTGAACATTTTTATACCACATGTTTCTTAAAAACACTGATACAGTCTGAACTAGTTAACTCAATCTTCTAGCTGGACACGTGTGCCCTACTAATTGGGGAGATTCAGACACTCACTCACTACCTCTACGTATTATTTTGCACACAACTCTGCTCACATGTTCATTAATTTTTGCGGAGGGAGGAAAACTGGATAAGCTGGAGAAAAAAATCCGTGGCATAGGAGCCGAAGAACACATAAGAACACATCAAAACAAACTCAACTCACGTATAAGCCAGGACTCGAACCTGGACCACAGAGGTGAGAGGCCAGCGCTCTGACCGCTAGGCCACCCATACCGCCCCAAGTTTAAACGCCAGCTAATGATGCAGTAAATATTAGTTTACTTACGAATAACGCATCCATAGAACTCGACTCGTAAACCGGTTCTCCCGCCATGACACTCATTTGGCATAATAAAGATTGATTTGACTTCTTTAGGCTCTTGGATTCTATTGAACACGATAGTGTTGGCATCACTGTTGCCTTTGAACTGAAATTGAAAAAAACAACGGTCCATTCGTACCATCAATTACATAGTAGAGCGCTAACACTATATGAAAACTTATCCAGACAGCCTCGTCTTGAATCTTGAGTGCTTCAAATCATTTACATGTAACTGTAATTTATGGTGACGTCGCATCCCTACCTTGATGGGTTTGTACGTAAAGTATCCATGCACACCACCTTTGAGCGAACCCATCAATGAGTACGTTTTTACCCATGATGCCATGCTAGGATCACCATATCCTTGTGTAGCTATTCCAGTCACTACTGTTTTCTTTTCAAACTCAACGTAAAGAAACGATTGGTCATTGTCTGGACAAGAGTTGTCTGAGCTCAAAAAACCAGGAGGATCTGAGGTCTTGTTGAGCCTTGCGTAGGTGAATCTATGTCGTCGATTGTAGAGTGAGCCCCCACGAATCTGTTCAGCTCGTATTTTGCCGCTCATCATCCCGAGAGGCTCGTTACACGATTCTGATATAGAAATAACATTATCATCAGTTTCACCTAAAAGAGCCGCCATTAAAGCTACAATCATGTGCACAATTTTTGGGACAAAAGCGTTTTTGTTTGCGTTTCAAAAAATATACAATATCTATCAATTTGATTTGCAAACCCCCTTCCCCCCTAAGCAATGTTGATTGGTCTTTCAAATGACAACCGTTTCATATTCCCACAATTCAACATTGATTCGGGGGAGAGGGGGAAACGGAAAACTGATGTTGAAATATTTTTCATGTAAAAACCAGATAATGTATTTTGCACATGATTGTAGCTCTGGTAACTCATGATACTTTGGCGGTGTGAAAACCGTCAATGATTGGCCTGTACTACCTTCACTACATTCACTGGCCTGCTTCTGGGGGACATAACTAAACCTTGCCGTGACCACCCCAGGGACTGGTCATACTATTTATCATTCAGGTGCTGCATGCTTTGCAGCCACAGTGTTCGACTGAACCGCTGCTCGTTCATAGTTTTAAAATAGTTTTAGTGCTAGGTGTATGTGGCTGTAGAAATAGTTGCGGAAACTTTCGTGTCGACATTTACGCATTCAGTGAACATCCATTACAGTGCGGACACTCCAATTAGACAAAATATGCAATTAACCAATTATATTGCGATATTCAAATCAATGAGCCAATGAGGTAACTGATCGATGTAAACAGTAAAGATTGCGCCAAAATGTAGAAAGTAACGATTGGTCAGAATAAACCCATTGTACAAATATCGTAATTTGATTGGACGGTCTTGTATAAGTGGACTTCCCGCACTGTAATGGTACACATTTACCATTTTCATGACGCGTTTGTAGGACTATGTAGTTGTAGTTACACATTTTATACTATTAACACATTGCGCGTTTTGCAGAAAAATGTGATCTTTTTGAGGTAAGGCCGCATAAAAATATACTAAAAGTCTTACCAACAGGTTTATTATCACTGACTGCCTTAGCATGAGTGACAGTTGTAGGTAGGGTTGGTACAACCATATCATCGTAAAGACGAGTACCATTGGACATGTGCACAAGAACAAGGAAGAGAGATAAAATCCTCTTAGTGGACACCATCATGGCGTCTAAAAACAGAAAAAAAATGAATAAAATGAATACTGATGTTAAACAGAGGTCCGTAGGTATATACTAGTTAGCTGTAAAATATGGACAAGAACAAGGAAGAGAGATAACATCCTCTTAGAGGACACCATCATGGCGTCTGCCGAAAACAGAAAAAAATATCAATAAAAATACTGATGTTAAATAGCGGTCCGTAGGTGTATACTAGTTAGCTGTAAAATATGGGCCTCGTAATCGAAAGCTGTATGGCAGCAGCGAGCGCCTTCGATTCGTATATACCTATTTCAAAAAAGGTTGTCATCGCTAAAAGCGATAGGCGATAGGCGATAGGCGATAGGTCATTCCAAGACCCAAGTACACTATGGGTATAATCCTAAGTCGTCAAATTTTCAATCATGCCAGCTCCACTAAACAACGATCTCCGCTGGAGAGTTATATGGCTTGTCGTAGGACTGAAAATGTGCCTAGAAGACAGCTTTTCTGCTTTTATGTAGATACTTTAGATTATACCCAGGCACCTGGGCCTTGGAATGACCTATCGCCTATCGCCTAGCGCTTTTGGCGATGACAACCTTTTTTTGAAATAGGTGTATAAAGCTACATCAAAAGCATCGAGAAGATGATAGGCTATATAAGCACCAATTACGTACATTCATACATGCCTGTAAATAAATCTAGAGTATATAATATATTATAAATAGTAATATGGGTGCTTTAAATACATTGTATGGTGATATTACGACCTTTGTTAATCGAAGAAAGTTCCAGATGGAACGTAGGCGAATTGGTGGATTAGATATCTTTCATGAGAACTACTCTAAATTTATAAAATCCATACTACTGTCATTTTCGTTGCTGTTGTTCAAGTTGATATTTTTTTTTTCCATTTCTTTCTTGTTATTATCTAGATATTTCCAGACTTGTCTCAGATTGTTACATTCACATGGAAAGTGTACTAATCCATATCACTACATATCGTTCGTTTTAGCAGTGTTGAGTGTTGAGTACGTGTTGTTCTTTATCTTGTATTGCTGCAATTACGCTTTGAACAGTCTATTAAATGCTGGTATATTTTTACATTGAAATACCCTAGTACATCTATCAAGAATTATCACCATTAATATCATCTATGCTTCTGTTGTTGTCAAAAGTGTCCACTTGCTATATAGTTTTGTTAATGTTATTACACTTTGACCAGTCTATTCAATGGTACTTTTTACAGTGAACGCACCTTTTAAACGAATTCTCATCATCAATGCTTCTGTTGTTGTCAAAAGTGATCACTTGCTTATAGTCTTGTTATTGTAATTACACTTTTACCAGTCTATTCAGTACTACTTTAATTTTTTTTTTTATATATTTAAAGTACCTTTTAGAAATATTCTCATCATCAGATTATAATCTATGCTGTTGTGTTGTCAAAAGTGTTGCTTATAGTCTTGTACTGTTGTTGCGTACTATGGTATTCTTTGGTATTCTGTTTTACATTCAAACCATTTTTGGACCCTCTAGCTATGCCAATTTGAATCATATTTTAAGTAATACTTGTTCAGAATGTTTTCAATCTTTGGTACCAGTTGTTTCGAAAAAAAGAATCTTGAAGGTGGCTTTTTCACAGCATGTAACTGGCAGCACAACAATTGCAAATGAGCTGACGAGATCATAGTCTTAAAATTTCAACACGATGTAAAATACTGAATGTTGAATATTTTAAATGCATATAAAAACGATTTTCTTGGGATTAATTGTCTTTAGAATAGGATAATTAGTGTTTGAGCGTCTAATGTTTGTAATTATAGTTGACAATAGATTTGAAAGAAGTGAATAAGTGTTGTATTGTACTTGTATAAGTTATGGTAAAAGGAATTATAGAAAGCATATACAAGGCATAGAAAAACGGTGAATCAGTGGAATCGATATTTTAGAGATAAGCATTAAACATAGAATTAACAAAAAGATATGGCAAAAGAAGTCAAATTTAATTATATATTAACTATAAATAGTTTAAATTTAAACAAAACTAAATATTTTATCATTTTCTGTAACTTTCTTGCCAAGGAACTGATAATATGCGAGGGTTTTTTCATTTTAAAGTTCTCCCTTTTATCGCCTTTTATTTCCTTTTATGAAATGTATAATTTTACAATCAACGTTTATATTTCCTTTCTTCATTATAACAAAATATAAAAATGTTTTTCAACTTTCATATTTTATTTACTTTTTTTTATATATCTTTTTTTATTTTTTTGAGATCTTGCATAGTGTTTTATTTACTGACGTTATAAATGTACAAAGTTCAATTAACAAAGTTGAATATAGTTCAAGAATAGGTGTTTTACGTTTCAACCTCTTAATATGAGCGTCTGGTCATACTCAGTCTCATTAAACAATAATTTCTAAATGCTCACTTAAGATATTGAATGTTTTTGACATAAGACCGATCGTGAAGCAAAGGTTTAATGCATTTTTATCAAAATAATATAGTTTGTTTTGTTTAATTAAGCATAACAATTAAGATTTGATATTGAAACTGGAATCGATATATATTGATTTTGTTTATCTTCGTTTGTTTTCCAAATTGTGTTTTGACTCACAGAATATCACAGTGAGAACAAGAGAGAAGTTTGAGAGAAGTTTGAGATAAGTTTTTTTTTAAACAAAGTGTAGGTAATGCCTTTTTCAATTGTGTATTTGTAGCTAATTTGTAGCTAATCATAACACCAGTGTGTTGTAGATTTTGATATAGATTTTGAAGGACGAAAATACTGGACTCATTTTGATATAAAGTTTAAGTTCTATTACAAATCATGCGATAAGATTAGAGAAAATATAACTTTACTGACGTTTCGAGCTTTAGCCCTTCGTCGGAGTAAAAAGGAACATATATATAGTTTTGTATCCTACTATCCTTCACCAACAATACTTTGAACTGATGGCAGACGAACTACAAATACACAAATTAGCGTGAGGAAAGGATTATATATTTTTTCTTCTTCACCTACTACGGGTGATGAAATTGGTACCATATAAAATACACCACATTACAATACACTTATAAAACGGTGGATTACAGCAAGGAAATAGGAAAGGATGTGGATCAGATAACAAATCGTTGAATATAAAGATTAAAAGGAAATTATAAAAAAGTGAACTTGTCATGATTATCTTCATTATTATCTTAGCTTCATCCATAATACCGTCTTCCTACAGTCATCATAATGATCACGTACAACATCAGCAACCAGAATGGCACCATCAACAATATCACCATCAATTTTTAATTTGTTAACAACTTCATTACCAATATCGTCATTATCAGCATCATCCTCGAGCTCATCTTCACCATCGTCATCATCATCATGATTAGACCACGTTCACTATTATCACTTGCATCATCATCACTATCATCATCATCACCATCTTCGTCATTATGGCAATCTTTATTGCCATTATCATTATCATTATCATCATCATCATCATCATCATCATCATCATCATCATCATCATCATCATCATCATTATCATCATCATCATCATTGTCCTCATCTCATCTTTGCAATTGTCATGGTCCTTATGATCACTATGATCACTAAGCTCATCGACATCATCATCGTCTTCACTATCACCATCTTCACACTTGTCCTCATGATATTTTCTTCATTGTACTGATCGTCGTCATCATTAACATCATTGTTCTCATCGTCATCATCAAAATCACCATTAGGTATGGATGACCAAGATGAATCAATCTATCATATATACATACCGTTCCTTGTTGTGGTTCTTGTACCCACCAGATCGATGTGTCAGTTAGTTATATATTTATGCCTGTTAATAAAGCATGAAATGAGTTCTAGAAGCTAAGCCACTTGAAATATAATAATAACCTTTATTTGCGTGTTATTCTTAAATAGCAGGTTTAAAACCACTAAGTGGGGACACCACTGAAAAACATTAAACACCAGGCGAAAACAAAGAACTCAGAATGTATAACAATATATATATATGCTCTGCAGCACAAGAAAGCCAGTCGGCACCGCGCGCATCGGGGACAAAATAGTTATCTTATTAGCGAAAATTTTAAAATTACACTTGATCTTATTATCATCAATAAAAAGCGGTTAATTTCGGATCAAACAATTCGATTACGACACTGTTATTAAAGCAATGGAACATTTCACAGTTGCCGTCGATCAACGTCAGCCTCGATAGAGTGTAATATATTCTTTAGAATTTGACTAAAGCTCGCGGTAACTTAAGGAATGTAACGTACAAATTATGATTCAAATAACTGAAACACTTGTAAATTCACGGACTGTTGTCAAATTCTAAAGAATATATTACAGTCTATGGAAGATGAGCTTGATCAGCCCAATAGCGTGTAATATATTCTTTAGACTTTGACTAAAGCTCCCGGTAACTTAAGGGATGTACAAATTATGATTGAAATAATTAAAACACTTAAAATTTCCACGGACTGTTGTCAAATTCTAAAGAATATATTACAGGCTATCAAGGCTGAGGTTGATCAAAGAGAACTGTCAACAGGACTATTAGATTAAAATCCAACCTTAAAACCATAAAAGCGGCAAGACGGTTATACGTCAATACACCTTTTCACGGTATAATTAAAAGGTATACTTTTAGATTAATTGTTTTCTTAGAAACACCGACGTAGGCCCCTTAGTCAATATTATTAAAAGTCGCCTATTTGTTAATAACTTGGAAAAAAAATGTTGATTTTATATTTAGTATCTGAAGTGTATTCAATTAAATATTATCATAAAACACAATTGCTTAAATGGACGGAGCGGAAAATGAATGTCATTTTTTGTCGTCGACTTTCGCCGTTCTTCCAGAAGCTTTTACTATAAACGATATTTCAAAAATATTTTTGTGCAAATTTATTTGCATAAGTCCAATATTTTGGTATCTTTTCAACGGATTATGAAGTTGTGGTGTGTATTTTGAAAACACAGTTAGCAATTATCAATATATTGGATGGCAGTTTGCGCAACCAGAATATCAAATTAATTTCTGGTTATCAATTTTTAAATAAGGCTTTCTACATGTGAAGAAACAACACAGTTTTACAAATGTGTGCCAAGAAAATATACAAATAACAAAAGAAGAGAAAATTGAATTTCTGAATAAAAAGTAATTAAAGAAAGTATCACGTGACCGGCAGTATCAAAATTAATAGCACCGGTTTAAAAAAAAAAAATATTTTGGAAATTATGAAAATCCTTTGTCGGAGTAAATCGAGGACAATATAAATTTCTTTTTTGCACTTATCTGCACTTTGAGCAACCGAAGCATCCGACTTATCGACAATTTTTAGTTTTCGGTAATAACCAAAAAAACCCCAATACTGTAAATATTAAGAAAAATTGAGAAAAATAACTTAAAAAGCATGAAGAAAAACTTGAATATTTTTGGGACATGGTTAATATCATGAGTGTACTATTAATGATAATTATTTAGCGGTTTGATTGCACGGTTTGGGTCTGTAGACATTGGTAATATTAAATCTTCTAATTGTCAATTTCGTACAAACGGGTTATCTCGTAGACAAAACAGAAAAAACAGCTTCTGATAAAAATTTTAGTTTTATTTAAATAAAAAATCTTTTTTTTATCACATTTAGTCATTAAATTTAAAAAAAAAATAGCTGAAGAAGTTTGTAATATTTTTAGTGGAATATAAGACATTATAATTTGTTTTATAACTTTCAATTCTGCATGAACGTGTTTTTGTTCATGAACTTCTCTATTTTATGAAATATAGAACGTTCATTCACTGATTCAGCTGTCCGAACCTTTTGATAACTTTAATTTCAATTCTGAACGTTTTTTCCCCATGAACTTCTCTATTTAATGATACATAGAACGTACATTGAACTTATAGAACTGTTCTACAAAAAAAAAAAATGTCGATGGCAATATCCATTAATCCAGAGATGCACGCTTAAGCAAGAATGAATATATTCGGATACTTATTTTTTGCGATAGTGAGCTCGATATAACTAGTTTTTTGTGATAGTGAATTTGACAATGGCGTTTATCATTCCCTTCGCCGCACCAGCATAACTGACTCGATCTTAAACATTTTTACCAACTTAAACCGTTTTACTCAATATAACCTACACTCTTAGCACTGCAATATCGATTAATCCAGAGCTGCACGTTCAAACAAGAATGAATTGCAATATATTCAGATAACTATTTTTTTGTGATAGTTAGACTGCGAGCAGTCCCTACTTTTCCCTCCGTATTCAGAAAATTTTAACTTTAATAAAACGAGCGAGCGGGGATTGGGGGCGAGTTGGGGAGGGGAGGAGGGGAGAGGAAAAGTAGGGACTGCAGACAACACTGTAAAGGTTGAATTACCGCCCATTTTTCGCAGCTTGTCAAAACATCATCGGCTCGTCATTATCGACTGCATGGAATCAGATCCAATTAAAACTATCCAATTAGAAATCAGTAAAAAAGTATAATTAAAGCATGTTTTCTGGGTCACTGGCAAGGTCAACTCTCTACATAAACTTCTAGTATAAAACTTCGCGAATAAGAATGATGCATGGAGACGCCTAAGACAAAAATTCCCTAACAAGAGAGGTCGGAAGGCCAGTCTTTCAACTGTAAACGATTTCTGTAGGGTTTGCAGTTATTCATTTAAGAACTAGTCTACGGTGATTTTGCCAAGAGTACAACGATTTCAACAGAGAATATATTTAACGTTCCAGGAAGATCTGGTGTAGGCAATCTCCCTCTTATATTCCTGTTTATTTGGCTATTCTATCGAACAGAAGACTCCTGGCTTTTCAGGAGACTTTCAACCGTAGTTCTCTGCTCCGTCTCTAAATATATCTCAATATAAACTTCAATGGACCTTCGGCTATGTTTTCATACTGTGACCAGTCCCGATAAGCCAACCGAAGTGTTTGTCCCTTGATAGTTCTGATTGACAGGACGATGAGTGATCGTTAATTCTAACCAATGGGAATTTTCCGTTGTGTAGCCAACGGTGAATTCAACCTTTACAGTGTTGTCTGCAGTCCCTACTTTTCCTCTCCCATCGCTCCTCCCCTTTTCGCCCCCAATCCCCGCTCGTCCGTGTTTTATTTAAATGCTCACTTTTCTCTCGTTTTCCTCGGAATCTGGAGGGAAAAGAAGGGACTGTTCGCAGTCTAGTGATAGTGAATTTGACAGTGGCGTTTATCTGTCTCGTCACTGCCACAAGGCCAACTCGATTTTTACCAACTAAAACCTTTTTACTCAATAACTACACTCTTAGCATTGCAGTATCTATTAATCCAGACTTGCAAGAATGAATGTATTGAAATCATTTTTTTTTGCGATAGTAATTTTGACAGCGGCGTTTAGCAGTCTTGCTTATGTCAGAACTCCTCAAGCATTTGCAACGTAAACTGTTTAACTTAATAACTACACTGATACAAAATGGAATTATATCCATTAATCCAGATTTGCAAGAATGAATATATTAAGATCATTTTTTTTTTTTTGCGATAGTAATTTTGACAGTGCATGGGGTATAACTTGTCGTTTATGTCAGAACTCCACTTTTGCAACGTAAAACGTAAAACATTTCACTTAATAACTATACTGCTACAAAATGGAATATCCATTAATTCAGGCGGGTACATGTTAGTCCTAAACAAGAATCAATGTCTCAACTGATAGTTAAGAGTTTTTGCGATAGTGAATCTGACAGTGGCGTTTAGCTTCTCGCTTATGTCAGAACTCCACTTTTGCAACGTAAAGCGTTTAACTTAATATAAAATGGAATACCCATTAATTCAGGCGGATACATGTTTATCCTAAACAAGAATCGATATCTCTACTGATAATTAAGGGTTTTTTGCGATAGTGAATCTGACAGTGGCGTATACTTGGCTGGACCGGTGTTGTCAATCAGCGGAGAACCACCACGTAATCCTTTTATTTCTTGCCACCAGTTATCTGGATCTTTTGTCAATGATCAACCATCGTCTCAACCGCATAATTTAAAACAAGTTAAAAAACTCAATAAACTGCTGTCTGTTATTAATTATCCACCGAAATGCTATCAATATATATAAAGGTTTTACCAGAAGATTACAATCGATGTTATCAATATCAGAAGTTCAGTCAATATATATCTTACTTTTAAACAATTTTCCTTTTATTATCTATGCTGCAATTTCCCAAGATGAATCCTCAATCAATTCAGAGTTTAGTGTTCAATTTCTATATTTCTATCGAATGACGCATAACTGTTAATTTTTTACACGTTATTAATACTTTTTCTTTTTGTTATTATTTCCGCCATCTTTATCCAGTAATATAATTGATTGTATAAAAAGTAAAATGTTCTATTTGCCTTCTCTTGTTGATTCAAAAATCGCAATATATTTTTATTAGAAATAAAAAATAAAAGAAAACAATTCCCAAGGCCTTTCCTGGCGATATTAATTTTACCTTTTTCACTATATTCTGCTATTTTGTTTTGGTAAACATGACATATAAATAGAATCTTCCTCTTGTATCTGCTCATTTATAATAAACTAATACAATAATTAGATATTCTTACTTTTGCCAAATGTTTCCAGCCATTGTTCACATATATACAAATAAGTAAGTGAAAGGTTTTTTTTTTGCTTGACCTATGTTTTCCATCGGTTAATATCGTATAAAAATGAAAATACTAAATTCAATTTAAGAAATATTTCGACGTTTTTAAAAAAAATCATCTTTTTTTTGCAACATAATATAAAATTTACCATTAAAATTTCGTTGTTATAGCGATGTGGAGTTCAAACTGATTGTTATTAGAAAATATTTTTACAATTTTAGCCCTTTTATTTCAATAATAATCCACAAAAACTATGCATCCACATTTTACCGTTTATTAATCATTAAAACTTGCCAATAAAAATAGCGTTTAACTATTTTAGCACCATTTTCTCAAAACATTTTTAAAAACGTTGTTTTAGTCAGACATTTGGTTCACGAATTAAACGAAAATTATTTGAATAAAAATTTGAATAAGGATTAAATTTAAGGAAAACTTGCATTATTTTTACTTAATTTTATAAATTATACCTAGATAACGAATACAGTAAAAACCTACATAACAGAATTAAAGGATTAAGAACTTTTAGGATGGAAATTTGCTAATTCAGCACGCAGCATATAAGAATCTGGTATATACTATATATCAAAGCATTTAAACTTAATACAGAAAAATACTGGGTCGTTTATGCGGGTTTTTTACTGTGTTATAAAAGTCTGAACTTTTGAAAAATAACATTGTACTCCGAAATTACTAAAACCTGCAATTTTACGTACCTTTTGGCAAAATTATCCAACCAAACTAATTCGTTTTCTTTAGTGAAACACTATGTTGACCTTGGTGTCTGTGAATATAATATATCCTCTTGTAAATTAGAATGCAGCTTTTCTTTTTGGAAGATTTTTAGACGATTTCTGAATCATAGAGTAGAAGTTTTGTCAACCCAGCTCCACTCAGAGCATTTTAGTTTTGATCAAGATCTGGCTGGTTATTATTCCGTTCTGAGAGTGAATTAATATTAAAAGGGTTTTTTTTTTTGCATTTAATTGTTTTTTTAATGAGAACCGTATAGGAATTTTATTTTCACACAATCACTTGACGAGGTGTGCTATTGAACTAAATATCAATCTATCAAACAAAAGATAAGATTTTTATGAGTAAACCAATCTTTAATTATTTGAGAAAAAATTCCGCCAAACTTATGTTGTCGAAGTGTCGAACCTCAAAGGAAGCGATGTCTACGTCATACGTTGTCATGGTTTGCTGGTGTGATCAATTGAATGACAAACAGATAATTGTTTGTGTATTTGAAATTTTTATCTCCTTTTCTATGAACAATAGAAGAGAAATAGGAGATATAAACCTAGTTATATTCCGAAAAGACAATTGAAATTTTGAAAAATTCTTGCTGATGGCGATTTTTGAGTTCAAGTCCAAAATGTCTGCAAAAATGTTATAAAGAAAACGACCATGCATTTGTTTTCAGGAAGCTGATTGCAAATTTATAATAACAATGCTTATAATTTTGTTGATCTACTCTAAATATTGTTTTTGACTAGCCGTTATCTAATAACATTTATCGACAAATAAGGTACTGCCCGCCGCTATATTTTACGTTGAATTTCTATTAAAATTTTTGCAAGATGCTTTGAAAAACATAAGTGGACTCAAAATTGAAAGACTCAAAATCGATGTTAGCAGTAAGATGCAGTAAAATTCAACACAAATTTAACTGATAATTAAAATCTAAAACTAACGTATTATCAATATTGTTATTAACTGATGAGCTACGATGAAAATATAAATTGGAAATTGAAATTGCTAAAAGTGTAACTTTTTTTTGGCATACTGCTTGATTCACAAACCTTTTTCTAAAAATGTCGCTTTTCGTAGTTTGAAATTATATTGATTTTGTGCCTGACAAGCAGCACAATAGTAGTATTCTTTACCTTTAGTTATTGCTTCTTTGACACTTCTGCTAGCCAGATGTTTTAAGTAATAACAGGAGCCAATGTTATAGCAAACTAGCACTTCAAATTACTAGACTTTGCTATGTAGATTTCTGAATAAAACTCTGTTGCTTTCCTGGAAACATTCAGCATTTAGTTAGTGAGCATTTCTATCAATTGTGAGGGGTTGTTTTTAGAAGTTGTTTTCAGGTCAGCTCTCTCAAACGTCTAGTAGCATTAGGAAGGATTAAGAAGTTGGACAAACCATTCTCATTGTTAAAATTATGACTTATCATAATGTTGAATCCCTTAGGAAGGATTTTAATTAAGGGCGAGTACTGCTTCTTCAAAAAGGTTACCATGGAAGAATCATGTTGAGAAACAATTGTTTTAAAAATGTATTGCTCAGTTTGCTAGATTTTAATTAAAAAACATTCATTAAAGTATCCAAATTTGCCTGAGGTACAGTACGTTAAAAAAGGTTGCAATTGACAAGTAAAAATGACACGCAAAGAATTATGGGCACAGTTCTTTTCATAAATATATGACAATAGTTGCAGCCTTAAATATCTCAAGAATGACCTTAATGCTCTTAACAAGAATAATAATGTTAAGAACCTTTATTGTTAGTGTATAGTATGAAATACTTGACTCTTTCCTTGCTTGGAAAGAACTATCAACTTTTGTCTTTCAGAAACAAGAACGAAGCAGATGTGCGTCATTTAAAATACACAAAGATACTAAAATCTCCAGTGTCCATTTCTTAGACAACAACGAATCAACTTTCTAGAAATTTCATTAACGATATTAAATACTATTTTTGGCAAATGCAAAGAAACAATTAAACAATAATTAGCAAAGCTGTGAAATATGACAAGACGGCTAGAAAAAATCAATAAATACAAGTCGCAGAGGAATCATAACGTTAATTTGACAGTAGCTTGTTGACTTAAGGAAATCCAAAATCAAATTATTATTTCATAGAATGATAACGCTTAAGAATTCCACACAACAGAAATTAGAAGTTTGAAGCAAAATTATTGAAAGATCGGCTTGCTGAATAACAAAAAAAAAAAAAAAAAAAAAAAAATCATAATAATCTAAAGCAATTACATAAATAAATATTTTTTTAGCAGCATGGGATAGCAATCTAATGAGATAACGTTTAACAATTCTTTCCAGACAAAGGATTATAACAGTATTCTACTGAAATTTCATTTAATATTGGCCAATGTATAACTTTAATGAAAACCCAAAACCATTCTTCTCTTCAAGTTGGTATAATGGAATATTATTAAAGCACCCATCTGTCCATTCTGGCGCGTGGTTCTAACATGCAGTACTGAGTCGTATTCTTGGAAATTTCGAAGTTTTGAAATTCACGAAAATGACCTGCTCAGTTATTACTCTTTGACGTGCTTAATAAATCTTTTTTGTATTGCATTGTTGTATTGTATATTAGAATTACTCAATAGCAAGTTTGAATGCAAATCTGTTCTGTTTTTCTAACATTAGTTGCGGATCTATGAATATTTTAGCGTGGTGAATGTGAAGCGTGTATTTTGGTATTTGTGCATTGTTTATATATTACTCATCAAATAAAACACGATAAAAAGCAGAAAACGGAGCAAAAATGGGGGGGTAGGCTAGCCACCCTATTCACCACCTCTAGATCCGCCACTGAACATGCTGTTTCTGATGTGAGCATGTTTAGGTTTGCTCAGGAAATTCACAAGAATCACCTCTTTTAAAAGTGTGTGTATTTCCTATTTCGACGGGTTTCAAGTTGATATTGTGATTATCTCTGAAACATGGAAGATTTGAATATAAATATTCTTATTTTCTATTGTGTTACACGCTGTTTTAACTGTTTGAAAGTATAAGTCTGCCTGGGAAACTTTCGACAGTGACCACTGCAAAGTTTTTTTGATCAGTTTTGATACTGATAATATGTGCAGGTCTTTAGGATGTCAATTTTCTTGAGCACTTAGCATGCAAACAACAATTGAATTTTAATATACATGAAAAAAAAAAAATTATTAGCTAAAACAAATATATAATATATTTTCTCATAAGAAATCAAAGATAATGTTAATTGAAAAAAATCAAAATATATTGAAAATCAAAGTACAAACCGGGAAATTTAAAAGAAAAAAAATGAAAAATTTAATAATAGAAAATCCAGATAATCAAGCTAATTTGATGAAACGAAAATGGAAAAATGGAAAAAGAAAAGCAAAACTCGGACAAGATTTTTTAGTGTGTTTTTCAGTTTTAAGTGCAAAAAAAAGTTAAAATATAAACGAATTTTGACTGTCCATTTTTTCAGATATTGATATAAAAAATTGACGGCACGTTAGAAGCATAAATTATTACCCAACAACATATACAAAAAAGTGAAAAAAACCAAAACAAAACAAAATAACATTAAAGTTACTTACCCAAATGTCTTCTTCCAGTATATTAACAGCGCGGCTGTTTCAACCACAGTTATATTAAACACCTTCACAGATGTATATCAATGTCTTTGTTTTTCTATTAAGCTGTGAATATAGAAAACCAAACCTAAGATATTGAGACCGCACGCATCAATAGTCGAATTATCAATGGTTTTGTGACCGCAACTTCCATGACAATGGCGATAGTCGGGCAACTGATGAGTGTCATTACTCAACTGTCACTGTCGGAGATGGCACCAGTTTGCGAAATACATGAAACATGTCGATATTGAGAAAATAAATTGAGAGTTTTCGCCCAATATTGCGTGGATATTTGGGTGCGTTCTGAAAGGAATTAGGAATTTATCGGTAGTTTTTTTCATGGTCAAGGACATGTTCAAGATCTTGTAAAAAAATAAAAAAAACAGAGAAGGGACTGGAAGGAATTAGATAAATTCAATATTGAAAAAATAATTTGAGAGTTTTTGCTCAATATTGCTCAGATATTTATCGGTAGTTGTTTGATAGCCAAGGACAATATCTTGGGAAAACAGGGTTAGGGTTTAGGATTGGAAGGGACTGGAAAGTGATTAGATAAATTCAAGTAAAATTAAGCTAAAATAAATTATTACATGCAAGCTTTTTTTTATTCTGCAAAGAAAAAAGAAGAAGAAAACTAAACAAAATGAAAGTTTCATTAATATAATGAAAATAGTTAGAGTGAAACTAAAAACGTCAAGTCACATAAGTTATATCAGTTTCTTTGACTACTACGCCAATCAAACATATTTTTGTAAGGTAAATTGTCCTGACTGCTTAGAATTAAATACAAAAAGGAATGAAACAATATGCTTGCAAAGAAAATTAATCTCTTTACCGGCCTAGGTTTGCAATAAACTGTTCTGCATTTCAGTTGTTTATTAAGGTTAATGAAGAACCTATTTTTCAAAAACTAACAAAAATATCTGCGGAAAGTTGATAACTTTCGAAAAAAAAAAAAAAAATCAAAGCTTGCTTTTCTAATTTAATTCAAATCTCTTTGTCAAAATACATCAGTGCGTGCAAAACGCAAGGATGGCAAATTAGCGAGGAAAAAGTTCGACTATATATGAAATAACCCTCATGCAGTGTCCATGACATTTGAATTATCTCCAACAAAAATGTACCTTTTTAAACTCTTCTTAACTACCTTGTCATGTTTGTGCCCAGCTCTTTTGCCTTGATAACCTCTAATTGGTATTACTGCCATGTTTGAAGCTTTTTAGAATAGTAAGTTCACTCCACATGAGTCCATTGCCCACCAACTCTGAAATCGGCCTTAGTCACACAGAATTCTAAATGTCGTGTTTATCTAGAACATTTCATGGATATTTTTTGCTTTCAACAATGTCGCTTTTCGTGATTACAAGTCACTCAGAAAAAGGATGTAATGAATCAAGAATAATCAAATCAAAAGCAAAAAGACTGTCTAATTATATCAAAAAGGGGTTTTAGCAATGGAGTTGTATGAATGATCTCGAGATAATCAAACAAACAAATGAAGTAAATAAACGAATAAATCAGATGAAAAAGACGGCTGTCGCTAAGAAAATGTTTTCCAAAATTAAAGCTTAATAAGTGACATAAAAAATCGAAAGAATAAAATCGAAAAAGTAGTAGAAATAGAAATAGTACGTGCAAGCAAAACCAAACCTATTCACTAAATGAAATAACATACTCTTTGTTATTATAAATAATCATTTATTATTTATCGATATTATTGTTATCTATGTTGAATTCTTAATTCTAGAGATTTGTCTTTTTCACTTTATCAGTTTAAAATTAGTACCAGCGTGCTCCTTGCCTATTCAACATAGTAATCCATCTTATCAATGTACTAGCTAGCTATTTTAAACACACTTTTTGTCACGAAAGGCCTTTTGCTCTTTATTATTGGCTGCAAAACCCTTTTTTTATTTCACGCAGAACATGTTCCTCTAGCAATAACAATAATAATAATACATTTCTTAGTATAACGCATTTCATAAAATCTCAATGTGTTCTTTTTTTTTTAGGAAATAACAGCTAGACTAAAAGCAAATATTTATTTTAAAAAAGAAACTTTTTTTCTGTTTTCATATTTCATATTTCATTTTTTTTATATTCAATATATATTGTCTATTCTAATTTTAACGTGTTGGAAAGTTAAGATTTTGATGATGTCTTTGTACTTTGCTTTTTTGTTTGTTTGATGTTTTGCTTTGCTCATGCGATTACTTGAGATCTCCTGATAATCAGTTCAAACTATTTTTATATTTCTATAGCTAGTATGTTCCTATTTTCCTATTTATAACTGCACATATTTCTAGAATATTTTAAAATTCTTTTAAAGAAAGCTTAAAAGCTATTTGCGCAAAAGTTATATAAATTCTTCACATTGTGATTCATATTTTTATCCTAATTTTCATCGCCGAATTTGTCAACATTTCATATTATCTTTCCATGCTGGTATTCATATATTTTCTTCCTTAGTTTATCAACTAAAACAACTTTCTCCTAATTATCACTGTATTACCAATAGTTTAAGACCCTTTTCCATATTGACTCGAAGCTGTCATGCTTAAAGGTACTCTTTGAAACAAATCGACCTGTGACGTCACCGTTCGTAGGCAACCCGATCATTAATTGACCTGGTTGATAAATGAGCAAGTTAGACAACTAAAACAATATATTGTTTTTGCTACGAGTGCACACTAAAAGTAATGACGGTTTAATTATTAATGATGAAAATGTTTCGCCATTTTACGCTGGCTCTTAACATTGACATTCACAACAATACGTGACTATTATATTATTACTATTATATTATACGAGCGATTTTTGCGGCGACTTGAGGTGCGATTTTTACAGCGATTTTACGGCGATGTAAACGCGCGTGTGAATAACCGGCGATTTTACTGTGGCTTTTCAGCTTTTCAGTATAAACTTTTGCTACAAGTTTCTGCGAGTTTTATGAAAAAATGATCATTTTTGATCTTCTTCATCTTTCTATGACGGAAAGTTGCTACACATTTCCTATTGGGGGACTCCTAGTTCTAATTTTCACAGTTTTCTGAAATAAATCGCAGCTGAATCGCGGTCAAATTTGAACATGTTCAAAACACCTGCGATATCGCGGCGACGTGAATTTCCAAAATCGCAGTAAAATCGCCGGTTGTTCACACGCGCGAATTTTCATCGCCGTAAAAATCGCCACGAAAATCGCACCTCAAATCGCCGCAAAAATCGCTCGTGTGAACGGGCCTTTACGCAGCTTTACGCGTAAATCGCAATGAAGTTGTAAGTCTTATTCGGGAAAACTTGAATCTTTATAACACGCATTTTTTACATTGGAGTTCAAAGGCAAAGTATTGTAAGTGTCTTTAGTCCCTGCTTGAGCTTTTTTGTGTAAGAAAGAGTATTATTTTTGATAACTACATATAATTACCATGCTTTTCCTCTTTTCACATGTTTTTTTCGGTTTCGGCAAAGACGAAGTAGTTTAATTCAGTTGGTTTTTCAGTTTATATTTCACATGTTAATGTTGATAACATTTCAATAATACCGATAAACAATGTTGTTTTTTACAACCTTTTTTTAACTTTCGAAAACGAAGTGGTTTGAAGTGTTTTTATTTTTAATGTTACATGTGAAAAGGACTGACATTTAAATAATTAACTGATGACATTTCCCACTATTTTTACGGTCAATTTCCTAAAATATTTCATTGAAAAAGGCCACCATTAGTGCACTCTATTCTTCTGCTTACTTAGCGGTTTTTGTGAAAACTTGTTGTGGTAATTTTAATGCACAATAGGAGTCGACATCGAGTCTCCGACGAGTACAACATTCTAGTCAACATCATTGAAGAGTGCTTGAGTATGTTTACCGCAGTGAAAATGACTTTGGAAAAGTCTAGTTTGGGACAATTTTCGCCCATGCATTTAAATCCCCCGCTTGCATAAAAAAGTTCGACTTTTTTCTTCATTTAAAATTACATTGTTAAAAAAAAAATTCTTAAATAGATTTAGTTTTTAACATTGACATTAAGACATATATTAATTCTTTAACATATCATTTCATTTAGAGGTTTGATATAAAATTATTTAGCATTTTAGCAGTTTTTTGGCCAAAGATTATATTATTCGATAATTATGAATAATTTTTAATAGGCAATCAATGTTCTAGTTCGATTCGTCTTCATTTCTGTTATATTTTTTTTGCAGACTTATTTAAATTAAAATTTTAATCGAATTGCATTTAGAGATTCGTTATTGTTTAGTATTTTTATTCTCAGTAGTTGTACGTTTTTATTGGTATATTTTAGATTTTTCGTAAAAATTCTCCAAATGGTTTAACACTTCGAAGGTCTTCGAAATCGAGTAGATCTATTTTTCAACGATGTTGGCATATTTGATTACATTTTCTATCTTTAAAAACAATAACAATTTTAGCATAAGTGTTAATAGATCCCTCATGTTCAAAAGAGGAAGGCTCTAGTACAAAATCCTTATTTTTGTAAAAGGCTATAAAAGGCTCTAGTTTTATTCTTTTATTTACCTTTAATCCTTATCTATAATCCAATGCTGTCTCTTATTTCTTCTCTTCTCTATTTTTGTTCTCCGGCTATTTTCTCTCGTTTTGGCGAATTTCTTTCAAAGATGCATGTAGTCGCGATCGTTTGTCGTTTTGAAATGTCTAGTTGGTTTTATTACGTCTTCTAAAGTGAGTGAGTTTTATATGCAAACTATTTTCATGATTTAAGCCAAGTGTTTTTTTGAATCTTGCTAGCTCTAGAAAGCTCCCTATAGCGACTAAAGACTTCCAGTAAGAAGATCTCATAAGCCCCCCTCCCTTCTCCTGTATGATTGATATCTTTTGTATTTCTACTAGTAACTGATAATTGTTGTACTAGTAACAGACTATGGTACTAAGAAAACTACTATTTAACAATATTTAGTTCCAAGCTCACTTGATTTTCTATATATATATATATATCCTACAATTTTTACGCGTAAATCTTTAATTATCAAATTCCGCTTCTTTGCCATTTTATTGGTTTATGCAATTTTCTGTTTTTTTATTTTTTTTTATCATTGTTCTCTTTGTTTGTTTATCTATCCTTTCTCATTTTATAATTTTGTTTAAATATTTTCTTATTTTCTTTATTAACATATCTATATAGTGACTTATGTTTTTACATTTTAAACATTTTTACATTTAATTTTTTTTCGTATTCCTTTTCTTGTTCATCTTTTCTGTATTCTTGTTTTTCCACTTTTTTCATTTCTTTTCCTTATTTTTTCTTGTTGTCATTTCTTTTTTTTTCTTTTGTATTTTCATTTGCGGTTACTAGCAGACTTAAAAGCACACTTTAAATCACCTAAAACCCAAATTCCACCACTATTTTATCGTCTATTGTCTTGATTTGAAACAGAACTTTCCAGTACTCTACAAAATTTACAGTAATCGAGCATTAAGACGAGTTGTCATGACAGCATCAATCATTCATGATGGTCAGCGCTGTTTAGATGAGATCCATTGCTTTTGAAAGTAGATTAGACTTTTAGTGAGGTTCTAGATCTATTGTTTTCAGCTCGCTTCTATTAACTGTTTCAATAATGCATGGGTTTACTCCTCTGAGGGTATATACATTTGATCAGAACACAAGTTAATGCACGGTAAATTCACCAATAGCATTCAATGCAATAAACTGGCCTATAACTCTTAGTGCAAGAGCAAATTAAAAGACATAGTTCACTTCAAATTTTCTTGACATGTCATTGTAATTTTCGTCCTTTTAGGTGGGCGAAAAAATGATTGACCTTTTTTAAAACGGTTGAGAATTCATTATTGGAATGAAGTAGATATGTGCAGCTTTAAACTAAGGAAATGTGTTTTTCCCTTAAAGCGTATTCTTACTTTCCTGACATTATATTTTTACTAGCTGTGTATACAGTTTAGATAAGACGATTTTTTCTCTAATTTTTCCCATTTATACTAATGCGCGCATATTTTGCGTTTTCCATTGCATTCATTCCACATTTCTCAATTTTTCGTATTTTTTTCTACGTTGACAATTTATAATGCTATATTTAAAAAATAAACCTATTTTGTACATTTTTGACATTACTTTGTAATTTGTATATTTCTATGTAAACTAAACCTTTGTCTGGCACTACGAACTTTACATTTCATGACATTTGCTAAATATATGCAGCCGGCTTCAGGTCCTTTTCCTAACTGCCTAGAGAACTGTTATACTTAGTGTCAATTGGTGTAAAGTTTTCAATTAAAACTTTGTCACAGGTTAATGATTTATATGTAAATACAGATCAAAAGCAAGAACAAAATGCTCGCCATTTTTACAGTAGACCAGTTTCATGTTAGCCGCTGTACTATTTGACAACGGCGCATTTGCACAGGGATAGCCTTAATTCAGAGTAAATTCAACTGTGTTTTCTGATCTATTATGAGCGGTGCTCTTTCGTGCTTTGCTTTGAATCTATGAATTTATAAATTTACAACAAAGGCTTCGACTGTGCAAATGCGCCTTTTGTTAAATAGTACACAGTGGTCCTAGATATCATGAAACTGAAGCATTAACCAAACATCACAAAACTCGCTGCCACAACATATGTTTCCTTATTGTTTTTTGTAATTTTGTTTTCAAGTTGTCATTACTTTTGTACTGATATAAATGAAACAGAAAACACCTTGGTGCGAAATTTAATAAAGTGTAATTTAAAGATAGATCGAGATGAAACTGATAATACAAACCCGAGTTTGTGTTAAATATCACGGCACTCAAGACAAAATGGCGGCTTCTCACCAAGTACGTTAATTCGAACGCCGGACAAGATTTTTTAATATAGGGTGTTTCTTTAATGGTTTAAGAGCTTTGAAATTATACATTTTTCCACCAAAAAGTAAATGAAACAATAAAATAAATTGAACCGCCAAAGTATATAAAATAATTGAAATAAAACCGAAAAATAATACATTAAAACCGAAAAACAACAACAAGTAACATTACAAGTAAAAATAAAGCATTAAAGGGAAGAACAATATAAATAAATATCATCAAATTTTGTGTTAAAATCTTTTTTAAGCTTCATCTGTTAACTTATACATAATATCTCAGAGAAAGCAGTTGGACAAAAAGGAAAAATACATTTTTTGAATTTCTCTTTTCTCCGTTTTTTTATTGAGTCCATTATATAGGACTGGATCATTTCCGTTTTCTTTGGTCTTTTTGTATTTCACTTTTCGCTTGTGTGTATAATTAATGTTTTTTCACTTCCTTTAGTTTTCAAATAACTATTGAAATGTTTATAGAGCTAAAAACATACCAATATTTTTTTAAGCTTTGAGGAGACAGTTTAAAAACGCACATATTTCAATCAAAGTCTTACAAAAAATGCAATGTTTAGTGTATAAACATATATATTCTTAAAGTTCGTATGACGCCAATTATTCAAAGCTAATTCAGAGTTCGAATTAAAGAAAAAAAAAAAAACATTTTGTTGCAGTATAAAAAGACAACGAAATTTTCTTATACTTTAAAAGTGCTTTGTATCGTAATCTATAAATGGCGATGCACAAACTTTTACAGAAGCTTAGTCCAGTACTCAAAAAAACTGACGAAAAACAATATATTTTTTGGCAGAACTGTAAAGTAAAGAAAACGCAATCTTACCTTAAATATCTTCAATCATAATCTATAATCTAGATTCACAAGTTTTAACGTATTTTTGTTTAAAGCAGATGTCCAGAGATTTCACGACCGTTTTCAAAGACAGTTTACTCTCAGCTCCTCTCTTAGTTGCACAAGTTTAGTATTAAGTAAATAGTGTTCTTAAAGCTTTAAATTTATCTTTATATCTAGTAGAGCAGCTGTGACGATAGTTTTCGAGATGGTTCCAATAACGACCATCAGATAATGTGATCAACGCCCCCTTTTAACTTCACATCTTTTATTCCACGAAACTAATAAATACAACAAAAATGCTCAACAAATTGCGAAAGTCTAAGAAATAAAGATAATTCACATATGAACCTGTCCATCAATATGGTTCTTGCTACTTTAATTTGTCCACAACAGTAATTATATTTTCACTTGGGAAAATGGGATAGGGAAACATGCCAGCAAACGCATGCAAGTTGTTGTGATGCCAAAATTAGAAATGTTTATTTTGGGGTAAATTCACTTTACAGGCTTACTGTGTAAATCATTAAAGGTGAATTAGGGTTTAGTATATACACAAGTAAATATCGATTGACGTAGTTTTGAGTTTTATCAGTTGTTTCTTATATTGGGAAAGTTTACTATTGGTTTAGAGTGATGTCATAAAAGGAACTGTTACAGACTTGTGGACCTATGAACATGATGGCCTTACTGTCTATTTGATTTGCTATATATTACATTTATATTTCTTTAATTGAAATGATGCAAACCTTTTAATTTTATAGATTTTCATTTCCTTTGTAGATGAGAGTAGAAAGAAATATTAATGATTTTTTTAACGCTTATAGCCATATATCACACATCAAATTGTCCGTAAAGGCTCGGTGTTATCGAATCCATTACTTTTTTGATAGGATATATGTAATTTTAAATAAAGCCAATATTTTAACTTGACATGAGAATAGTCGCATAATCTCTCTTGTAAAAGTGATCAAACCGTTCGCTTTCAACTCCTAAGAGTACTTATACTTTTTGCACGGAAAGTATAGATCAAAATCATTTAAAAAGGTCAATACAAGATTGAATTAGCTGTAGCCAATGCTACGTTTTTTTTACTTTTCTGCAATTAATTCGAGAAAAGATCCAAAGACCACGATTTTGAGGTCTTATTTTCCCCCGTTTGTATGGTCTATCATGCGGGTAGTGCATGGGATTTTACCTGACTATATGTTAATAAGTGTTTTCCAATAAATACTTAGCTAGCATGCAAGATAACGACATGATTTCAATGGAGGTGCAGTGCATTTTTCCTTATGCGTCCTTTCATTCGACATCAATCCATCTATTCTTTTATTCGTTCATTCATCCATCCATCCATCCATTCTCTCATTTATTCATTCACCCATCCATTTTTTCATTCATCCATTCATTCATTTTTTCATTCATTCATCCATTCTCTCATTCATCCATTGATTCATTTTTTCATTCATTCATCCATTCTCTCATTCATCCATTTATTCATTTTTTCATCCATTCATCCATATTTTCGTTCATCCATCTATCCATTCATTCATTTGTGTATTTTTCATTTTCTCTTTCATTAATTAATTAATTCCTACATTCCTTCATCCATCCATCCATTTATCAATTAAATCATTCATCCATTCAATAATTCAGTTTCCCTTTTCCCTTCTTCCTCCCTTCCTTTCATTCTTCTTTTTTGCAGTGTAGAATAAATATCAATATATCATATTCATGACCTCGTATTTTTATTTCTGTTCCTTTTCCTTTTAAACTATATCTAATCTTTTTCTTGTTGAAAAAAAGATATAAAACGACTTTGGGCTTACGGGGCCGAGAAAAAAGCACTTCACAAACCCGGTATTTATGTGGCAAAATGCAATTAAAAATGCAAATACGGGCATGAGGTACAGTAATTTTACTGTAGAACTGTAGAACTGAACGTCTCATGCGAACAAATAGAATTTTAAATACAAACACGTGCATGAGATACAAGAATCTTAGTTTTGAACTCTTTGAAACTCCCGTCTCATGCGAATAAATGCCATGCATTGAAAATACAAATTGTACACGTGCATAAGGTACAGGAAATTTTTTTATGGACTGCATAAAACTACGTCTGATGCGAACATTTTAAAATATACAAGCACGAGCATGAGGTACAAACATTTATTTTGCACCCAGACAGATGAAATACGGCATAAGATAGGTAAACTAAGCCTCGACAACTTATGTATGACTAGGTATTTAAACAGGCGAAACGAAAAACTATAAAACGGTCAACAGAGAAATATTTTACCTCTTGAAAGTTGAGAGGAGAGGAGAGGAAAGTTGAGTGTGTAGGTACACACTCCAACCAATTCAACGAATTCGAATGCTTAAATGTGGAAACGACTCTTGGATTCAGTCAAAATATTCGTTGCGAAGCTATACGCAGAGCGATGAGATGACCGTGCGAGCTGGCTGCAGGTTTGACTAAACTGAGTAGTATGCTAATTAATTCTCACACATTTACACTAGTGAGACCGCTGAGAATAGAGTTCAAACTTGCACGAACGTTTCAAACTTTAATAAAAGCTATTACTAATGATGTACAAGCAAACGTTGTCCGCGGTCAATTTTGGGAACAAATAGACTTCAAATGTACCCAGACGTTTCAAACATAAATAAAAGTTATTACTAATGATGTTTAGTCTGCGGTCAATTTTTGAAACAAATAAAGGTCCAACTTACCAGACGTTTCTAAATAAAAGCTATTTAGTGTCTAGGTTGTGCACTAAACGTCAATGTAGATCGAGGAGCTAGTCAATTACCTATATACCACAATTATCACCTCCTTTAGAAAATCATATTAAAAACAAACCAAAACACTGTCAACACAATGTCTAACAGACTACAAAAAGCTTATCAATCAGCTCAAAGAGTAAACCTGATCGAAATGGAAGTACAGTGGAACCCCGCTTAATACGGCCACCCCGCTATTGCGGCCAGTTTTTCAGGTCCCGTCAAAATACATGCCCATACATTTTCTATAAAAGTTACCCGCTTAATACGGCCACCCCGCCACTTTCGGCTGTCTCAAGTATGTTAAGGCCTGGTTTTAGCCGTGTTTCACGAAAAAACGTTTTTATTTGTCATTGCCACAAAACTCATCTGATTTTAATAAAACTTGGTACATTAATAGATCTCGGACTACTGCTCATCCTTAATTTGTAATTTTGATCTAAGGGTGGTCACGTGACTAGTTTAGATGGATAAGGGATTTCGTTTTTCCTTTGAAAATGCGGTCGCGAGTTTGAATAGGTAAAACAAACTTATACATTAAATGTACTTCTCTACCAGGTTTCTACAGGACTGTGCTTGGAGAATCTGGTTATCACTTACTGTTCAGGAGATATTTTGTAAAACAGGTCACGTGACCATAATTCTTATTCAAAATCCCCTTATATCTCCCTACCAAGCTATCGAATTCAAGTTCTCCAAACGTGAAATTATTTGTCATCTATTACTTATCAACTTTTGGCTTTTCGTTTTTATCTTTATCTTAAACTCACGACCGCATAAATTTTGAGTATTTTCTTGCTATTATGACGTCATATACCACGTGACCTCGTAAAAATCAGCACTAAAACATTAAGGACTCTGATATTAACATCCACAAGGATTTTCTTTCAAAACTAGCAAATATCTTGAAAGTACGAAGCCAACATCTTAATTATTGGCGGGGGGTCTTTTCACAACGCAAAACCCAGGCCTTAACATACTTGAGGTCGCTTCGGCCGGTGGCCGGATTAACGAGGCTCCACTGTAATTGATAGTCAAGACAGAATTCAGTCTCACAATGTGCGGATCTTGAAAATAAGCTTCAAAGATAAACCGGATCAGACGGGATTCATTAATTAATTGCTACCGCAGAAAACAATCTGGTGAGACCGGTAGCTGCTGTGGAGCATGATATGGAATAAATAAAATCAAATTTAGAAAATTAAAAAACATGTTTAAGTTCAAAAATTAGACATCGGAAAGCATAGCTCCGTGATTTTGAAGATTTGATATTTCCAAGTAGAAACCCGAGGTTTCGAGGCTCTACTGTTCGCTCGATTTTGAATGAGTCGAGAGTCTTGAAGATAATGACCGAGAGATTACAGCGATAACAATCAGAAATCTTGAAAAGTACGGTGGGTTTTTTTCACGCATAGTCATGTATTACACATCAAAATGTCCGTAAAAGAATGGTGTTTTCGAATCCATGGCTACTTTTTGAATAGGCTTGTTTAATTTTAAATATAGCCCATATTGTAACTTGACATGAGAATAGTCGCACAATCTCTCTTGTAAGAGTGATCAAACCGTTAACTTTCGACCCCCAAAAGTACGTGTACTTTTCGAACGGAAAGTAGATCAAAATCATTTGATAAGGTCAACAAATGATTGAGGTAGCTGTATCCATGGCTCCTTTTTTAATTTTCTGCAAATATTTTGAGAAAAGATCGAAAAACCACGATTTTGTGGCCTTATTTCTACCAGGCCTTATTTCTATTTTGACTAGGCGCATTGAAGCGTGATGTATAGCGGGTTTATAGCTGACCAAATGTTAACACGTCTTTTCCGACGGGGAATTTATATTTCTCAGCGCATTCTACCCTTATCAGCGAAAAATACACTTCCATCAGCAAAAATGTAAGGGCTCAACCGACGGGAAAATTGGAGACCTCATTAAAGCTTAGTTCAAATAAAGATTCAATATATCTCGTTTCCTTTTCCTTCACGCCAATTACTGAGCTTAAATTAATTGATAAATACAAACAAACAAAAATACAAAGAAAGCCTGCAGGTATATAGGGATTGTATACTATTGTTATTAATTATTTTAAAATACTTTGACACGAAAACAACTCTTTTTATATATGTTTATGATAAAATCAGTTTGTTTCATTAAATAATTTCATAATTGCATTTCGAAACGAAATGATAAAAGAATTTGATCGAATTTCAGGTTGTGATGAAAAGATTTTCACCGAGCCTTGAAATACTACCACTACTATTATCGTCTTTATCGGTGACAGTCACAATGTTCATTATCATTTCTATCACAACCACCATTATCATCATGTCAATCATTATCATCAAGTAGAAATAGTATACTTATAGTATCTATAAGTAGAAATGAATCACTGATCGTTCAAATTTACTCGATGGGCGTGGCATCACGTGCTGCTTACCCTATTCGCACTGACCTTAAAATACAACCAAAGATTATATTTAACAAAATAAAAGGATTTGTCATGTGTGACGAAATTAAAGACCTTTTGTGGTTTTCAAGAGTTTTCAAGAAAAAACAAAAACAAAAACTTAACAACATTGAGGGACGTAAAAGAACTCCGTGTTCAGACATGGGTTGCATTTGTATGATGGCAGCTTAATGCGCCATGATATACCTTCAACTCGAACACTTTGAGTAAGCGCATTGAGCAGTTCTGGAAATGCGCTATATATAAGAATTAGCATTTATCAATTATCAATATTTTTTTCTTGACTCTGAAAAAATACCATTTGTTTGTCTGTGTCGGTTTATTCCAAAACACATCCAAATCTGACAATGTAATTTCCTTGCATTGGGGTATAAATCATATGCCAGGATGAAATTAAATCTGCTGAGGTTTTAAACGTGATTTCATTTGGTGACCAAGATAACAATTGTTTAAACCACATATTTACCTCATTTAAAACAAAATCATTAATATTATAATAATATTATTTCTGGTGTCGATAATATGACGAAACATTTCTGCATTATTTGGCAATAATAATACCAATAGAAAAAATGGAATTTATGTATCCCTTATATTTCAGTGATAGTTTGAGGCGATAATTTTCGCAGAATACACTAGGCTCGAACGACTGGCTCATTAAACGCAAAATGAATTAAAAAAAAGCACGACATTGACACAGTTACAACATACAGACATGCTGGCGTCCCGACTCTTTGTCCACTGGTTAAATGGTTTAATTGGTAGAAATACAAAGTTATGTTATAACCAACAAACTCAATTTATTTTTGTAATGTCTAAATTGCTTTTAGTTCGTTTTTCAATTCTTTTGACCGAAGATCAATCAATTTATTATAGACTACAATACAAATATTACAAATACAGTACTTGAAAAAAAAAAAAAAAAAAAAAAAATCGACACCAAAAATGTAAAAAATTGATAAAAAATAAATATATATAAAAAATAGAGATCAATAAAAATAAAGATCAATAAAAATAAGGAAAAATAAACATCTATAAAAAATAAAAATAAACAAATATAAAGATCAATAAAATAGAAAAAAAAATAAATAAATAAAAATAATTACAAAAAATGCGTACAATACTTAGGAGCAATTTCATCTTTGTCACGGCCAAAAACATGATATAATTCATATATTCTCCCGTATATTTCACTTGAGTTCAGTATTATTGCTTCTCTAAATAACAGTTCGGGTAGACATCGAAAGGATGGTGTTTTCAAACTATTAACACTGTTCATGTTATTCAAGTCCACAGAACCTCTTAGATTATTCAAGAATCGCTTCGGTCTCAAACATGGAAGCACTTTTAGCGCTAGCAAGTCTCAGAACAGTCTGCGTCAATATTTGGAACTCGCGCGCTCTGTTATTTTAAAATAACAATTCCATTTAGACGCAATATTTTGTTGATCTTTAAACAAAACTGATGTTGTCATTCTGCTGTTTCTGAATGTGGAAAGCATTGAATTGGAAGACGAGCGAAGACTTAAACTTTCATCTGCATTTTTGCTTGCTCTCCTAGCGCTAGCCAGTCTACAGTGCGCATATCATCAAAAATGAAACTTACGCGCTCTGCCAATTTTAGAATATCAATACCGTTTAGACAAAATATTTCCCTGCCGTTCAATGTGGAAAACATTGAGCGGGAGGATATTTGAGGGAAGACTTCGAAATTTATCTGCCAATTTTGTCTGTTCTTCTAGCGCTAGCCAGTCTACAGTGCGCATCAAAAATGAAATTTACGCGCTCTGCCAATTTCAGAATATCAATACCGTTTAGACGAAATATTTTGTTGATTTATAAAAACAAAATATGTCGTCTTCCTGCCGTTCAATGTGAAAAACATTGAGCGGGAAGATATTTGAGGGAAGACTTCGCAATTTATCTGCGATTTTTGTCTGCTCTTCTAGCGCCAGTAAGTGTACAGTCCGCGTCAATATATATGAAACTCGCGCGCTCTGCCCATTTTAAAATATCAATACCGTTTAGACGAAATATTTTGTTGATCTTTAAACAAAACTGATGTTGTCATTCTACTGTTTCTGAATGTAGAAAGCATTAGGTGGGAAGACGAGGGAATACTTCAAATTTCATCTGCCATTTCTGTCTGCTCTCCTAGCGCTAGCCAGTCTACAGTCCGCGTCAATATGTGGAACTCGCGCGCTCTGCCCATCTTAAAATAACAATTCCATTTAGATGCAATATTTTGTCGATTTAAAAAAATATTTTGTTCAATGTGGAAAACATTGAGCGGGAGGACCAGGGAAGAATTTAAATTTGTTTTGCAATTTTCTGTCTGCTCTTATAACGCTAGCCAGCCTAAAGTCCATTTTAAATAACAATTCCGTTAAGACGTAATAATTTGTTGATCTAAAAACAAAACATGTTGTCTTCCTGCTGTTTAATGTGGAAAACATTGAGCGGGAAGACAAGGGAAGACTTTAAATTTTATCTGACATTTTTGCTTGCTCTCCTAGCGCTAGCCAGTCTACAGCCCGCATAAAAAATGAAACTTGCGCACTTAACCCATTTTAAGATAACAATTCCGTTTAGACGCAATATTTTATTGATTTTTAAACAAAACAAGTTCTCTTACTGTTGTTTACTGTGGAAAACATTGAGTGGGAAGACGATGGAAGACTTTAAGTTTCATCTGCCACTTTTGTCCGCTCAGTTTTCAATATAGGAGTGTCTTAGCTAACTTTGACATCTTTTCTAGATCTTGATGGATATTGCAATATAGCTTAAGTATATACTTCGCTTATTTGTATTAGTCATCAATCGATTGCGCAAGGAATAACATTCAATTCAATAATAATAATAACAATAAATGAAAAATTCATATATAGAAATTATTTGTGTAAGACTCGTTTAACACGATCGATCAAAAAAGAATGTGTTTTTTAATTATAAGTACTCTGCAGTCAGTTTGCTTAGGGATTATTTTGATTGCTTAAAGCTATCAATATATATTCCATTTTGCCCTTCGTTTGTTTATTTTGCTTAATATATTTTTCTCGTTATGAATCGTTTGAATAATCCTTGTTTGAGTTAGGTCTTAACATCTACAATCCGTCCCTGAAAACGTGCTTTATAGCTATAGAACTTTCACTATGGCCTTAGCTGGAGCAACATTGAAAATAATACATTTATTGAAAAAGCGAATGGCTTTCAAATTTGTCACATCAATAATAGAGAGTTTCAAGGAGATTGCGCTTAAAACTGACAAATATATGAACTTTGTTACTAGCTATTAATGCATTGTGAAAGTTCATTGCATGCCCCGGAGGCCTCGTTATCAAGCTAACAGCATACATTTCTTTATAAAAAAATACTTGGCTTCAAAAACTCAAATCTTCATCGATCAGTTTAAAAAATTGTAGTTATAGTATTATTGATATTGCAAATTTGATAGTTATATGTTTTTTCCGTCGATATATTCAATATTTGATAGCGCAACGCTAAGGGTCTATTGCCTAGTTTACTATAAGCCTTATTGTGCATACAGTTTTGCGTTTATTTTCACACCGCAATATTAGATTTTTTTTGATGCTTTATATATTTTAATTACTGGTGCTTGCGGCAGACCTAGTGTATAAAATATCTTTATCAGTAAAAAACACAAACACATATAAATTGTTTAACGAGTTAATGGACCGTCTTGATAATTAGTTAATGCGCCTTTCAGATTTGATTATGAAACCATAGTTAGTTTGTTGTTTATCTGTCTTTTTAAGTATAGTGTTTTGGCTATTGGACAGCTAAGACAAACAGCTACTATAAAATTACTCTTTTAACAATAACAAAATGTAGACTTTCTTTAATTTAACCATTTGGCATTCTCTCCTAACAGAAGACAAATTGTACGAATAAAGTATGAAAACTATTCCAACGGGAAATGGGTTTTAACGAGTCTAGATTGATGTGGTTTTGTTGATGACATATAACATTTGTTAGCTTTGCTGTTGAATCGGCTGTTTTTAGTTCTAAAGTTGTTCTAATATATAAAGTCGTTGGCCATTCGCCTCTAGCTTTAAAACATGTCTTTAAATCGAGGGACCAAATAGTTATTGAATTTTATCACTCAAAAGTCCAAACAAAATTTAAAGTAGCTTTTGGCCAAAGAATGTAGCAATTCCTGGTATAATCTGTATTAGTATTTTTAGCTTTTCTTTTTACACAAAAAGGTTTAAATAACAGCTTCAAATATGATTTAAAACCACTTGTTACATTTCATACCTTGTTCATGCAGTAAATTCTCAGTTCTCCAAATTCGGCGCTGTCTTCTCTCGATTGCCCTAATGCGCCAAAAAGAGTGTCGTTATAAACTGCATGTTTGCGTAGCCTTAAGTCATTACGATGTTGAATTTTTAATTAACCCACGTAGCAATGTCTATTTGTGTTTAATAAGGCTGCGGGTATACGGGGCACGTTATACCATTGTACTTATTGTGTACATTTAAGCTCCCTAAAAGATTATCCATCACTATACTTGTCGTTCTGTCAGAAAACGCTCTTCCAAGGTCGATGAATAAACGACCCTTGAAATCACCTCATGAATCATTTATTATAGTTCAGTAATAAATGCGAAATAAATGCTATAGATCGAGACAAAAAATGTCAACCAATTTTCACAACTGGTACTGTACTGATTAGTCTCTCTTACATGTACTGATTACTCTCTCTTGCATGTTCCAATATCTTTTTCTTTCAACGCAAAAACGAGGGTAGACATTCAATACACTTGCCAAACGACATTACATACATCGATATATTGATAAATGTTATGAATCCAGTCGAAATATGACGATAGATTTGAATACTATATCATTGGACTGATAAACCACTCTTGAATATTCAAAATTTCATTCTAGAATGTCTACTTCAACTTAAACGGGAAATTAGTTAGTCAACAACTATTTTTTACGGCATTATAAAACAAAAGATGGAAGTGAATGCAGATAATAATAAATATAAATAATGTAAGCTAAATCGAGATATGGTGACTCACTGACCTCGATCTCATACCTGTTAATAAGTACCCTCTGTTTCAACGTGAATGCGAGACGAGTTAGTTAGAAGCAATTATTGGAAGACCCCATATCGATTATGTTTACATGGCAGTTGCTGTACAGTCAGCAAACCAAGCCAGACTTCACTATTGAATACTGTTGTGGTATAAAACCAATGACAATGACGTCAACATGTTTTCTTAAGTTGCATACAACAAGATCTAATAGTGCTTTTATCCTTTCAAAGAAGAAATTAGTGCTTTGCGGTAGAACGTTTTTGAAAGGCGGAATTTTGAAGCATTAAGCAATTTTCTTGCTATCATCTTGGCGTGTGGTTAAATAAATTAACACGCTTCTCAGTACGTAACAATCTAAGTAATCACTTGGGACATCGATACTTCAAGAAAGATTCAGTGTTTTGAAACGAGTATAGCTAAGTATACAAGACATTATTCTTGAAAAAGGAAAAAAATAATGGGAGTTTACAAGTATACAATACATTGTTCTTGAAAAAGGAAAAAAAATATTGGGAGTTTACTTTTCAAAGAAGCGAAGTAGGTTCTAAACTAATCATTAAAATTGATGATGTTTATTATTAATTTTTACAAAGTTGAAAAAACAGTCATCATCAAAACTTCCTTTATGATGGTTTTTTTTGTTCTAATGTATTGTTGATAGATCTAGATACCTCACCGTTAAGGAAGCTGGTAAAACGTCCATGTCATTATAAATGCCAACGGTCATAACTACGACAATCTGCTGCCAAGAATTGAACTGACATCCTTGTTCTAAACTGATGCCTGCATGGAATATTAACACCTCGTTTGCATGACAAAGACTATCAGTAGCTAGCAGTCCAAGCTTCGATATTCGTGACACAAACGAATAACATTTTACTGTTCTACTTATCTCATATCCACGATGAATAGCGTTTATAATTATTTTACAATTCATTTTAAGATATACTATATCACCCAGAAACAATGACAATTATTAAAGACATACACTTTCCCAAATGTCTCAACTATTATTTTTGATGAATGCTCATATATGGTAAAAATGACGATATTTTTGTGTGTTATATAGCTCATGCAAAATGCTCAAAAATGACGATTTTTCAAGCAAAATATGCTAAATAATGGCAAAAGACCATTTTGATGGGTTACAGCCCATGCAAATGCACAAAAATTAAATGTCGCAAAATTACGGTATTTGGTTATAGCTAATGCTATTGCTATTGCTAATGCTATTGATATGGGTTATAATCCATGCAAAATGCTCAAAGATGGCAAACAATGACGATTTTAATTTTAATGAGATATAGCCCATTCACAATGCTTAACAATGACAAAAATTGGCAATTTTGATCACCGGTTATAGCCCATGCAAAATACTCAAAAATGAAAATAACGATTTTTGATGGGTTATACTCCATGAAAAATGGACAAAAATGACTCTAAATGACGATTTTTGACGGGTTATAGCCCATGCAAAATGCTCAAAATAACGCAAAATGACGATTTTTGATGGCTTATAGCTAGCCCATGCAAAATGCTCAAAATTGAGCAAAATGACGACTTTTGATGGGACTACATGCGAAATGCTAAAAATTGGCAGAAAAATGACAAGTTTGTGATGAGTATAGCCCAGGCAATACGCCCCAAAATTGTGAAACAGTTTTTTGATGTCGGTAAAAGTCGATCGTAAATAGTGTCCAGTGATCGGGCTAATGAAGGTTTGACGGGTAGACTTGCTCTCTAAATTTTCAGTTGATTGGGGTTCCTGTGTTGAATTCCTATTTGCTAGATTCACTTAAGTCTATTACGTCACCGGACAGGATTTGGTCCGGCAAGCTCTTGAATAGTAATGAGGTGCCGAGTTTTACAAGTCTTGCTGCTCTTCGTTCTCCCTCTTTCTCGTAATTCCCTTCGGAAAGCTCTCGGCCGATATAATTTTCGGGAACACAGTAACCCAATCATGACTGAAAAGTTGACGAGCAAGTCTACGTGACGGGCGGTATGTCTATATTGTCTGGCTTTCTTATATCTTTTGATCTTTCCCTGATCTTAAACAACCGCTATACATTGTAAATAATAAACGAATGTGAATGTTTGGTAAAAACAATCTACATTACTAAAAGCCGCTAATTACTAATAAGTGAGATAGCCCTTCTATTTTTGTGTGTGTGTTTTTTAAGGTACCAATCAATAAAGCCTCCTCGATCCGCAAGCAACTTCTCGCCTTTTAACGCTTCTTTATTTTAGTTTTTGGGTTTCCTGTGGGACGGCCGAGAAAAGACTTGGGACGAATTGAATTTCTGACGAAACTCTCTGACGAATTGAATTTCTCGACAAAGGAAGCCCAATATAGAAAAGAAGTCCGAATTCCGGTTGGGTTGCCTGTGGAGGAAGCTACAATCAATAGTAATGATCTTGCCATGCAATTAGTTTATCAATAGTCTTTATATATCTACCCGGGATATCTACCGCTTTAATCTATCTTCTTGTATTCTGCGTGACTATTTATTTCAACTGTTGATGGTCTTTTTAACTCTAGAGGACGGACTAATAGTCAGTAAATTCGTTCGTCAAAAGTGAATTCGCCAATTGCAAAATGAGTAAAATTGGTACGAGTTGCGACCGCAAAGCATACATGGATTGTTTGTCTGGAAAAAAATAAAGCATTTGTCCAGCTAAACAATCCATACATGCTTTACGGTCGCAACTCGTACCAATTTCCAAACTACTTCGATTTCGATCAACAAATTTGACGTTTCAAATCGTTTTCACACCAGACACTTGTCCGTTTTACACAAAAAATACACTTTATTCAAATTATATATATTCAAAATATACATAGTGTGTTTTTAGTGTAAAAGAGCAAGAAAAGAAAGGACAAATAACCGGGTTCCCTTTGTCAACGAAAAAGAAAAAAAAAAAAAAAACGTCCAGTATTGTAGCAGTCCTTTGTTTAGTCTTTGTGTAAAGTTATCATGCAATTATTTTCTTTTACTCCGACGAAGGGCTAAAGCTCGAAACGTTGTAAAGTTAAGTCAACATTTTTTTACGGTGCTCTACAAATTTCATTATATTACCTATTGTTTATATCAAACACCGACGCAGCCTTTACTCACTAGTTTCCATTTATATTGCTGAGATATGCTAGATTTTTTTTATGTAGCTTCTTCGCTTAACATTAAAATTAATTGCCTTTGAACTGCTTTGTTTGAAAAGACGTTACCATAGTGATATAGTTGCTTTAAAGAAACATATACGAAGCAACGTTGCTATAATATTAATAGAGCTATCACAATTGGACTGCGTCGGTGGTTCTAAGCAATAAAATGTAAAAATAGTATACACCGTAAAAAGTGTTTCTTACTGATGCTACTGACGTCAATAGCAATTGAATATAATAACCTAAACCCCATATACAGCTTAGCGCTACTTACTGACGTTTAAGACGTTCTGTGTTAAAATAAAACACGTTCTCTTTTTACGTTTCGGCGCTCAGCTCTCTTCGTCTTAATGTCTTGTATACCTCTTTACTGAAAATTATATTTGATCTATATGGTTTTATGCATAATATATTTCACTATTTTTAAGTTTTTTTTATTAATTATATATTATATTTTCATTATTATTGTTATGCGCGGTAGATCATTGTATATATTCTGCGCAATATAAATGATTAAAAAAATAGAAAAGTGTTATTGAAAAAAAAAAAAATTTAGGATACAGTACCTAGTGCTGCATTAATTAATTGTAAATAATAGGGAAAAAAAATCTAGGATACAGTACCTAGTGCTGCATTAATTAGTTGTAAGTAATAGGGAAACAAATCTAGGATACAGTACTTAGTACTGTATTCGTTAATTCTAAATAATGATGTACTGTTTATCATTCAAATAAAAATATGAAAAAATAGATAAATGATTAAAATGATTATCATTATTATTATGAATGTTCGAGATCCGAGAATGACCGTTGCTATTAAACAGATCCGGCAGTATTTTGACATTTTTTCGCGAAATTTAGTCTCCTTTCACGAATTTTAATTTATGTAGAATAATTTTAATTTGTTTCGTCCCGTTCCATTTTCGCGAAATTAAAGCCACACAAAAATATTAAGTAACAATAAAGTACTTACTGACGTTTTGAACTTCAGTCTTTGTTGGAGTTTGAATGTACCAATATAGGACAAGGGCATCTTTAAATGCTGACTGCTGGGAGGATAAACTCCTTTCAACGGCGTATAATTTATACTGTTTACATCATGAAATAAGTGTCAATACACTGGCGTCGGTAACACGTTCATTTAGGTGTATAAAGCTATAATATGTTTTCTAAAGCCATTTAATCAGATAATAAGCACTCTAAAAGAGCTTTAATAGATTGTTTGTGATGGCTATCTTTGTAAAAGAACAATTTTTATTGCTATTATAAAGCACACTAATCATTGAACCGCTCAAAATAAAGGCTCGTAGAAAAATTTATTTATGTTTTTGATCTCATTTCTTTTTTGTATTTTTAATCTTATTTTACTATTTATATCGATTTCAATTTATGCCAGTTTGTAATTGAGAAATATTCTAAATCAATTTGCAACGGAATCCCATTTCCCAGTTTATATTTGGACCAAATCCAAGTCAAAAATCACATAATCCCATCAGTTTCAGTCAAGTTTTCAATCCCATTTCCATTTTCTATTGTTCTTTTATTTGTAAATCCCAGTCCCAGTGCATCAAATCCCATTTTCCCAGTCAAAAATAAGGCCAACCCCAGGTCCTATTTTACCCCTTCAGGACCAGCTATTATCATCACCATCTATCATCATAATCATCACCATCATCATCACCGGTATTTACCGTAATCACCGGCATTTATCATCATCATTATCATCATCACCATCATCATCATCATCATCATCATCATCATCATCATCATCATCATCATCATCATCATCACCTTATCATCGATATCTTCACCATATTCTTCATCATCATCATATTCAACTTCACCACCTTCATATCATCATCACATCACTCTATGATATTAATCTTCATCCTATTTTAGTGATTTTAGTAATTAAGTGAAAATTTGTATTCATGCATGTACACAATATTACCCGAAGATGGAAAAGGTTTTTCCACCAATGTCATGATACTGACAGTTAATTAAAAGGCACTTTTCCAGTTTATATTCTCCATGTTTACCTATAAATTATTGATCTCCTTAAACATTTTTAGAAACAATCAAAGTCCACCACACCCACTCTTAAATATCTCAAGAGTGTCATGCTTCTAAACCAGCATTAAATACACCAGTGAAAGATGTTTATAATGTAGTGTAATGTAACTTTTTTGATGTATAGCTTGTATAGGTAGCATTAGCTAAATGTTGAATGAACTAGCTATTATATTGGACGTCAGAATAGATGTGATACAGATCATTACTAAGCTATATATATGTTGTTAGTTTAACCGCTATCAGTACTGATATCAGTCACATTACTCAGCACTTCACCTAATATTTTCTTCTCAATATTGACGTCATCGCCAAGAGAACACTACAGAGTGGGTAGAAGACATACTTAGAGTCTATATTTAGATTCACTTACAATGAACGTACTCCAAAACAATTTATAAAAGGTTGTATGTTAACTAACATAAAAGAATAATAATAATATAATAAAAATAAACTAATACAGCCGACTGTCGGCGAAATGGAAGTCGGCGAAGTGACATGTCGGCGATACGACCAGACTTTTCATTGATGTTTGCCAATAGTTAAAACGTTTTTAATTTATATAAAAAGATGCAAGAGCTGAGTGATATTATGTGAAATAGAAAAAAAAAATCGTATTTTTGCATTTTATTGGTTGGTTTTCATGCAGTTAAAAAAAACAACACTAATAATATCGGTCATAATTATTTTTTATTATTAATCTTTTTGATGTTTGCCAATAGTTAAAACATTTCAATGCATATTCAGTATAAGAATATGTATGTTTTAAAACAAGATAAATGATATCATGTGAAAAAGAAAAACGATTTCATATTTTGACTATTTCGAAACGGACCGCGTTGGTTTGTTTCCATGCATTTAAAAGAATGTCGTAACTATTATAGATCTCTAACCATAACATATTGTACAAGCAAAGGAATCTATCGAAACACGACGAAGACGACGTCGTGTTGCTCTTAACAAAAGAAGAAATAAAATTGTTTAAACTTGACATCTCCATGCTAAGAGATCGAGGAAGTAAAAAACAAGCAACCCGACTGTCTACCTTGGGAGTATCGAGATATAATTATGGATTCTTGAAAATGCCTTTTAGTGAACATATATAGTAAGAACAAATAGTATGGTATTCATTTGTCTCACGAATGTCGAAGGTCTCTAAGTTGAATAACATGCTACTTATCTCATATCCACGATGAATAATCTTTATAATTTCATAGTAAGAATATTCCAAAGACTGTCATTTGTATCTATATCTATCTATATATGTATATAGTATTGTATATATTGCATTTGTATCTTAGCTTATTTTATTTTATTTATTTGTCACAATGAATATACAATTTTCAACTAATAAAGAGTATAGGAGATGGAAACAGAACTTTCGTCCCAATTGAATATCCTACTCCTCCTTAAATATAACTAATAATAGAATTATACTGGTACAATGCGAATCTGTATCTATATATGACAAGCGAGCAGACTTACCTTAAATTTGTCGTTAACTTCGTTCTCCAAGCAAATAGTTAAAGTGTTCAGCTCCTAAAGACATTATTGTCGTTGCTATAGCGTGAAGAGGTCTAAGCTGTACTGAAGTACTTATATAAAGCTATGCGTGGGGTGACATTACGTACTACCAATATCACGTTATGCGTAAAAATACGCACAAATCAAAGTCTTTTGTTACTTCTCACCTACAATACCATATATGGTAATGGCATTGTTTTCAAGATTGCATACGGTATATATTTCTGATACGGTTACAAAATGGCAACCAGAAAAATTGCCCATCCCCAACAAGTATATATCGAATAGCCTGTCCCCTATATATAATGGAGATAAGTTGAATAGTAAGTTATAAAACAAAACAAATAAGAAACATTTGTAAAACCGTGAATATTTTTAATGGATAAAAGGATAAATGTCTTGTACTATATTAGCTTTCCGTGCATGAGACTCAGTATTAGGTTTCCTGTGTTACTTATAGACGAGGGGGGTTGTGAAGGGTCTTTTGGAACTTTCGATTTGTCAGTTTGCTCTGGAATTCCTGTGGTCTTTATCTGCGACAAGTCTTGTTATCCTGAAATAATTAACGAGAAACAAGTTGATATATCATATTTCCTCTTGCTACAGTTTTGAGTTGGCTCTTTTTGTGATACGACTGGACCGGAAGAAAGTTGGTACGTAGACTCTTCCTCGGTTCCTCACAACCTCGTTCCCAGGGCCCTCTCCCTTTCGCCCCACCCAAAAGCAAGGTTGAGTTCGTCGCAGAGTTGCACTTTTCGCATAAGGTCACAATGTGAAACAACCCTGCAAGAGGCGAAAAGTAAAACCTGCTAGACTAGATTGTTGGGGTCCCTGTGTCGGGCTAATAGAGAAGCCTGGGGAAACCACAGGGAACCCAGAGGATGATACTTTTATACAACAATTCATATAAATAAATAAATAAATAAATAAATAAATAAATAAATAAATAAATAAATAAATAAATAAATAAATAAATAAATAAATAAATAAATAAATAAATAAATAAATAAATAAATAAATAAATAAATAAATAAATAAATAAATAAATAAATAAATAAATAATTAAATAAATAAATAAATAAGCACGCGTTATCCTGATCTGATAATCTTGTCGGAATATTGACCAATACTGACAATTCGGACGTTAATCAAAAAGGACATTCACATAGAATCATAAAAAGTTGAAATGAGAAAACGATGTTGAGAGGAGATGCAACAATTCGGTTTTATTCCAACACCATCATCAGGCAATTCTTAATCATCATGATCATGATCATCATCATCATCATCAGGCATTTGATCAGGACCTTAATGAATTATCTAGTGATTTGGAAGGTAATAGGTACCCAGTAACAAAATACGTCACTGTACGTCCACCTATACCTTGTATACATAACCACTAGATGCATTAATATTAATGTTCGCATCGGATCAAATTCCGGGCCTTTTTCATCTCGTTAATTATATATATATTAATGTGTTGCTATCTTTTTCTAGCATCTATCTGGTGACATTGTGGCACCATCATCGCAGATACGTGTCTAAGAACGAATGAATATAAATTAAACAAACATGATTTTCTCATGACTTTCTTTTGTTAAATATGTACATGGAAATCTATGATCCTTGAGTACCAAAAAGCTTGCAATTCTAGATTTGCATGAGTTCAGAGATAAGCTGTTCGCATAAAATTGGCCCAAATAATATTACAATATCAATCAGGCCAAAAAGACCTTATAGTTCTATAATAGGCCCTTTGCAGGACATGATCACATTTCATTCCTCTATTGTCTTTATCAGTGTCACAGAAAAACATCGAAAAATATACTTGAAACGGGAAAAACTAAAAGCTACCCCGATTACTAACCTTGAAACGTTGCTATCCGTGTTGATATTCACAAACGAATAGGAAAACCTTATGGCTAACTTTTCATGTCAAAAACAACAATTCAAGGAGGTAAGACGGACGACAGGTTTATAGAGGAAGAATTTTAAGTATTATATTGAATACAAACTTAAAACTAAAGAATAAACTGTCTCCAAAGATGAAGTGCTTTGTTTTTCGTTTTGTAAGGTGTTTTTACCCATTTTATACCATTTTTCTCCGGCCCTACTCCCTAATTTTTTTGGCCATTTCACCCTCCTCCCTGATCTTCTTTGTTCTTCATAAATATAAGCTATTGAGGCTAGTCATTAGAGTGCAAATGGTACAAATTCCAGGAACCATTTACTAGTTTGTATCATAAAAATTAGGGAGTAGGGCCGGAGAAAAATGGTATAAAATGGGTAAAAACACCTTACAAAACGAAAAACAAAGCACTTCATCTTTGGAGACAGTTTATTCTTTAGTTTTAAGTTTGTATTCAATATAATACTTAAAATTCTTCCTCTATAAACCTGTCGTCCGTCTTACCTCCTTGAATTGTTGTTTTTGACATGAAAAGTTAGCCATAAGGTTTTCCCATTCGTTTGTGAATATCAACACGGATAGCAACGTTTCAAGGTTAGTAATCGGGGTAGCTTTTAGTTTTTCCCGTTTCAAGTATATTTTTCGATGTTTTTCTGTGACACTGATAAAGACAATAGAGGAATGAAATGTGATCATGTCCTGCAAAGGGCCTATTATAGAACTATAAGGTCTTTTTGGCCTGATTGATATTGTAATATTATTTGGGCCAATTTTATGCGAACAGCTTATCTCTGAACATTGCCAGAAATATCGGACAAAATGGCGTCGCGCATGCGCATTTTGCATGGTAATGGCTTCAGAACATTACAAGAGAATGTATAGGGCTAGCCAAACAATGCTAGATTAAAAGAATGAATGATAATGTTTTTCGTTTCTCTACTTCGAATTGTATTCTGTAGTATTTTTGCTACGTTCGGAAGTTAAAAAAAGCATCTAAAGTATTGTTTTTTTAGCTTCGGTTCGATCGCCATTTTGTTTTGGATCGTTCCCAGGCCCTTTTCGAGCAAAATACAAAGCCAGTTTTGCAGTTTTCAGTTTTCCCGCGCAAATAAATTGTGTTTTTCTGAGGCTGTTTTGTTAACCGCTGACAAGATATCGCGGGCGCTAAAAGTCCGATATTTCTGGCAATGCTGGCCCTAGCCTCTTATGCAGCCGCTCCTTTGTGTCGTCACCGCTGCATAGCGCTATAGGAGGCTAGACTGACACTCAAAATCGGAACGTCTGGAACGTCTGCATGGTTTCCCACTTCCCCATTCGTGCTGCAATCAGTGATCGCAATATCTCCAAAACCCGATTATCTCGATTCCAATCTGCCTTTGAATCTGATCCATGACAAACCAAGCACTCTGACCCCGGAGTTTGTAAGTGGTCCATCCGAAATCTGACTTTGAAAATTTATAAAAAATCAGGAATTTGTTCAAATCGAGAAATTTCTTCGCAGAAGTTCTTAGAAATGGTCTAACTTTTGATACAAATTGGAATCTCGTAGGGGTTTGTTGCACTTTAACAATAATAGGCGTATTGGGTTAATATTTTGAATGTTCTTCATAAACTTGGTGCATGCCCGTGTTCTTCGTTCTTCAAGAGACGTCAGTCCCGAAGCCTGCAGCGCTGTAACTAGCCTGCGTGGCGGCTCTTTGGAATTGGGGGAGAGAGGAGAACCCTAGAGTCGCCACGCAGGCACCGGTTGGGCAAATTGTGCCTAGTTTGACACTATTTTTAACGTTTTACGCCACTTACTTCGCTATGTTTACACTAACTATCAAGATAACACGCCACTGCGATGACGTCACAGCTACTCGGGCCAGCTCACGCTGTTGCACTCTGGTGTGCCACCACAGGGAGCTCGAAGGCTGTTTTTCGCATGTTTAAACGTTTGTAAAAAATCAGGAATTTGTTCAAATCGTGTAATTTGTTCGCAGAAGTTCTTAGAAATGCTCTAACTTTTGATACAAATTGGAATCTCAGCTCGCAGGGGTTTGTTGCACTTTAAGTCTACTTATTAAGACTGAGTGCCCATATGGCTTACGATCAGGAAATCCGTGGCACTGTATAAATATCAAAACTGATAGATTCAAAAATTGTGTAATATTTGTGTATTTATGTAATTTAAGTAAAAAAATCATAATTGAAAAACCCAAACAACAAAAAAGCAATGAATAGAAACATCTGATTTCATTATTCATACTCAGTAGGAATTCGTTGCAACAGTGGATAATTGCTCCTAATGCTTATCGCAACGGGTAATTATGATAAAATGTATCCTCGCTGACATGAATTTAACTCAGTCTCGAAATTATTTATTCCTTGGCAATTAAAGTTGATATCTGCCTATAAGTACTTAATCATTTTCCTGACTTGTAATTATTAAGCAGGTTTTTAGCAAAAAAACTGCGTCACAGGATATACACATGCAAGTGCTTTCATAAAAGGATATAAGAAGTATCTTGAAGATAAACGTTTATTAAATCGTTCCAAGAAAGAGGATCGAATTGGCATCAGTTATTAAAAGAGCGTGTAATCATCTTTGAGGTATAGTATAGGTTTTTGTTCGAAATGATTATTTATATTCTTGATTTAGTTTTTTTTTTATAAAAGGAATCTATCCGAAGTATCTTGAAGATAAACCCATACAAAATCGTTCCAAGAAAGAGGACTTAACATAAGTTATTAAAAGAGGGTGAAATCATCTTGGAGGTATAGTATAGGGTTTTTGTTCAAAATGATTATGTTCATTCTTGATTTTCTTCCAATTTAGTATTTTGTTTGGTTCATCTTGAATGTAAAGTATAGGTTTTTGTTCGAAATGATTCTGTATTCTTGATTTTTTTTCTGATTAATTATTTTGTTTGGTTCCATAAAAGGAATCGATATAACAAGTATCTGGAAGATAATCGGTTATTAAATCGTTCCAAGAAAGAGGAATTGGCATCAGTTATCAAAATAGCGTGTATGATCATCTTAAATGTAAAGTATAGGTTTTTGTTCGAAATGATTCTGTATTCTTGATTTTTTTCTTAATAAGTATTTTGTTTGTTTTCTTAAAAGGAATCGAAATAAGAAGTATCTTGAAGATAAACGTTTACAAAACCGTTTCAAGAAAGAGGACTTATAAAAGAGCGTGAAATCACATTGGAGGTAGGTTGTTCAGTGTTCAAAATTGTTTTTTTTATTTTTGTTTCGATTTTTTTTTCTGATTTAGTACTATTTTTTGGTTCACTACATGTACAGTCTTATATATAGAAATCACACAATACGTGGACGTACAGTGACGTATTTTGTTATGGTTTTGCCAACCAACCATCGTTATTAGAACAAAGAAAATTAAAAAATCTATTGTGAAAATGGTGGCAAATTAGCATCACAATAACAACACTTCTAAAAACTAAGACCCCGGCTACTCGGATCCGGATACTTTTGAAACCGCATACTTTTTGATGCGAATCGGCCTATCGTCCACACGAATCCAGTGAATCCGGTCACTGAAACCGCATACTTTTGAATAGGAAACGATCAACAGGATTCATGTGGACGCAAATATTTATATGCGGTTTCAGCCGGATCGGATTCGTGTAGAAGAGGCCTAAGCTCACCTATACATTGATTTTTAACAAGCGCTAAGAACTCTTGTGTTTAATAGTAGGAAGTAACGTAACTAATTCAATAAGTGCATACACAGTTTTTCTTTATTAAACTTCATTGTACCTTATATCGATTTCGATTTTTTTTTATTTTGTTTAATTTGAGGATTCCACGACGAAAAAAAATCATACAGGAAGAATCTGTCTTAACAATTTAGACGATCCTGGTCATTAAAACTTAATGCTCCGGAATTGTTTGTATTGGCTTTGGCCTGATAAAGATTAGCAGTAGTACTAATGGTGGTGATAAATTAATATTGGCAGCTTTATTTCAATAGGTGATACGATCTATTAAAAGCATTTTAAATAATAGACATTCATCTGGAACTCTAAGATTATAAATCAAAGATTTAAAATAAAGGAAGAAAGAGAGAAAGAAAGGAAAGAAAGGAAAGAAAGGAAAGAAAGCAAAGAAAGAAAAAAAGAAAGAAAGAAAGAAAGAAAGAAAGAGAGAGAAAGAAAGAAAGAAAGAAAGAAAGAAAGAAAGAAAGAAAGAAAGAAAGAAAGAAAGAAAGAAAGAAAGAAAGAAAGAAAGAAAGAAAGGAAAGCAACACGGAAATAAAGAGAGAAAGGAAGGAAAAAACAAAAAAGGAAAGAAGCAGAGAGAGAAAGAGTCGAGAGGAAAAAATAAATGTAATCAGCTATTAGAATGATTTATTCCTTATTTTCTTCTCGAAGGAAAAAAAACCCGTGTATTTTATTTCTATCTTATATAGATTTTCTTTGTCTTAGTTAAGAAAATTGATCGCTATAAAACAGCTATATTTTGATAAATCGTGCTGGGTTTGTGAGAAGTACGACAAATGTTGGTCACTAGCCATTCAGTTTCACGAATTTCATTCCATTACGCATCAGCACTCACGTCTTTCTGCTCATGACAACGAAATCAAATTGTGATTTCTAGCTTGTTCGTTTTTACAAGACTTCAACCGATCGAAGTCACTAGAACAAAATTATCCAATCACCATCGAGAATATGAACAATAGATTCTCTACAAAATGTTTGATTTTCATTTATAATTTTCATTATATGTGGACAAAACACATCAAGATTAAATAAAAAAAATCTTAGCCTGTGAGAACCCTACACAATTTTTTTTTTATCTGAAAAGTATTTGTTTTGAAATTTGTTTGGGTGTCCTCAAAACTAGTCTCCCTTTAAGTATTTTGTTTTTGTCGAAAATTAAACGGTTTTGAAATAAAAAAAAACTAGAATGTTCCAGCCATTATTGTCATAGAAATCGGATGCAGTCTTAACAAATGAAAGGATATTGGTTAACGCTACTTGTAGAAAGTACCAGAAAGAAGGCCAAAAATAACTTTCAAATTCCACCGTCTAATAGATTGAACATTGGCCCACAAATGGTATTCGCAATGACGTCATGAATATTGTGACAAATCTCTGTGAAAAAAATTCTGGAACATTCTCTTCTTGTAAAGTAACAGATTGCCTAGCTAGAAGCTTCATCGGAAAGCAATTCGAAGATTTCATTTGTAAAATCTCAATTTTAAGTTAGTTGCTTTTTGTACGAGTAAAACTAATGCATCATGGGATTTCAGTTCATAAAATAAGCTAGTTTGGTATTGGTATAACAGTCACTGTTAGTTTCGGCAAATTAGTATTTCATCATTAAATGCTTTTAAAGGCAACGCCGTCTTGTTGTAAATATAAAAGACGTCAAAAATCGAAATAAATGATATCTTGATTAGAGCGAGAACTATAAAACAATGAAACAAAAATAGTTGCCAACAAATAGCTTTAGTGACTATCTAGTCACTATCACTCAACCAGAAACTGAAATTGAAAAATGAAAATTGAAACATCAAATACAAAAGGAAACATAACTTGTTAAAACTTTACATATTTTTGATAGTGACTAATAGTCACTAAATAACAACTATTACACAGTATCAATTGTATTTTTTTTTTTTTTCATGAATATAATGTTTTCGCTCAAAGCATAATTAAGATAAATTAGATACTAGTCTCCTAACCTACACGAGTTCCTTGTTGTCCCTTATTGGTCCTTCCCGGTTATTTACAAAACATACACAGACACCCTTTGTTCCATTAATAATAACTTTAAGACACTCCTCTCCGACCAAGAGAAACTTATAAAAGTTTAATGACATATTGCAGAAACCTCTATTATACAACACAAGTTCTTGAAACGATTTGTAGTTATATTTATCAAAGTTTCGCTGTGCGAGAAGTGACAATGTGAGGTTTTAATTAGAGAGGAACTTTTACCTTTTACCTTATAGTTACTAACAAATATGTCTCGTAACAAACTGACTTATCTCATTTGAGGGAAGATTAATTAGATAATTTCAATGGTAAGTGTCTTTGTTAGTGCTATAGCTAAATATGTATATCTAATCTAATTAAAGTTGACGTCGAAGAAAACGATTTGAATCTAAACCGGGAGGTTTTTAACGACAAACTTTAATTGAATCAGTTATATTTATCATAGCTCCAGTCCAAAGTTCTATAATCTATACATATATTTGTTGTTTCATTATTTTTATAGCTGTATTCTGGGCTTCTATTCTCGACTTATTTTAACTATGTAAAAACATCTAGGTAACTGTGTTTAAAAGATAGGACAAATCGCCCCATTTGACATGATTATATCGTGAATATGAAACCGTGCTTGTTAAATTGAGATCAGTAAGAATATATAAAACAACGCAAAATTTAAGGCACTTTGAAAATAATAACTTTCACGAGAATTTGCAATGCAAATAATAGCTTTAAATAATTACTAGAACATAATACTTTTAATTAGAACATATTAATGGCTTTAATCATCAGATGTATGTCTGAGAAATGATTTTTGACTCGAAATACTATTGGTTTCTCTAAGCGCTTTAGTTTAATAAGGTCCAAACACAACAACAACAAGATCTTAAAGTATCAAAATAAGGTACTCAAGTAGCAGAAGTTTACAGTGAGTCGAGAACACTCGAACTGTGAACAGTTTAGAGTTTTTTGTTACTTTTTAAACCCACATCCCTTGAGCGAATAGATTAGAAATAAAATTTATTATGAACACTTAGTGTATTTGAACTCACTGCCTCAATTTTAGAGGTTTTGAAGAAGTAGAAGATTCAGAAAAAAGTCAAGTGTTCACGGTTCGAGTATCCTCGCTTTAAAACATCACCAATCTCAAGCCAGTTAAGTTAAGTAAATTGATACTGTGTAAAAATCATTTTGTTATATACTCCAATTGCTGAAAAATATTAATTATTGTTTGTTATGACTATATTTCAAGTTTTATTAATTGACTGAGCAGCGTGGTTTTGTTTAAAGAAAAATTCACAATAATTTCAAAAATTGTTATTATATTTTCTTTTGTGCAAATCTTGTCAATAAAATGGGGGTATTAATTAATTTGATGTCCAAACACAACAACAAGATCTTTAAAGTATCAAAATAAGGTACTCTAGTAGGAGAAGTTTAAACTGACATCATCAATCTTTATTGGAACTAACAGGCGTAACGCCAGCAAGTTAAGTAAATTTATACGGTGCAAAAATCATTTTGTTATAATATTTCAAGTTTTATTAATTGACTGAGCAGCGTTTTTTTTGTTTGTAGAAATATTGGCAATAATTTCAAAAATTATTATTACATTTTCTTTTGTGCAAATCTTGTCAATAAAATGGGGGGTATTAATGATGTTTTTAATGATCAATTCAATCAAGTTTTATTACCGCATGTTATAATGCAACTCATTTTTTAAATTATACATCACAATTTAATATTACAACTTCATCGATTCATTAAAGTTGAGGAATTGAAGAGCAAGAAGCCGGTCCGAAACATCATGCATTTTTAGAGTTATAATACATTTCTCTTTACTAATATTACAAAAAATAGTTATAGAATCAGTTTAATTTTTAGTGAAAAATTGGACTCTTGGCAAGTCATGTATGCGCGATTCGTAATTCCAAGAAACTCCTAAAATAAATAAAAAAAATTTAAACATAAAAAGCATAAATCAGTTTTTATTTTGGTTTATAAAACGGTTCATCAATTATCGAAGCGACGACACAAAAAATCCGCTCCCCTACCCCCACGGGGTTGTTCATATAATTTAAAGAGTAGATGGTTAGTCTATCACGCTTGTAATTAGTTCCTGATTCTACCATGATGTTATTGTTACGACGCCAGAGAAATATAACAACAATCCACTGCTAAACCACAAGGTATTTAATATAAAATAACTTCAGGTATTACATTCGGCAAGTGTTCACAAGCGGTCGTGATTAAGACTTTGGAGTTCTTGGAGTTCAGGTGAGAGATGCTTTTTACAAAACTTGAATTGAATCCCACAGCTTGCCATTGAATAACAACCGATTTATTATGCACTTATATACACACAATAAAATATTATTCACGACTCCTGTTCACAACACTTTCCAGTTAATACAAACTATACAACGTAATTCTACTGTAAAATGTAATATTTTAAACATTATAGACATTTCTATAGGACATTTTCAAAGTTGATCATGTTTTGAAATTGGTGAGGAATTTCGTTTTATCTTAACGGCAGGTTTTAAGTACTGCACGTCATAACATACAAGTAAAATGGTTTCTAAGATTCAACTTTAACATGCAAGAATCGTTAGAAATCAAGATGATGAGAACAAGTAACATAATTTTCCAACTAATACAAACTATACAACGTAATTCTAGTGTAAAATTTAGTATTTTAAACTTGATAGAGATTTCTACATGATATTTTCAAAATTTGAGAGGAATTTCGTTTTACAGTATTTTAATAGCAGGTTTTATATATTAAACGTCATAACATACACGAAATATGGTTTATAAGATTCAACTTTGACATGCAAGAATCGTTAGAAAGTCAAGATGATAAGAATAATTATTAAATCAGAGCTTTGCTTGCATGTGGTGTGTGTCCTTTAATAAAGCTATATTTCATTAACTGCAAATCTTTTTCAGTCTCTAAGCTTTTTTCTTCGGTAGGGCAATTCAGTGTGAATGTTTAATTTTAAGGTTACTGTCAACCTTCGCAACACCTTCACGACGCCTTCGTTTAAAAATTGTTTTTTTCGCGTTACATTAAAATAAAAGCTAATAAACTATATATCATTTTAAAGCTTATAGAACAAAGATTATGATTATATATACATTTATTGGAAGTAATTTATTTTGTGCCAGCACCACATGATTTTATAATTACCAATATTAACGTGAATTAGAATTGAAATGAGTCAATAAAATTATATTTAAAATACTGTACGATTACAGTATTCTATTTCTATTATACAATATTTTGTGTTCTGTTTTAATAATATTATATAACGAACAGAATTAGGTAAGTTATAATAAGCAATTACATTTATTATAAGTAAGGAAATAAAACGAGACATAACATACTGTGTACGCGGTCGAAAAATGAACACTGCAACAAAGCCAATGACAGCGAAATTTTTGAAATATAACAAATAAAATACGAATAACATTAATTAATTTTATATTAAATAGTGAAAATGCATCTAAAACGCTACACGTGAAATTGGCATAGCTCCGTTTTGTCTAACAGAACGTTTGTTATCGATATAAATCTTGTTTGAGATTTTTATGGATTTGGTGTTAGAACACATTTACTCAGCTTTGCAATTGTAGAACAGTGCAAATTACTTCAATTCATATCAAGTTTTATCTAGTACCGCAAATTTTCTTTAATTATAAGAATTATCTCTAAATGTGCTTGTTTGATTATTTATTATGCATTCTGTGGAAATGATTCAAAACCAGTTTTAATATAAAACGTACAGAGATTTCAATTTTGTGTCACCTTTCTCTTTGTTTCAAAAACATTGAGCTTCAGATTTTCCTTAAAAACCCTGTATTTTTGAAACTTGAAACCTTGAAACTCATTTTGCTTTCTTAGTATTCTAATAAGGATTTTCTTATAGAAAGAGACGGGGTAACACGGAAGAAGAAGGGGGTAATGATATAAATGTACAATTATTTAATCAGTATTATTTGTTGCAGTTTATTCAAAAAGCCGCAATATCAGCTCAGTATAGATTTTTAAAACGAAAAGTTTTTTCGATGCCTATTATAATTAACCTTGACAAATGCAATCTTTATTTAGTTTTTTTTTATATTATGACTGCCACCGGTCAAAGTGGTATCCTATCACATTCTATTTTTAGATCAACAGGTCTTTCACTATAGCGGGTAATATAGCTAGCGTATAATGTCTTCCTTTTTAGTAGTATAACTTGTACGACTATAATTTTATATATAACGTTAAACAATAAGAAATTATTAGACAAGGTTGAGCAAAATATTGTAATTTGTCAGTGGCGAGCTATCGATTATTAACTTTGCCGATGCCGTCCGCGTTAGAGGCTAATAACTGATAGCGAGACACTGACAAATCACGATATTTATTTTGATAACGGCCGAGTTAACTTTAATTGTTTTTTTTTTTAAAGTTAATTGTTTTATCATTCTGATTTATCATATATTTTATGTAATCTTTGAAGGAGCAAGACGCACAAATGATACTTTTGAATAATGAATGAAAACGACGAAATCGAAGCGAGCCATTCTCGTACCCAGGCTAACTCGGTCGTTCATCTCTCCCGTCATTACCTCTGGTAACAACGGATTTGAGACCCTCTCAGGCCGATGCTGATTGGCCAGTAAAATCGCGCATGCGCGAGTTTCGACGTACATTGACCCTAGGGTTCTCGTTCGTGATTGGTGGAATTTCTACGATGCTCGGAGCTTTTTGAAATGTGTTTTCTGCGCATAAAGTAAAGTACACAAAGCTGACTCATTTTGTAACGGGCTCAGGAAGAATTCAAAATGGCGGGTAAACGGAGTAGATATGAAAGCATCCAAAAAACGTTAGGAAATTGTGTTCTAACTCCACCTTGAACTGCTAAAACTTATTTTATGCATATTTAGGACTATGAGGAATGTATGAAGGTATGTTTTGGTTTTCGTGAAGCGCATTTTGAGACGATTACAGGCATTGTTTGTTATCGATAAATTCAGTACCAGAATTGAATTGCTGCATTAAAGCTTTCTTCTCGAATTCTGTACTTCTTTCCTGCTGTTGAGGCAAGTAAAACTTTACTGACGTTGAAATTTTAATGAAGTGTATCTGATCTGTTGTTTGAAGCAAGGAATCTCAACATATGATAGAAACTAAGGTTTATAACTTATTGTAAATCATTCCCACATTTATATCATGAATATATGATGGTAAAACATTCATATAGCCTTATCAGTAATAAAAATGATTTCAATGCATTCTGTAGTGGATATTATGAACTTTCACACTGTAATTTTGACTCTATTATAAAGCTATTATATTTGCCTTGGCTTTTCAAAATAATCTAATTATTATTAAATGTGAGGTGTTTATAATTTCACAGGCTATAATGTACATGATGAACAAGGGGTCAATTAGTATTTTTGTATTGGTGTGTTAGATTTTGAAATGAATAATTTAGCCAATTTACTGATATTAAATTACAATTCCAAATGCTATTATTGCAACCAGTGAACTGTCACTTCATATTTATAGTAGATACAGTACTTATTTATATATTTTGTCATTGATATATTGATTTGTATTATTCTTGATATAAAACATAACTATGCAGAAACACTATTTGTAGATATGCCAACATGTTGTGATAATAATAACAATGGCAATCAGATAACTACACTTACAATAGTTGAAGTGGTCTTATTTCAGTTGTATATCAAGTAAATTTTATTCTGGTTAGATATCAAAAATCACTTCTGAAATTCATTTGTCATCTCACTTTTCTCATATTGACCTGTTTTAGATGATTTAAGTCTATTTTAGGGACATAAAAACTGTTCAAAATATCATTTCTGCATCATAAAAATCATATTTTATTGAAATATTTATGATAATTATTGCAATGCAGACCAATTGTCAATAACTTAAATTTTGTTTTCTATTTTGTTTTATTTATTTATTTGTCACAATAGAGTACAAACATTAAAAGCGTGAAAAATAAATAGTACTAAATAGTGATATTTTATGCTAATTCTATTGTTTTCTATTGTTTAATTAGCACTATTTAGTACTAATTAGTAGTACTTGTTTCATGGGTATAATGTTTGTACACTATATAAATGTAGTTGAAATAAAATGAAACGAGAAGTTAATGATAAAATTTCTAAAACTAATTTTGTGACAGGTAGAAGCTCTGTAGCTTTCTAGACTTTCGTCCCTATTGATAAACTTCCCCTATAAATTAAAAAAATATATATATTAAGAAGTCTAAGTTTATGGCCTATAAAATAGGGTTGATTGTGATAGTAGTATAAAAGAGATTTGCAATCTTCTTTATATTCCTTTCATATATAATACTATGTGTTTGTGTGAATACTCGACTGTAACCTGTTGTCAGCTAGTAGTACCTAGTTATGTCCTTTTAATTAAAATTGGATTAAAATTGTTATTTTTGCAAAACAATGATATAATCTAAATATTTATTGTTATTTCAAGCAATTGAACAATCTCATTATCTGCCATCTAATCAGTTTTGCCTATCCAAGTACCAGCATAGTTATGTATGTATGTATGCTATTTAATTATTATCATTTAGGGACTAGATAAAAATAACATCTGTAATTCTAGTTATCCTATTAAAATAAAGTGCTTTATTGTTATTATGATTATAATTAAATGTCAAGTTTGTAATTCTCAGACTTAGACCTTGATCAGTAGGTAAAAAGAAGAGGGAAAACACCTGTGGTAGTGTTATTGTTTTTTTGAAATGCTCATTCCTTATTGGTTTGGTACTACTAAAATTATACAAACTATTACTTCACATTCTATTGTGGCTGCATGAAGCCAGTGCAATTAAGAACTCAAATATTCAGTTCAGATTAAAACCCAACAGTGTAACTGTACTGTAAAAACAAGATGTCATGGAACATGATGTAATATTTTACCCTTATTGATATCATCACTAGAGTGCAATAATTTATTCAATACAGCAAATATATCAACAGAACTGCTAATTAGAAAGATGCTGTGGGTTTGATAATAGTTTAGTTAAATACACATGAAATGAGGAATGGAAATGAGACGTCGAATAGACTTTTACTGCGTTCCTTTCATCCTATTATTTTATTTGAATACTGCAGAGCTCCATTTCATGTATATTCTGATGTGATATGCTTACCTAAAAAGATATTTTGACTGTGAAATATAAAGTCAAGTGCATATAGTATGTCTGTGAGATATTTGAATATTTTATGGAGCTTCCGGCAGTATCTATTAGTATTTAGTAATTTGTATTTCATGAATATACTGTTTGCACTCTATTGAGTATAGAACAAAAAGTATATAAACTTATATATAAAGATTTGTACCAAAAAAGGAAACTACTGGTATACACATTTACAATGATATTACAACTGAAATAGGACCACTTCAACTATTGTAAGTGTAGTTATCTGATTGCCATTGTTATTATTATCACAACATGTTGGCATATCTACAAATAGTGTTTCTGCATAGTTATGTTTTATATCAAGAATAATACAAATCAATATATCAATGACAAAATATATAAATAAGTACTGTATCTACTATAAATATGAAGTGACAGTTCACTGGTTGCAATAATAGCATTTGGAATTGTAATTTAATATCAGTAAATTGGCTAAATTATTCATTTCAAAATCTAACACACCAATACAAAAATACTAATTGACCCCTTGTTCATCATGTACATTATAGCCTGTGAAATTATAAACACCTCACATTTAATAATAATTAGATTATTTTGAAAAGCCAAGGCAAATATAATAGCTTTATAATAGAGTCAAAATTACAGTGTGAAAGTTCATAATATCCACTACAGAATGCATTGAAATCATTTTTATTACTGATAAGGCTATATGAATGTTTTACCATCATATATTCATGATATAAATGTGGGAATGATTTACAATAAGTTATAAACCTTAGTTTCTATCATATGTTGAGATTCCTTGCTTCAAACAACAGATCAGATACACTTCATTAAAATTTCAACGTCAGTAAAGTTTTACTTGCCTCAACAGCAGGAAAGAAGTACAGAATTCGAGAAGAAAGCTTTAATGCAGCAATTCAATTCTGGTACTGAATTTATCGATAACAAACAATGCCTGTAATCGTCTCAAAATGCGCTTCACGAAAACCAAAACATACCTTCATACATTCCTCATAGTCCTAAATATGCATAAAATAAGTTTTAGCAGTTCAAGGTGGAGTTAGAACACAATTTCCTAACGTTTTTTGGATGCTTTCATATCTACTCCGTTTACCCGCCATTTTGAATTCTTCCTGAGCCCGTTACAAAATGAGTCAGCTTTGTGTACTTTACTTTATGCGCAGAAAACACATTTCAAAAAGCTCCGAGCATCGTAGAAATTCCACCAATCACGAACGAGAACCCTAGGGTCAATGTACGTCGAAACTCGCGCATGCGCGATTTTACTGGCCAATCAGCATCGGCCTGAGAGGGTCTCAAATCCGTTGTTACCAGAGGTAATGACGGGAGAGATGAACGACCGAGTTAGCCTGGGTACGAGAATGGAAGCGAGCCATGTTTACGGAAGCAGCGTTACTGCGCATGAGCAGTCTATTATTTGTAGGCAGTTAATTGCAGTTCCTTCGGCCAATCAAAACGACGGAAAATATAATATGAATGATAATATCATATATACTTTAGTCACACCATGACCTTAAATAAATACAATTGAATATTTAAATGAAAAGAAAAAGGTGCTAGGTTACCTGAAGTAGTTTAAACTTAACTTTAACAGCGCGTGTCACTTGACAACCATTGCGCCCGATGTTGAATAGGTCAGCGGTAACTACATAACAAGGGGACATAGTTATTTCATTCTAATACCCAAAGGCTGTGTTCCTCTTCGCCGAGAAGCGAAAATTTAACATAACTAAATAAACAACTAAAGTCAATAAATTACAATGTGTTACACCGTTGAAAAGGATGTCTTACTTTACTGACGTTCCGAGCTTTAGCCTTCGTAGGAGTAGAAACTATTTTGAATCGTTTATTAAGTTTAAACACCGACGCAACCTAACTACTTGATTCGCTCGCGTACAAGTGATAGTATTGTACTAATTATATAATAGTGACGGATCCCAATTTTCTTTCCCATCCCACCCGCCCTTATGGTGGGTCAGAGATTTATTTCTGTAGTGAGTATATATAGTTTTATTTCCTCTTTTTTCAGTTCATTTTGAATGAATAAATATCTTAATATATATAAAAATGCGTTGAAAATAATCATGAATCTCTCCTAATTTCAAGCATGTATGGTGACAGTACGTGAAGATAATGAACGCGATTATTTTGCATTTACTTCAGCTGTTAACATGTTGCTTTCTTAAAGTAAGTTACACCTCAGGGCTATACAGCAATATAACCAGAAAATTAATTATGATCCGGAAATAAATTTTGGATCAAGAAAGTGGTAAAACAATAGCATGAAATTCGCTGCGATGTTTACTACATGGTTACTTTATAGAAATTCATGTCCACTCATATGGTCAAAATGGCGGCTCTTAAGTTAATAAATGAATAAATTATTGAATGAATGAATAAATGAATGATTGAATGAATAAATGAATGATTGAATGAATAAATGAATGATTGAATGAATGATTGAATGATTGAATGAATAAATGAATGATTGAATGAATGAATAAATGAATGATTGAATGAATAAATGAATGATTGAATGAATGAATGATTGAATGAATGAATGATTGAATGAATAAATGATTATATTTATTTATTTTCTTGTAAATTACTTTTCTTTCCTATTCGAAAATACTAGTGTAATGCTAATCTGAAATTCAAATCCAAATAAAGTTTATGTATGTATGTATGTGTATATGTAGAATGATTAAATGAATGAAATGAATAAATGAATGAAATGAATTAGCGAACGATGAATAGTTGGAGACAGTCAGTTATACAATGGTTTTGAGTGGCATACCGTGGAATATCCCACGAGTCACTAGTATTTTCTACTATAGGCACACGAGCCTTTAGGCAAAGAAAATACAAATGACGAGTGGGATATTCAAGGTAAGTCACAAGAAAGCATTGTATTGACTAGTTTATCCCACATCACATAAAATAAAGAGAACACGCAATGTCTCATGGGAAGAGGCAATTTTAAACCACCGAATATACAACGGCTTTCAAGCATTCTGATTGGCTGTATTTGATATGATGTTGGATAAAAGAAGATATAGCGTATAAAACAAACAAACGAATAATTTTGTCGTTGTGTGTCATGCTTCCTACAAATACACATGAATGAAGGTTCGATTCATTTCTCGAAGAAAATGCTACGCATCAAAAACACTTTTAAACTGCTATGAAAGAAAACAAGGAAGCGGAGGTATCAAAATGATTAAAGTGGAACGATCTAGATAAAAGGAAAAACATTGTTTTACGCAAAGTGTCATGCGATGCCGGCAAACGTCAGATAATACAAAGTCCGAAGTTATTGGAAAGTTGATTTCAAAACAAGCTATTCTTAAAATACTTCTCAACACGAGCGAGCAAATTAAAGATTTCAGTTGTTTCGTCCACTGCACTGCACAGCATAACATCTAACTTTCTGAAATTTGTTTGTTCTTCACGACGATATTGATAGTAAGAACCTCCATTCGTGTAAAAATGTTTACCCATCAATCCCTGATGTCTTGAATCATGGATCTCATAGTCGTCTTGGACAACTCGTGAGAGTCACAAGAAGTTTTCTGACATTTATAACTGTAATTAATAATTTTACGGTCATGTTATTTACAGCTGCTGATAATAATATATTGCTGTAAGAAAATGACACACAACTGTGAATATCGATTTGCTTATTGCAACAATTTCGCATCAATTTCAATAAGCCACATATTAAGTTCTTAATTAAAGAACATTATGTTTAAATAACATAATTTTCCTATTTTTTGAGAACTGTCCTTCCATGTTTTGTTTGTAAAATGAGTTCACCAGTTATTATGTCTTGTGGTAGTTTATTGTAAATGTACTCTAAATCAAAATGATAAGCATATAAAAAAATACTCTAAAACAAATTGACTTATGGCATATTTCTCGTTTTAATAGATATCATCTATTTAAGTTTTATGCTTAACTACTTAAAGATCTTATTCGCTTTTGCTCTAAAACAATATTTTAAAACAAATGGACTTTGGGCATATTGTTTTCCCGTTTTAATATATATCATCTTTAGATCTCTGCTTAATTATCTAATCCTTAATGATGTTATTCACTTTTGCTCCGATGGTTAAAAAACAGCTTTTGTTTTTCAGGTGTTCCAGAGCGATCGATGATTCTGGAATTACTGTTACGATCAACGTATCCGTTCTATAATGTTTGTAACAGTTGAAGCGGAGAAAATGAGACTTTATTTGTGGTCCACACCTTCACTGTCTACAGTCCACGTTACTAAAATTTCGCGGTCATGAATCTCAAATACCTTGGATTTTTTCTACTGTTGTATGGTTGTTTACCAACTGTTTTCCAACTTCCACGACAACAAGCAGGAGATGGTAAGTAAAAAACCGTTGAAAAACTAAGAATTTTTCCCTCAGCTCCGACGCAACTTTTTCAACTCGTTTACGCCATTGAATCTTTCGAGTATTTGATAGTTTAATAGCAAGTAATGTACGTTTTATTAACGATAGGTAATACAATGAAATTTGTAACACCGTTAACAATGCTAACTTTACTGAGCTTTCAAGATTAGCCCTTCGTCGGAGTAAAAGAAGTTAAGTTAACATTTTTTACGCTGTTACAAATTTCATTATATTACCTATCGTTTATATCAAACACCGACGCAGCCTATACTAGCTTACTCGCTAGTGTCCATTTAAGTTTTATTAATTTGAGCAAGTAACTTTGGTCAAGATGAAATTACAAGAAAGCAAAAAAAAAGGTTTTCCGGTTTGGCTCCAAATTTCGTTGCTAGTTTTAAGGCAAGCTAGCGTGAGGCACGTGTAAGCTTTAAAACACAAGAAACTCGCCATACCCCCGGGGTATGTGCCGCCCGATAGGGTATGGTTTGTCGGCTTTTAGGTCTGCTGTAGGGTATCATTTTTTTACCATTTGCCTGGGGTAGGGTAAGGTTTTTGTCTAGGATAGGGTTTCTTTTTGACATTTTGTCTGGAATAGGGTTATGTTTTAGTTGTTTTAGCCTGCTAGGCTACGTTTTCTTATTGTCACCCTGTCTGGGATAGGGTGTATAACTCTTAAATCAAAATTCTAGGTCTGGGATAGAGTCAGGGTTTTGAGGACCCGGCGGTACACGGCTGCCACCCAAGTTGGGGTTGTAGTTCCCCTCCCCCCCTCCCCCCGGGCACCCCCCGGGCACTATACCAACTGTGAATGCTATAATGCTTGTTAATAATAAAATTTCGTGCACTGTACAAAATCTGAGTTCCCCATTGGCTCAAATCGATCACGCGGAGTGCTGTTATTCATCGTTAACGCACGCTCAGTGAACTCTAATTCGCTCAGCGAGTTTTAATACTAAAAGTTCGTTCTTTATCGGCAAATACAGCCACTTCAGTTTCTAACCCCTAAATAATTTATATGCGGGTATTACACGCATTATTAAAGCTAAAAAAAAAAGATAGAAACTCCCCTCGGGGATTTGAGAGATTTTTACAGACTATGTGTTAAATGTGGAGGACTTATATGATTCGGATATTAAAGAAATAGATAACGCGCGCCCGCGTTGTGAAAAGAGTTATCAAAACACTCGGGTATGTCAGAAACAATTCTCGAGCATCTATCTTACAATCCCAAATTATGCAAGTGTTTTATAATTTCAGGCATACAGCACATAAAGCAAGTTCTCTTTTTATCAGTTACCAAGTACTTCTTCGATTCGGTCACGCGCGTGCAGTGTGCTCTCATAAAGCATGCACCTCAACCAACCGGAATGCATGATTTCTATCAATTGTTCTATAAAATTATTTTACAATTATGAGTGTTATTGGCGAATGCCCCTCAGATCCGACTGTTGTACCGGGGAAAAGCCTTGACTCTTCGCCTGCGAGCAGCACAGTATCTTTAACGTCCACCTTATAAATAGGATAGGAGTGAAAGCAGATGGGATCTTCTTTAGGTTTATTAAAGGATAGATTTCGAAACGATAATTAACGTTACAATAAATATATAGGAATTCATAAAAAATGTTTTGAATCCAAGATGATATGGCTGCCACTTAATTGCACATTTTGCAATTTTTGTTATCATAGTATGTATGTTCTCAGACTTTTTAAAGAAAATATGTAGAATGATAGGCTGTGCAGTGTATAAGTTACAATATTTTTTATTCCAAACTTGAAAGACTGCAAATTTGGTTTTAGTACATACCGGTGAACGGAGAATCTGCGATACACCTACTTGCAGTAAGGTTGTCATACAAAATAGAACATTTGTCACAAAGAAAATAGAACATTTGTGATTTAGTGCGAAAGGAATTAATTAAAAGACAAAAGAGAGAGTTCAGCTTGAGTGGTCTTCTTTTGTCTTTTAATCAATTCCTATCGTACTAAATCCTAATGTTCTATTTTCTTTATAACAAATGTATATTTTTGTATGACAACCTTACTGCAAGTAGGTGTAAATGTGTTGGCTTTTGTATTAAGATATTGCGCATTTATAGAGGAAATTGAACGAAGCTAATGCATAAATGACAAGCCAGCCCTCAGTTTCCTGTGATATAAAGGCTTGATTAATTAATACAGTATCGTTTCCTTAGGGCCATATTAGTTTTTAAGGTCGACAGAAATCCTACAATAATAGGAAGAGAGCTAATAAAATAAAAGCAACATTCACAAAAACAAATGGAAATCATTGAAACAGAACAAACAAACGAAAAACAACAAACAAATAAAGAAAGAGACAGGCAGACAGACAGACAAACAAACAAACGAACGAAAAACAAACAAACAAAAAAAGCAGACAGACAAAAAGGGACACCACTGAAAACACAAACAAACAAACAAACAAATATACAAACAAACAAATAAACAAACAAATAAGCAAACAAACAAACACACAAACAAATAAACAAACAAATAAGCAAACAAACAAACAAATACACAAAAAAATAAAAAAAATAAAAAATAAAATAAACGAACATACAGACTTAAACGCGGACCAACGAAAACAACGAGTGCAAAACAGACTAACGTTTGCTAAAAGAACATACTGGAAACACTATCAAAGACGACCTTGTTAAAAAGGTTTATCTCATCATTTTGCCACTACATTTTTAGCAGTGGTTTGAGTCCCCAGTCATTACTGATTCTACTCTTCTGCGGTATGGTTGTTAATTGAATTTAAAGTCTTTCCGTCTTCTTTGGTCTATGTTCTTATTTTACTATGCGGATGTGGTAATCTTGGAATTAACAGCCTTTACAATTTTTTCCTTTAACTTGACTGATTGTGATTTTTTATTTCTTTAAGTTGTGAGACAAGTGCTTGCAAATAGCATTTGGTCAATTTTGTATTGAAATTCATTAATTTTGTATGGAACTGTTATTTCCAAAATGAAAAAAAAAAAGAATTGCATTCCTTACATTAAAAATGCATATAATCTTTCATTAGGTCTTTTCGCATAACGATATTCGTGCAAGCAATGGTGTCGTTAGAAAAGTCGTACACGCAAACAACAATATCAGCTTTTAACAAATAGGTCACGACGAAAAAAAGCAAGATAAGATATACATAGAAAAGGAGAAAGAAAAATACTGTGAGGTAGTTGTTCCTTTTAGATATGCACACACACCACCACCACAAAAAAAAAAAAAAAAAAAAAAAAACGCACACTAAAATTACACTGGTTGTTAAATGTGGGTATAACAATATAATTTAATGTAATGTAAAAGTCTAAACAAATAATTTAAACTCGTTGCTTTACTCATCTATTTTTTTGGTGAAATGTGTTCATTTGAAGTGATAGTTATGTTTTGCAATAATTACTAACATTTCGTGTTCGCATCACATAATTAAAGCATTCGTACAACGATCTGATAATACTAACCATTAAACACGTTTCATGTGCCTCCTCCGCAAGGCTATTCCATATATTTATTCCGGGATTCGAGATGCCTTTGAAGGAGACTAAACACGCCCTACATCGAAACAAAGTAACATAAAGGCCAGTTTACACTAGCAATTTTGACGCTCGACAAGAGCTGCGATTTCAATGGCGTTTTTATCGCAGATTTGTCAACGCTACTTTGAACATGCTCGAAATTTAGTGCAATTTGCTGCGAATTTCTGTCTCATTAATTTGAGCGTATTTGAAATTGCGGCGACAAAGCTGCGATAAAATCGCCATAGAAACCGCAGCTCTTGTTGCGTCCGACAAAATTGCTAGTGTAAACGGGCCTTAAAAACTACTTATACTATACCAACACTAAAAAAAAAAAAAAACGCTGAGAAAAACTACTATCACTAAAATCGATAAATAACTCCGGGATTTTCAATCCACGATTTCGTAAAATGGCGCCTAAAAGTGCCATTTTGGCCTAGCCGTTCCTATGGTAACAAATATATTTTTAACTCTTGGAATGTTCTAGAGACATAATAGTGAAAAACATGACGACAATTAGGTTAAGGCGAAAAACGAGATGTGACATGAATGGTTTGCATTTTTAATGTATGGGAGTTTTTATGTAAATCAAAGAAGCCAAGGTGTATTGTGTATCGGAACGCAGTTCAAGTACTTTCTATTTATATAACCTACTCTCAGTACTATTTGGTATAGGTTTATCCCCTTTACCCGATGCCTTAAATATTTTTTCCCAAGTTAAGTTGTAAGTTAAGTTGTTCTTAAATCGAGGCTTGTAGTAACAGTGATGAAAGACTGCAGCCCATATACATCTATTTCAAAAATAGTTGTCGCAGCCGAAGCTACAGTCCACACTCTAAAGCCTGCAAAGAATGTTGGTTACATGGACTTAAGTTGTGTTTTTTTTTCACGTTTTTTAAACTGAGAAATATTTACATTTATATCTCACACAACAACAAGTTGTTATGGTCATATAACACAAACGCGTACAACCAAACTACGCTATGAATAAATCGATAACAAGAGACGAAATACCGACATCCTTTGCAGACTTTAGAGTGTGGGTGACTGGCTTTGTTTGCGACAACGATTTTTGAAATAGGTGTATATACATATAAATATATATCCTATAGCAAAATGTGAGATTATAATAGAGTATTTATTGAAGTAGAATGGGAAGTTGCTTTGTGGTTTGTCACTTTAATGCTAGTGAAAATTTGTCATGTCAAAATGTGTATATTTGTGGGCGACATGTTTATCACATGTAGTTTAAAGCAGAAATACACAATATTTCTATATTCAATATTTGTAAAATGCATTTGAAGATTCGTCTTTATTTTAATTTTTTTTTATCTATCACATAAGCTATCACATAAAAATTGATCACTTTTACTCGAGAAAATAAAAATTGTCACTTAGAATGTGTCGCATAAAAGTTGCTTGTGTATACTTGGCTATAACAACCTTTACCATTTTCGTAAACTTAGCGATAACATACTTTACTATAAATGCATGCCGCGATTTTCTCTACAGTTTTGTCTACAGTAGGTTGTTTTGAAGTAGAATAACATATTGTATTTATTTCTTAATTTGTGGTTGAACATAAAAACAACCTTTACTCAAAACATACTATATTTTTTCTACGTTACATCATAGCAGCGGTAAAATGCAAATGTATTGATATTATTAAGAGTGGTTTCTGTAACAGAATAACATCTTACTTTTATTATTTAGTTCATGGTTACCAACTAAAAATAAAACAACCTTTACTCAAAACATACTATCTTTTTTCTACGTTACATCATAGCAATGGTAAAATGCATGTTACCGTTACAATAGAAAAATGTATTGATATTATTAAGAGTGGTTTCTGTAACAGAATAGCTTATTTTTATTATTTAGTTCACTGGTTACAAACTAAAAAAAAACACCAACTCAAAACATACTGTATTTAATATTCACATACTCAAATCTACGTTAGATTATAACATGTAAGACTGCCCTTAAAACATCAAAACGCGTGATAAAATGAAGTATTGCTGAAGTAGGGTGGACTATTGAAGATACCGTCCAATGGTAAGCTTGTATGTGCAGTGATCGACCTATCAGTCAATTGAAATCATTAAATTTTGACAATATTGGGCGAGCGCTATTCCCGCATGCTTTAAGTGGCATCAGCACATGAAATCTTTAACCTGAATCTTGTTACTTGGTTAATTGGCTGACTGTTTGCTTATCGTTATAATTAAGTTTCTAACCTCGACATTGGGACCGTTGATGTCGTGACAGCCGATATTTTTCTTATCAAATTGGTCGAATCAAGAAAACGTGTACTGGAACTGTACGATCATGATATGGATGATGGCATTCTCAGTCTTGTTTCTACATGCCAAGCAAGTTTTTGGACACTTTAATTCTCCAGGTGGTATGTATGAAAAAGGTTTTTCGTGTTTATTAGTTCGTTGTCTGGTTCTTTGTTTCATTTCTATGCGTGATATCATGGTTACTTCCTTCAACAACGCAAAAAAGTGGCGGAAAATGTTGCGCGAATAAAACTGATATTGTACAATGAGCCTAATATCAAGCAAATTAGTTCCCGAGTCTCACAATTTTGTAGAGCAAAAAAAAAAAACATATATATATAAACGAAGTATATCTTGAGTTACTATTTAGCGACTATTTAGTCAATATCACTCAACCAGAAATATTAAAGGAAACAATACATCGTTACAATTTTACTCGTCCTTTGTATTGATAATCACTAAGTAGGAACTATTCCACAGTAGCAATTTTATTGATATAGTAGTTGAGCTCTGATATAGCCTATCAATGCTCATACAGATTAAATGAAATTATCGAACAAGAGATAGAGCTAGTAGAAAATGTGAAGAAAAAAAAACAAAAACAAAAAACCAACAACAACAACGCGGCATATTATTGACCTTGAGTAAGAACTAATTTGTAAATTTGCAATTGCATCTTTTTCAAGTGGAACATGACTGATCTTTATATATAAACGCATTCACTTAACAAACAAAATAATGGAATTTTCGTTTCAAAGTATTCTATATTGAATATATTTTTTACTTTTATTTATATTATTGAAATATGTTTTTATTTTAAGCACTTTGAACAATTTATTAATACATTTATTTCGAGCATATTCTTTGACCTTATATTAAACAGCAATACAATTATATAATGGTGCCAAAGTACGCACAAAAACAAATATATACAAAACAATAACAGCACAATACATAACATACAATGTAGAAAATTGTTACTATTATTGTAAAATAGTCAGTTTACTACACGTCACATATATATAAATAATCTATCTTTGTAGCCATAATTTAACAATTCACTTTATTTCGCTTTCACTACTGACAAAGCATAACAGAGTTTACATTTGGAAAAGTATTACGGTGATGTAAACAGATTAATGTTAACTTGATTTATATCTCCTTGTAGTAATGTTTTAACAATTCACTTTATTTCGCTCTCACTACTGACAAAGCATAACAGAGTTTACATTTGGAAAATTATTACGGTGATGTAAACTGATTAATGTTAACTTGATTTATATCTCCTTGAAGCAATATCTTAACAATGCACTTTATTTTGCTTTCACTATACTCACACCAAGAACCGTGATTGACAGTAAACTGAACTGTTTGAACTGTTTGAAAATTAAAACACTCAAAAAAAATTATATAAATCAATTGATTTTTTTTTCTCAACGATGGAAATTATGGAATATGTAATCTAATGGTAAGCACGTTCGCTGTACACTGTTAAGAAATTCACACTCAAATATTTATCAAGAAATATTTTTTCTTTTCGAAAAACGATCCATTCTTCACGAAATAACGATTGTTTAATCTTTAATCAAAAAAATGAAGAGAAAATAATGTAATTCACACTTCAAAAACAACTACTTTTTCAGTAAAAATTATAAAGATTTTTGTCATGCGATCAGGATTCATGATTAAATATGTTAAAGGTTATCGCTTATTTTAAGTTAATAATTGCTTTTGAAAATCCTTCCGATTTTTTAGATAATTTCGTAATTGAAATTATCTTTTCAGAGTGGCATGAAATTCATTTTATTTACAATGAACGTTTTCCTACACCCACTTTAAACTTGCAAATGAAAATATGTGTAAAATAACATGCTAATGTGGTGTTCTCAGTGAGTCGCGCTCTCGAACTAATTAATAAAACGTGGGTGACAACGAAAATATTTATGGATTTCCTAGCTTGAAACCACTTTTATCAATGATTTTTAGTGGCTTGTGAGGAAAAATGAAAGCAGTAAGCAAACGCTTTTCATTTGTTATTGTAAGCACACAGATACTCATTTAAATATACAAATATTCATTCTAAGTATTCGAATAATCGTCAAAATTGCATTCATGTTAAACTGTCGCGTTTCCCTGGGAAGCTGTCAGGTTTTACCAGATAAGGCGCGCGAACACTTGTTTACTCAGTAAAAAAGTGCATAAAATCCGGGGGGTTAAAATATCGCGTTAGCTAGTCGGAATTAAAAAAGGAAATGGCCTAAAAGAAACCGGAATTCCTTTTAAAAGGGCGTTGTACGAACTATCTTCAACCAACTCCCCATAAGGGTTTTTCAGTGACAATTACAAAAAATTAAAATAGATAAATTATATATGTACAAACTATTAAAAATATGCTATGTGAAATACAGAAACTAGGAAAAAATCTTGATTATATATATAAATTGGCCTAAATAAATTCAAGACAAAAATGATCTTATCAGGATTGTAGGAGTAACATACAAAGTAGAAACGCCCATATTTTACCACAGCAATTAATATCTATATCCTTCAACTTTAAACACTACTTTTTAATACAAATCAGTGCTTGAACTTGGCGCAAGATCGCTAGACACATTAATTGTGTAGGAGTATATGGAAATTTTAAAGCAAACCATAACACAGCCATTACTTTGTTTTAAGTTGGCAATAAGCTAATGATATCTTGGTAATGCGATTATAAGCTACTTAAGAGATGTGTTTATTGTGTAATCGAGGAAATGTGTGCATTTTTAGTTAACATACTCAGGAAAAATGCCTTTCCGCTAACAATAGATTATTTTTTCCAAGGCTATTCATGGAACTGCATTTTCCCGCCTTTAAGTAATTTCTTTCTCTTTTTGATTTAAGTTTGCTGCTCGTACAGACTGCTCTCTTTTCTCTGCTTTTGTGTTGGCTTTTGTTCTTCTTATTTAATTTCTCTTCTTTTTTTATTCTCTTTTTCTCATATCATTTTCCCACTTCGCTTGGCTTCTGTTTTATCTTCCTATTCTCACCTTCTTCCTCTTGACATTTTCCCTTTCCCTTAGTTCTTTTTCTATCCTGTTTACTTCGTCCTCCATCGTCCTCAATCCACCTCCACACTATCTTTCTCATTGTTCTCCATATCTTATTCACTCTACATTGTCTTTGTATCTTTCCCTAAGTTCTTTTTCCATCTTGTTTACTTCCTCCTCCATCGTCCTCAATCCACCTCCACACTATCTTTCTCATTGTTCTCCATATCTTATTCACTCTGCATTGTCTTTGTATCTTTCCCTAAGTTCTTTTTCCATCTTGTTTACTTCCTCCTCCATCGTCCTCAATCCACCTCCACACTATCTTTCTCATTGTTCTCCATATCTTATTTACTCTACATTGTCTTTGTATCTTTCCCTTAGTTCTTTTTCCATCTTGTTTACTTCCTTCTTCATCTTCATCAATCCACCTCCACACTATCTTTCTCATTGTTCTCCATATCTTATTCACTCTGCATTGTCTTTGTATCTTTCCATTAGTTCTTTTTCTATCTTGTTTACTTCCTTCTTCATCTTCATCAATCCACCTCCACACTATCTTTCTCATTGTTCTCCATATCTTATTCACTCTGCATTGTCTTTGTATCTTTCCATTAGTTCTTTTTCTATCTTGTTTACTTCCTTCTTCATCTTCCTCAATCCACCTCCACACTATCTTTCTCATTGTTCTCCATATCTAATTCACTCTTCTTTGTCTTCGTATCACTATTTTCATCCTTATTCACTTCCTTTTTAATCAATATTTTTTATCTCATTTTTATTTTTTTTCTGACATGCATATTATATATTTCCAACTAATTGTTTTTAGTCAAATGAGAACACAAAAGCATCAGTACATTTATTTATTTTTTTTCGGTCCGGTATCCTGTGATTCGCGCGCTGTGATTGGCTAGCGAGCGGGCCAGTTTTTCACGATCTGCCCGGTCCGCGGTATCCTGTTCGTTGATACTATTTCTTCCCAGCGATATTAATTGACACTGACAGAATGCGATAACCGACTGAGAGAAAATTAAAAGCTACGTGGTGAGCATTGGTTGTTTTTGCAAACATTTTGACAAGCAAAAGTTGAGAAAATCAAATCAATATTGCAAAAACTCACGAGAGAATACAAGAGACCTAGAATACACAAAAGATTTTCTAGAGAATATAAAGCTCGTTCACATACCTCAATAATAGTTGAAAAATATATCTTTCCTTGTAAACAACACGGCGGTGAATTGAGCTATCTTTTGATAAGATATGTCGTTGCTTTTCAGTCACTTTTAAAATGCTATAAATTCACGAGAAGTTTATCTACAAAGTCTACAACGTTTTTGAAGTAAGGAAGTGTTCTTATCTTTCTTTTTCTGCACACAAAAGGATAAACAATCTTGAAAAAGGTCGGTTTGCTTGATTCAAAGTCCTGTCAGCGATCCTTATGCTTTCAACTTTCATCTTCTTCATAAATTACGACACAGACAGATTAATTCCTTCAACAGTTCTCGGTGACTTCGACTAAATTTCTTATTTCTTATCATTTATAGAAAAATAAGCTTCAGTAGGCTTTTTTTCTTGATGCAAAAAAAAAAGAAAGCTGCAAAAATATTTTGGCATTAAAATTTCTGTAAGTTTGTCGAAGCGCCGTCACACTGAATGAAAACCGGTTTCTGACAACCCGCTCTTTTTCAGTAAAACTACTGGGAAGCCATTTGAATGCAACGCGCGTCGTAAAATATCAAAAACATTAATTTAATATATAGAGAGAATAAAAAAAATAAATAAGTTATTTACCGGCTAGAGGTCGGTCCGTATAGTGAAAAACTGCCCTCGGTCTTGGATGTACGGACCTTGATCGGCGGACCTCGGTCCGTACATCCAAGACCTCGGGCAGTTTTTCACTATACGGACCTCCCAGCCGGTAAATAACATATATATATTATTCATGCTGCCACAGATGGCGAAAATACGGAAATGAAATAGTTTTATAAATCACAGTTTCAAAATACTAATAGCCAAAGATGCCTGTTTCACACTAGCGGATTCATTGGGTGCTTTCCATTTGAAAAGAAAGGATGTCCTAAATATCCGAAAATGTTTGCCTGGGAACTGTCGCGCTCCATTTGATTTCCACCCGGAACTTCCGATTTTTTTGGTTGAATGGAAAGTGTCCTTTGTCTCGACGGACAAACCGTAAATTTGTGCGTCTCGTGTGAATTCCACACACAAAAAAACAGACGAAATGTTCGTCTTGAATTATATTTGTCCAGTTTTCACCTTAGACGAATTGACAAAACAAGCACTCGATGTCATACAATTTTGGCAAAAATTAGTGAGACACTTTTACAGTTTTCTCTATTTTGACCTTTACCTATACATATTCGATATAACCCTCCCCTCCACGCAATGTTGGTTTTCAGTTTACATGATTCCTTGGTGACAGCTGCCAGGTGAACATTGTGTAGTGGGAGGAGTGGGGAGTTGCTTTAACAACAAATTGAAGCCCAAAAAGCACGCGCATTATACGGTATAAGACTAATGTGTTATTTGCAAAGCAGTTGTCTCACTTAGTTATTGCCCTGATTTTACCTAGCGGCGCGAGGTTAAAAATAGTAGTTTTCTGGTCAACCTCAGTGATGTCAGTGGAAACTGAGCAATTATCGATATCTAGATGTCATATAATGCATAGACATGACGTCGACATCTATTTAACTTTTAATATTTCTGTCAGTTAGCTTTAGAAACAAGACCTAACGCACGTTCCATTGAAAGATCTAGATCATAAATAGACAAAAGTACTCCTTAAAATACGCTAACTATAATGCAAGAATTATATGGGTTTTCACGTTCCATTGAAAGATCTAGATCATCAGGAGAAATAAAGTACTCCTTAAAATACGCTAACTATATTGCAAGAATTATATGGGGTTTCACGTTCCATTGAAAGATCTACTGGTAGATCATAGATAGAAATCAAAGTACTCCTTGAAATACGCAACTATTTTGCAAGAACTATATGGGTTTATAATTACCATTCTAAACGAAAAGCATTGCGCAAAGGTTCATTTTGATCAATTGCTTTCCAAACAAAATAGTATTTGCTTCGATCTTATTTATTTCAAGGATATGAATAGAAAACCACAATATCACACCATTACAAAGTAGATATTTATAGCAACCAAACCGCAGTAATTGTGGTTTTCGTAAAATAGGAAGTAAATAACTTAAACAAAATAACTGAATCTTCTAGCCATATATAGGTGTGCTACTATTAGGAGAGACTTCATTTCAGCACACAACTTCCCTTACAAGTGAAAGAATATCAATTGCCTAGTTCAATTATAATACGACCGACGATCAGATTAAAAATGTAATGTTTTATTGCGAGAGTTTTGAATAGAAAGCTGCGGGTATCAATTTAATTAAATTCTAAACCATAGGCTGTGCCGCCTTTTTCTTATTATATTCATGAAGTGCTGCGTGACCGCTGTCTGTATTTGATGGATCTTTGTATTAAATATTAATCTATGACGAAACACTGACATTGCTCTTATGAAATATAGCGACTAGATTTAGCTCCTCCACAACCACACCGCATCATCACTGAATTTGACATGTTATAACAGGTTATAAAAGTCACTGCAGTTTCTTGTGTTTCAATCTTTAGAATAATTGATTGTTATGATCGAATTAATTTATTGTATGCATGACACACATAATCTTGACTCTTCTAGTCTTTTTGTATCTATTACCAACTTTTACTCACTACTACAAACTAGTTAGTCATTGTTCTTTCACGGACGACTGGAAATCACTCTAATACTATACAACTACTACTAATAATATTACTGAGAGTTTTTTAATAATAATAATGACATTACTAAGAGATTTCCAATACTACTGCTACTAATAGTGCTAATACTAAGAGATTCCATTGTGCGAGTATCGCGAAAATGCGTGGTTCCACAAGCAGAACATGCACTAATGAAGTTGACAGATCGAAATGTTTATAAATTTTGCATTCAGTTTTAGGCCACCTATTGACAGCAAATAACAATCGTAATATTATGAAGCATGACTTCAACCATAACATCTTTATTAAAATAGAGATTTGTTCACTTAACTTTAACAAGAAACAATTAAAGTAGTCGATGTGTATCACTTGGGTCAGATTCAGAATGAAAATATTAACTTCTAGAAAATGTATGTTTTCTGCGAAAAGAATCGTCTTCTTTGCACTCGTAAAAGGACACATTTTTATCTAAAATATATCAATGTTTGGAAAAGAACATGTACAGACATAATAATTAGACAGCCATAGTTTTCACCGCATCACCAGACTTCCTTTTTTCACCGCAAACCGAGATAAGCAACAACAATTACACATTTTTATATTTGCGGGTCAACACAAATTCAGATTCGCGAATTTTTTTTTTTTCTCGTAATTTCTTTTTCATTTTACGTCAACGTTTACAAAGTTTTTTTTTGTTAAGACGTGATGTAAGTCTTTTTCGGGTTTTGTTAAAATTATGCGAATTTATGGTTTTTTTTAATGCAATTTTGGCAAAGCAGTGTTCAGATACATACGAATTGTTTTAAACATGGATTATTGAAAACTGAAAAATTGTATTTATTAAGGAGTGTTAAAGCCTATAACCCCAACCTTCAAATAATAAACTGTCTATTTTATTGGTTATTAAAACAATTAGAAACAGCACTTCCTAGGGGGTATCTTTCTTGAATAATACAAGTTACATTAAATCAGTTATTGCAAACAAACAATATAGAACAAAATCAAAACAGAAGAAATCCCCCAAAAATTGCTAATGGATTTTTTTTTTCCACATCGTTATCTCTTGAAACAGTGCTTCTATTAATATAAAAGTGTAGGTGCTCTATAGGCAAGCGGCCAATTAACGGAAAGTGTATTTATCCTGTTTATATGGACTAAATAGACTACGCTGCTTCATAGTAAGAAGGCGGCCTTCTTTTTGCATGAGTTTAAACACGTTATATTAGTGCCAATAGAATAGCGCATTCCATACATCAAACAATAGAGCCGGTGGTACTCCCTTTGTCCAAGGTTAATCGGCGGTCGATTGTGACCCATAAATGGTATGCATAAAATAGTAGAATAGAGTAAAACCCCGCGTATATATATATATATATTTTAAAAAGAGCCATGTGCAAAAACATTGACCTGTATGTAAATAAAATAGGAAGAAAGGTGTTGTAATGATGAAGTGAGTGATGCTGATAGAACCGATAGCCTGATTTCAAGTTAAGCACCATTTATATAAAGACCTGTTCAGGCTGACTTGGAAAAATCTACGCGGGGTTTTACTGTATTAGAAACCAAAGCCAACTAAAATTGACTCTTACTGCGAAATCATTTTAAGAAATTGACTTTTAAACCAGTACCCTAATATTTACCAGTACCCTGGTACGAACGAGAGTATTTTCAACCCTAAACGGAGCCCCTGCCACTTGGACAAAGAAATTTCCCCCGGGAAATGGCGCCTTTAAGAAAGCTAGATTCCTCTCTCAACAACATACTGAACCAATCATGTCAACTTTAAGATTTTCTGCTTCTAGAAATGACTCAATGTTCGGTTTGAACCTAGTTGTTATGCTTTTACAACATGCTTCCCAACAATCTGATATTTTAATTGAGTTGGAAATTTACGTGTTAGCGCGCAAGCTGAATATGGAATAAAGAATGGCAGTAAGCATTGTCTAAAACCTTCTGGCATCTTCAGTTTCTAGCTAAAACCTGGAGTGAACTGAATAATCTATATATTTGGATTAGGAACAAGGATCCAACAAAATGGATCAAATCACTGCACAGATAACAATACTTTAAATAAACGCTCGCAGGATGCCATTTGTATTATTTATGAGACATCACGCAAGTCAAGTCAATCTACAGAGATAGGAATCTAAAAAAAAAGACTTCTTAACAAACCGACAATAAATAATTGAGCAAATCTTCAACGTTGCTGAAAAGATTCTCACCATCGGCTCATTTAAGGTTTTTTTTTTATCAAATATTGGCTTTTCCTTTCTGAGATGCCATAGATTAGAACGATTTGGATCTTTACATGGAATTTTGACATTTCAAATCAATTTATGGATGTCTAGGCTATAGGTGTAATTTCACAATCCTTTTCCTTGTTGGTAGTTTAATAAAATAATGTTAACATTATACGTCATTGGCAAGCTATGGTACCCAGGATAACTCGGATAAATACTTTAAGCCGCGAACACAGGTATTTGGGTGATTTTTGAAGTATATACGCGAAGACTTGCAACTTTTTTTCCCAAAACAACAATTGTGGACCACATCGAAAACGAGCTCAAGGATTTGCAGTGCAAGACATCTTCCTAAGGTAAGAACTTGTTTTTTTTTTAATTTTCTTTTTTTACGTAATAGGTAAGCTGCACTATGTATCGTTTAAACAACGTATTTTTTTTGTACAATGCTATGTATTATGTTATATAGTTAGTTATTGATGTTGCCATATAGAAATATCAAAATACGAGGGAAAGGACAATGTAAGAGAGATATTTGTTGTCAATGAGAAATTCACTTGAGAACAGTAACAATAATAAGTAGATAAATAATATGAATAACTAAAAACAACTTTTCAGGATTTAATAGACAAAATGTATAAAATATAATAAAACATGTTATTTTATAGATAAGTAAGTTAAAAATGTGGTGCAAATGGGATTTGGTATTAGAAGAAATGTAAACATGGGACAATAAGGCGGTCGTTCCTCGATTCTTTGATGCGATTATAATTTAATAGTCATAATATACAATCTTATAAGTTTGAAAACATATTTAAGAAAAAAACGTCACTATCACTATTGACTCTTTTCTTGTAAAGGAATGAAATAAATAGACCTTCCCAGGGTTCTCGTCGATCATCCTCGGCAGCGTGTAATAATTCATTGGAATTTGACTAGAGCCTGTGGAAAAAACATTTGCGTTCACACTATGCCGGAAAGCCAGATTTATCCACTCTGCATTTAAAAAGCTATGTTTTCGATGAACAATTAATTCGGATAGTTTGGAAAGAAAGAAGAAAGAAAGAAAGGTATTATTTGCTATTTTACAGTATAGTAAACAAAGATACGATATATATGTTTACAGTTTGTTTACATGTTTTGTTAGAGCATGAGTGCTTAGGGCTGATTAACTCATAAGTCTTGAGCTAGTCCCCTTGGCACCACAGTTTGGACGAATGGCCTAAATAAAGCTCAGTTTTTTTTCCGGTGAAGTGTAGACGGGGCCTTAGTAATTCCATATGTGTTCAAATCATGTGCAAATTAATGTACACTGGTTTGAGTAGATGAGTTATCACCATCGTGATAATTATGATTTTAATATTTATTTTTTCAATATTACATCTGCACCGTTTATTGTTCAAGTTTTGCAAGTGATTGACTATCTTTCGTATCCATTTGAAATGAATTCTTCAGTTTTATTTCTTATTAGCCAGCTTGATCCGCTAAAATGTTATTGGATTTCTGTAGTACAAACGAACAAGCCACTGATTACATTTTTTTACACCTTGGGCGTTTTTCCAATTTGCACAATAGTTAAATGTTGATTGCTATATCTATGCCTTGCATTTTTAAGCAGTTTGTCCTCTTTTATATATATATTTGACAATTTGTTAGTTAACTTTGACCCAATAGACCTAATCGACTAACGCGTTGCTATGCACGTTTCCACACAATTCAAATATTTTGGGAATAAGATTCTTTGTTTTATGTATTTCAATGTCACTTGGAAAATATTTTGAGGTTTTGAATTGCTTGGAAACGTACTTAGCAACGCGTTAGCCGATTAGGTTTATTTAATATCTGTTTTTTTCTTTTTTTAAAATGTGAGCAGACTGAGTTGGCTAAAATATTTATGAATAGTGAGTATGGGTATAAGTCTCCCCTAAAAATAGGACACTTCTTCAGTTTCTGGCTATATATAAAATTGATTCGTTAAAAAAGTGATCATGTATTTATTTATTAATTTTTATTAAAAAACAGATAATATTCCCAAGGTATTTTGTACATGATTGTAGATAGGAATAATTTACAGTTCTTTGATGCGCAGTAACGAAAGAAGGTAAAGAATTCAAACTAAGGGAGAGACAAGTTATATTGTTGCCGATGTTTGTATTCCTTGCCTGTGCTAAATTAGCCACTGTAGAAACAAGGAAAGCGACTGGGGCAAGTTTCTTTTTACAAAACACTATATCACATGCTGGAAAACCCAGGGGCTGCTACGGGCTTGAGTTCTCTCGTCTCCAAGTCCTCACGGCCTATCTGATTAGCTCTTGTGTTTCCTAGGATGATGCGATTATTTTCCACTACTGTACTGTTCATATTGCTAAGTTGCAAATACTTTCTCTCCCAGAATAATAGTAAACGAAGTACATAAAGTAGAGAGAATAATATTTTTGAAGCAGCCGAACGTACGTGATGACCAAATTACTTTTAATTGCCCGTTGAAAAATGTTTTTGTGTGTGTGGTTTTAAACGTTTAAGAGCCGAAGTCAGGAAAAACCAAACATCTCGTGGCAACGGCCCATTTTCTGATTTCGCTCAAACTTTGCCACAGAATACATTATCATACAAGGGAAAGCAGTAAGATTTTTTTTTTGAAAAAAATATTTTTATTTTCGAGAAAATTACGATTTATTGTCGAGCCGCCGAGATCGCCGTTTTGGCGGCCTAAAATGAGGGCAACTTTGATCGTCTCGCTTACAAAGAAAAAATAAACCTTAAAAGCCAAACATCTTATAACATTGTTGTTTGGTCTTTTAACATTCATTTGCGTGATTTTGGAAAAGTTTGCTCTAGTTCAAAGATCAAAAATAATTTTATTTACGAAGTGAGGTAATTTGACTCGTCGAAAGTGTGTTTTAGATAAATATCGTTTTCACCATGCGATAAACCTTTAAATCAAACAAGATTCAGCACATTGATAGAGGAATAACTTTGCTTTCGAATGGTGTATAGATTTCTTTGGGCAAATAAATATGTGCTTCACAAGAGCTATTCAAAGGTTGGTGAAAATCGTGTTTACGTGACCTTGACCTCACTGTTCAGACCGCGACGCATACTTCCGTTACCTGATATATTTGATAATAATTCCTAATAAAACCTCAAAAAACAATCCCAAATTGTTAGTTATTAAGCCTTGCTTACTAATTATGGTTTTACTAATGCGAAAAATAGCTGTAAAATCTACCTCTTTGCCGTTCTGCTTGTGCATCGTCTGAGTCAGTCTTTGTCGTGCCGAGTGTGGTGTCAATCGATTACTTCCGATCGCTTCCCAGGAACGTCAACAGGTCGATAGCTTATACGATTTAAACCATTTCTTCCTGGATTAAGCCTTATATAAACGTACAAGTGTCTGATAGTCAATTCCATGACGATCACTCGTGGTTTTAAATAGAACTTTGAACAGCACTTAGACTAAGTAAACAAACAAGTATGCTAATAAGGAGAAGCGCACGGCCTCCAATAAAAGTATAGAGGGGGGAGGGGTGTGTAAAGTGTTGTCATCTCAGATCGTTCAAATCGTTAAACTATTTATTTTACTTTTTACCTGATTGCTTGCTTTATTCGTCATTCAGTTTATGGGTCGGTACTATTTTTGAACGAAAAGGAAGCAAGGCCGTTGACACATTTTTTTATTTGCAATGACTCCCATCCCCTCCCCTACTCAAGAGAACTCTAGATACGTAAAATCACTAGCTTGTTCATTCATGCAGATGGAAGTGTTTTGTAAGAACTTTCTATTTCCCACCCTATACTTTTCGAAGCACACAACATATGTGAACTGACTGCAAAGTCAAGATTGAACACATTCTCAGTACAAATGCTTCAAGATAACTGCGACTATTTTGAACTCGAACTGACTCTTTCTATGAAGAAAAATAAACGAGTTACAAAGAAACCATACATCGATCTCATCAGTGAATTGGTGGCAAACTGCACCTGCAGCAGTAGTTCCCAAGACTGATTTAAGTATATCATCATCCTATTGGTATATTATGTATGCTATGACTGATAATATTTATTGCTTCTATTGTAATAATAATAATTATCATTTTTGTTATTATTATAATCATCATTATAATCATCATCATCATCATCATCATCATAATCATCATCATCATCATCATCATAATCATCATTATAATCATCATCATCATCATCATCATCATCATCATAATCATCATCATAATCATCATTATAATCATCATCATTATAATCATCATCATTATCATCATTATAATCATTATAATCATTATTATAATCATCATTATCATCATTATAATCATCATTATAATCATCATTATAATCATCATTATCATCATTATAATCATCATTTTAATCATCATTATAATCATCATATTATATCATCATTATAATCATTATAATAATCATTATTAATCATCATTATCATCATCATTATCATCATTATAATCATCATTATAATCATCATTATAATCATCATTATAATCATTATAATCATCATTATCATCATTATCATCATCATTATAATCATCATTATCATCATTATAATCATCATTATAATCATCATTATAATCATCATTATCACAGGAGCCCATCATTATCATCATTATAATCATCATTATAATCATCATCATCATCATCATCGTCGTCGTCGTCGTCGTCATCATCATTATTATTATTATTATTATTATTATTTTATTATTACTATTATTATTGATGAATAGTAGAGACTGTTCACATCATCAAATTCAAACCGAGTAGGTCTGATAAAATTTTTCTAGGCTGTTTTTTTAGGCTGTTTGCAATAAATCCGTATATCTAAAGTAAAAAGGATGAAATTACTAATCCCTGTATAATAAAAAAAAGAAGAAAGAAAGAGGGGAAAAAATGACAGATCATTTGATTATATTGTATCGCGTGACTTACAAGTGTAAAAATAGCTCATAGTAATTATCCTAATTAGCATACTTATTTGTTTACTTAAAGTTTCCGCAGTTTTAAGTGCCAAAGCTTTAAAACCACGAGTGACCGTCATGGAATTGACAATCAGACACTTGTACCTTTAATACGAGGCTATAAAATCCAGGAAAAAATGGTTTAAATCCTCTAAGCTATTGACCTGTTGACGTTCCTGGCAAGCGATCGGAAGTAATCGATTGATGCCACACTCGACACGACAAAGACTGACTCAGACGATGCACAAGCAGAACGGCAAAGAGGTAGATTTTACAGCTTTTTTCGCATTTAGTAAAACCATAATTAGTAAGCAAGGCTTAATTGTAGATATAATAACAATTTGGGATTGTTTTTTGAGGTTTTATTAGGAATTATTATCAAATATATCAGGTAACGGAAGTATGCGTCGCGGTCTGAACAGTGAGGTCAAGGTCACGTAAACACGATTTTCACCAACCTTTGAATAGCTCTTGTGAAGCACATATTTATTTGCCCAAAGAAATCTATACACCATTCGAAAGCAAAGTTATTCCTCTATCAATGTGCTGAATCTTGTTTGATTTAAAGGTTTATCGCATGGTGAAAACGATATTTATCTAAAACACACTTTCGACGAGTCAAATTACCTCACTTCGTAAATAAAATTATTTTTGATCTTTGAACTAGAGCAAACTTTTCCAAAATCACGCAAATGAATGTTAAAAGACCAAACAACAATGTTATAAGATGTTTGGCTTTTAAGGTTTATTTTTTCTTTGTAAGCGAGACGATCAAAGTTGCCTTTGATTTAGGCCGCCAAAACGGTGATCTCGATGGCTCGGCAATAAATCGTAATTTTCTCGAAAATAAAAAATATTTTTTCAAAAAAAACTTCATACTGCTTTTCTTTGTATGATAATGTATCCTGTGGCAAAGTTTGAGCGAAATCAGAAAATGGAACGTTGCCACGGATTTTCGAATATGTTTGATTCTTCCTGACATTGGCTCTTAAGTACTAAAATATAAAATCAGTGGTACAGAAGTGAACCTCAAAACCACTGCATTCAACCTCAACTGATAGATATATTTACAGACATGTCAGGACAACATGGACATTTATAGGACATTAATAGGTTTTATCAACTGAAGGAAACTTCTGACCATCTTCAGCAAAAGATCACTATACAGGTCATCCACAAAGGTGCGTCTGAGTTGCATATAACCAAAACACTAACAAAGCTGACATGTTTTCTATATAACGATAGCCTATTATTTGTAGACAAAGTTATGGGACCTTTATTGATTTAGGTAGGAGTATATATATAAGAATGTACATATGGAAAGATCGGGCTCATGATACACAAACGTTACCTTGTGTTTATTTATTATCGGGTAAATATTCAGTTTAGACATTCGTATACTCTGACCGGGGTCTAACCAAATAAGCGAATCGAAAACGACTTCTAAAGCATTAAGTAACCTTTGAATTTTTTATCGTGGTAAAATATATTTTTTTGTATTGCACTGTAACTGTACTGACTGTAACTGTAACTCGAACTCGAGGTCCAACTCGGAAGTTCAAATCAAAATTAGCTGAACTCAGAGATAATTCTATATCCTATTTATTATTACTGTGTTGAACATATTCAAAGATTGACTACACAAGGAATTTAAACTCACCTCCAAATATATCAATGGATACGGCCAATTTGAAGAAACGATTATAAACAAAGTTTTTATTTTTCATTCGTGGCTTTTGCTTTGACTCAGAGAATGAAATTATTCCTTTAAGACATTTAAGGCACTGGTTAATTATTTAACACTGCAGGCAGGGTTCTAAGATATTCAGGCTATTTTGAATATCGAAAATATGGTGAGTTTTCGTAGTTTATACTCGTTGGGTCTTGTTTTTAATACTGAATCAACGTCTACTTCCGCTCCAAAACCTTTTGAATATGTCCACCTCAGAAAAGGTGCCCACAGGCTGCCCGGGCTCTTGACTTATAAGAATTAGCGGCTTTTACAACTCCGATATCAACTTATCGATGTATGATTGTGTGGTTTTTAGTTCAGTATTTCTTAGGTGAAAAGTCGGTAATTTTTTTTTTTTTTATAAGTTGAAAAAGCCGCTAATTTTTATAAGTTAAAATTCAAGAGCCTGTGAGGTGCTACGTTAGTAAAAAGGCAACACGATCGCAGATGGCTGAACATTTTGTAGTATATAGATCTAAACACGATAACCTAACAATAAAATACAACAAAGATTTATTCCAGATCCAACTAAATAGATACATATACAAAATATAAAAGCTTAATACAGCAGGCGAAACACTATACAAATATAGTTATATATTCCCCGGGGGACTCAAAACAATAGAGCCAGTATCCCGGCTAGCAGGGACAACTCGCCTTCACATAAACGGCCCCTCGATCAGGATAATGTTTTCCTAGAAATGAATTATTTTCATTGAGTTTTCCACGTGAAAACGGCTAGAAAAATCACAGCCTTTTCAACTAAATTGGCTTAATAGCCGACTAAATATTATTGACTTTTAAAAAGTGTTAATCGTCACATATTAAAAATCTCCCATCTTTCGTGAGCCCAGAAGACAATTGTATCAAGTTATTAAATTTCAGCTGCAAAATAAACCGATTAAAAGAACATTAATTTTTCTTAATTGCCCGGATCTGTGTTAAAAATATAATCTTTCTTATCTACCTGCATGCAAAGCAATATATTTTACATAATTACTAGTATAATCAAATTATAGTATTACAGTGCTGCTAATTCAACCGGGGCCACCCAGAGTTTATTAGCCAATCACGTTTGAGCTTAAGAACAAAAGAACCAGACATTTACGATCCGTCAAGTTCCGGCGTAGTTTAGTTCACGCGGGAAACTGTAGTAGCAATGTCAGAAGTTTTCCAGTGGTTAAAGTCAATTTCAAATGGCCTTGGCCTAGAAAGACTTGCCGAGGACTTTGAAAGTCGTGGATTTAGCACCGTAGGGTCTTTGAAATACTTTAGATCGCCCGATCTCGATGTTTTGTTTCCAACTCCACAAAAATTAAAGATGGCAGAGAAGAGAATTCTGGAGACAGAGCTCGCCAATTTGAAGGAGAAAACATCTAATCTACAGCCAAGGGAATTGTTTCCACAGAATCATGGATCAGTACTTTATTTCCCAACTTCCAATGTTCAATCAAAGTCATCTGGCGAAGAGTGTTTAGACCAGACCCCGTCGACGAGCTCAGGTCTAGCTAGTCCCAATTTGACATTTTCTCCATCTAATCCAGCCACTGTTTGTGGTTTTACACCTACTATATCCAATATAGTTACACCTACTGCGTCAAGTACGATTCTTCAAACTCAAAGTTCGCAGTTCAGTGCAAGCCAGCATAGCAGCACCTATCTTGACAAGCGCCAAACAGAAATGAAGCAAGACCAAGAGCTCATGGCCGCTAAAAAAAGAAGTGTGGAAGAACTCCTCAAGGAGAAAACTCGTGCAACAGAAGATTATAAAGAGAGCAGCTCCAGACGCCAAAAGGTTTGTTCCCATTGCCATTTTCCCGGCCACAACAAAACCAAGTGCAAGAACGGGCCGTGTAATGGAATCGCCAATTGCCGATACACCGACAAACACCCCGAGATAAAATCAGAAATCCAAGAATTAAAGAGAATCTTGAAGGACTTGGAGAAAAAAGAAGTAAAAACTAAGAACGATTACGATGTATTCAAAGCAGCCAGAGAAAGAGCTTCTTCAAGTTTTTTCGCCATAATGAGACCGCGGCTACGAAGCCAAAATGCCATCAAGTACGTAGACAGGAGTGCATTAGACAGAGACCTCATGATACTCAAGAGAGCGCTAGGAAACAAAGTCCCAATGGACGACCGCATGGATTGGGAACTTCCCTACATTATTGAACGATATAAGCGTGCAAATGTTGATATTTTCTCTACATAATCACATTCTCAAAGTGGTCTAGGGTTCAGAAGTTGGACTGAAAAGATAGTACTATTATAGATATAAGAATATGAATTCATAAAGAATTGGAATTTAGTTCAAATTATGATATAGTTACTGTTCATCTATCAAAATGTATAAACAAATAATATTCTCAAAGTGTTCTCGGATTCAAAAGTTGGGCTGTATATAAGTAATGCTAATTACTATTATAGAAATGAGAAAGAATTCATGCGAACCCATAAAGTATTGCTATTTTTAGTTCAAATTATGATATGGTTACTGTTCATCTATCAAATGTATATAAACAAATGTTTTGAAAAAGATATTATATCCACTATCTACCGGAAATAATTGACAGCAAAACCTGTAAAATAGTTCATGCACAAATAAAGCAATTTGAAACTACAGTATTTAGTCAAACTCATTGTGACGTAATTATGCTACACATGTACACGGTATAGAAAAGGTTTTATAATAATAGCAAAGAGAGTCTATATACATGATATTCCTTCCTACTTTACCTATTTATTATTTACTTATTATTCACTTATTATTCGATCACAAACGGCGTCAATCAAACAAAAAACATTTATTTCTTGTTTAGAAGTAGACATCGCACCTAATCAGATAGCCATCTCTATTTTCTTGTAGCAACTGCCAATCAAGTGTCTAGGATACGTGGGAAAAAATCCATCGTGAACTAGATTGTAAGACCATAAATTGAAAATGCCACACGTGGAATTGAAAAACGCTGTCGTAAAGGGTCATCATGCTTATCAGAATATAGTGGCTGTCGGAGATATATGTGAATGTTTTTGTGAGCCTGGGAATCTAAATGATCCAACAGCGGTCGCAGTTTTCCATAATCATGAAATTATAGGCCACATTCCAACAGGGTTGTGCTCCACAATTTCCGATTTATTATGTTCATTCATAGCAAGGATACAAGTACTGTGGTAAGTGTAATTAGTTTATCTTTTATATGTGTAGTTTTCATTAACCTGTGTGTGAAATAATGAATCACAAGGCAGAAAAAGAGAATCATCAGCTTCGATTTATTCAAGTCAATGGTATATACACAAAGGCTTAACTATTACACAGTAATTCATTGGTGAGCCGGCTCTATAGAAAATTTATCCCAGATTACTTTCCCTTTCAGTGAAATCACAGCGTTACCGCTACCAAGCCACGCACCCTGGCCGAGTGTTTGGTCGACAGGAGGTGGAATTATCATCCCTTGTAACTATCACATTTATTGTTCACCAGAAGACTCAATAGACATTTTACAATCTTTACAATTAGCACTACATTATGTACCTAATGGTCAAATAGAGTTACATTAGATATCCTTCCGAGTGGCCTTATCAATGTCCAGCTGAAGTTATTTTAGAATAGGGTTTGCATGACAACATGTACTTGAACTGATACTAGAAATAGCGGATTTCAATAAACATTGGTTATTTGCAATTGTTTTATTCTTGGTTAACAAAAAACGTTTTGATACGCTATGAATTCATACACGTATTTTCACTAATTTTGTTTTCAACACTGTCACAATTCAGTTGAAAATTTGTAATTTTCACACGGCAAACTACACAGCGCTTTATATAGTGTGAAATGTCTGGGCAATATATTGACCTAAAGTTGTTGCCCTTTCCAATCTAAATGAAATATCCACAATGTCTAAAATATGCAGTAGAATTTTCAGGGGAAATTCTGCTACATGCTTGGTAGATGGCGATTTCAGTCTCGTTGTCAGCTAGTATCTGGTTCTGATTGAGAAAAGCTTTGACCTGATGAAAACAAAGCTCGCAAGTGTTTAGGTGTGGAGAATAAGGAGGTTGAAATATCAGGTTTACTCCGTAGTCAGCAAGCATATATCTCAATGCCATTTCAGTGAATCTGCCATGATGAAATGGGCAATTGTCCATTATCACAGTATCGTTTCTTTCGAGTAGTACAGAACCGTTAGGCCTCGTAATTTCAACTGCCTCTTCGAAGAAAAATAAAAGCTCGTTTCCATTAGATGCACCTTCTATAACATTTACATAGTCAACTCCAAGACATGAATGCATGAGATTTATCGTGTAGTTAGCATTAGATGCCCATCGTTGAATTTCAAACGCTGGGGTTCCAATCGGCGCGTTGCCATATCTGCGATTCATGGTGGTCTTTGTAACACTTGACTCATCGAAAAAATGAAGAGAGCTTGTGTTCAAATTGCTAATTTGATCGAGATAAAAGTCTGTATATTCTTCTATTGCTCTAGTATTGGCTTCAGATGGAAGGGAATGTATTTTCTTTTTCGTCATCAGCAGATCTTTTTTCAGGTAATGACCGATTGTAGCGCGATGTGGAATGTCAAGGGGATGTACAATCCCGTCAAACACAAGTCGATTTTGCAATTCTGCTGCATAAACACTTGGCTTACATAATTTCTCCACCTCAATACACTCACAAGCATCTGGAGAGAGAACAGTACGACCCTTGTGCTTCTTAGCTGGCGGCTGATTGGAATTTGTAATGTCGTACTCAAGCAAAACATTATTTACAAAGTGGCGACTTGAGCGAACTTCTTGAGCAATTCTTCTCTGTGAAAACCCTTGATGGTTCAAATCCAGAACTCTTTCGCGTAAAAGTCGAGAATTTCGACGTCCGTTATCGTAAATGCCGCCGTTTTGATTTTCCCGTAGCTGGACAGACATTTTTCAAAATATTGCAATCCGTATAAGATTTGAACTCATTCGCGCCTATAATTTGATTGGCTGATAAGGAGATAAAGTAGATATCTTTTGTTCTTAAGCTCAAATGTGATTGGCTAATAAACTCCGGGTGGCCCCGGTTGAATTAGCAGCACTGTAACATCATTCCCTTGTCTTTGACAGAATTAAAAATAATGCGTTTCTCAGTTTATACAAATAGTATTTTGTTCTCCTAGTTTTTTTTATTCTCGTGCATCTAAATGAGTTCATGGCAAATACTCCAGTTAACAAATCGAGGTTTTCTCTGTGGAAATGCGCCCTTTTGTCAAATAGCACAGCGAATGCTGGCTAACTTGCGACTGGGGTATTATTGCGAAAATTGTTGCACCACGACTAGCAAATAGTGATTTTCAATTTGATTAACCCGAGTTAACTCACAGGCTCCGCCTTCAAACGGTTCAGAAAAAAAAACCCGAAATCAAACTGAAATTTACAAATTGTAAGTCGCGATGATTTGTGCTGCAAAAGTACGAATACATCTCAGTGTAGTATTATGGGTAGTTTAGTTATTGTCACATCCGAATTTTGAAAGACCTCTATTAATTTTCGGGCGTCTTTAGAACTTCATATCATTGCTTTTATGTTACTCGTTGCTGTTCGTCTTCCTTCATGACATTTACTAAGCGACAAATTAGTTGTTTTAATATCAAAAGTGTTAAATTAGATTTTCAGTCAGTTATGAATTCATTTTACTTGTTTAGTAGATATGCTCACTTAGCTTGTAAAACACTTCTTGTACTTAATACAACAGCATCAATACAAAATATAAGATTCCTAATTGGTTATCGACTTATAAACGTACTTGTTCAAATCATTTACAAACATCCTGAAAACAACGGATATTCGCTCAGTTTGTAAATTGCTTTTGTTATTTTTAAATTAAAACAGAAACAATATTAATGGCACGATTAAACTGCGTATACACTCAGCACTGGGAGAACTCTAATTTTCAGTGAAAGTCTTACATAAACTAGTACACGGATCGGAACCAACCTACACACCAATGCATGTACATTTGTTGTCAATGACAAGCCTAAATTAGCACCATAGTAGTTATACGGCTTACAAAAACAAAAACTACTGTCTAAACGTTTAGCATGTAAGTACAACATTTTGTATTCTTGGTTTTTAAGTAGACCTTATTCGACCTTCAAAGCACACATGAACATTTTATGCGCGCTATTAATATAGATATAAATATCAGCAGAAGTGGGATAAATGTTTTATAATTAATATATTTAAATTAGTCACTACTTTTGACAAAGACTGTACGTTGGAAAACGCTGCCTTCATGAGTAGTTTAATCGTTAGTAATCACCAAATGAATACATTTAATGCAACGCCATAAAACGTGACTGCTCCGCGTTTGTGTCCGTACTATTATATTCGCTGTACAAACTTTAACTGCATTTTCAAGTGGGTGTAATAGTTTAGTAAAACAAATTCTAAACAGACTACATCTAGACGAGCGTAGATTTTGATAAGTGGAACCTGACGTTCATATTTTGTTACAAATGAACGAAAAGCGCGACATAATATAAATCAACAAAACAAGCAAGAAAAGACATTTAATCAAAAAAGAACAGACTTTTCTGGTTACCTTTATTCTCGTTTTTATTTCAGAAAGGGCAATTATTTCTTATTTGTGTCTGTTGTGCCTTAAGTGGTTATTTGACTATTTCTTGAGTGGTTATTTTTAAACAAAACCATATCTGAGTAGTTGTTTAACCACTAGCATCCAGAACAACATAAAGTCAGCCTTCTAGGACCTTCTTTTGAAAGCAAAGGCGTCACCACTCTTTTCTCGGGTTAATTAATTGAAAAAATGAACACGAACATACAAATGTACAATGTAAGGACGTCATATAGAAGTCTGAAGATTAATTAAATTACACACAAAAAACATACTCGATAGATAACTACAGGTGAAAAAAAAAAAACACTTAGGAAAGTTTCTTTTCTTGGTAAAGAGATGTACGGATGTTACTAATTTCACATGCATGGCATAGGTCACTGAGTCAGACAGAGAGAAAATAACTAAAGTGGCCGTCAAGTATTTCGATTTATTCGCAATAAAGTTACTATATAATAAGATTTGGAGAACACTAAAGCAATTTGTAGCATCGAAAGATATATTGACGTTAACGGATGCTTATCCGGCTTTGTCGGCAACAAATGCGAATGTTCCATTACTGACAACAGTCTTTTTGTATCGTCATTATATCGAAATAATATCAGTCTTAGAAATAACTGATAATGGTCAAAAAGCTACACAAAGTCGGATATTTGTATTCTGACTATTATTTAATTAACAAGTTATTTTTATGCGTGAAATTTGCAAACATACATTATTCATATATCCCGGATGTCTTTAATAAGCACTTGTATAAACCATTTGTCTTTGGCTGATTTTTGACTAATATCTGATACACAATTTGTTGTGGGCCTTAGTCATTAATTTGATCAGATAGTTTTTTTTTTGAAAGTATTGAAATATTTAATAATTTAGATATATTTCTTCCGATTGTCCTTTTCCTCGAAAGTTTGTAATTAGAAACATAATGCATAAGTAAATTAAACTTAATATATAACAATATAATTAAAGCTAAAATAGAAAAAGTAAAGTGTAAATGGAAAATAAATCATTCTTTTAACGTCTTAATATATTTAGCCAGACATACAAGTGCCCTACTCAGACTCAGACTCAAACCCACACTCACTAGACTCGCTATACCTTTTAGCACACAACTCTAGCTGCTCACATGTTTATTTTGCGGAGGGAGGAACACCGGAGAAAACCCTGGCTAGTTGCATAGGAGAGAAGAACACATCAGTACAGTACAGTTTATTTCTCTATTGTTGACCTGGTCAACGAAGAGCCAGAGTGAATCGCTGGTTGATCAAACAAACTCAACTCACACATAATCCATGCCCGATCCGTGCCAGGACTAAAACCTGGATCACAACGGTGAGAGGCGCTCATTAAACCACTATGCCGCCCATACGTATTTTATCTTATTTTAGTACAATTCAATGTCTACTTAATTTTGTTTCTATATTAACGTTTTGTTTAAAATGTTTTTATTATCATGTTATCATTCATAGTTATTATAATTATTTTTATCAAAAAAATATAATCATCGATCTATAATAATTATTATCATAAGTATTAGAATACTATTAATATGACGATACATCATCGTACTATTCATTATTGTGATAAAAACGTTCTCATTGTGTTTGGTATTCTTATGATAGTCATCACCATCGTTGTCATATTAATAACTATCATTATTCATATTTTTAAATACACCGAATGCGAGATGAATATCGAGTTTATCGAGTTTATTATTCACCGATATTCATCGAGCCTAAGGCGAATAATTATATTAGTATAAATACAAAGGTGATTATTTGGAAGCATAAAAATACGCACCCACTTTCAAAGAAAAAAAATATGTGTGAAAAAATTCCGTGTGTTTTTAGGCGAGCGAAACACAATAGTTGTTTATCGCGCGTAAAAAAGTCAGAAGTTTAGAACCCATAGCGTGCGCAGTTTTCTAAAATCACCTTTATACTAACAATCTTTATTCATAGTATCGTTATCATTCTGCTTACCGCTAATCCCATTATTAACTGACAAAGGCAAATACAAAAAACTTTAATCTAATTGACATCAATCTTATATTATTTTAATAAAATTAAAAATATCACTTTTTGTAACCTCTTTTATTGTAACGTCTATTTCAGATTGGACAAATGTACGAGACAAGCGAAAATACTGGAGGCTATTATAACGCAGTCCATCAATCATTACAACTATGACGTTTTTCGCACAATAGTAATAACTAACGTTTGGACAAAGTCCACTTTTCAAAAAAGCTACTAGTCGAACTGCTTCAGAACTTATCTCCTGGAAGTATTTGTTTCTATTTTTAAATTTTAACAAAGCGCTCTCCAAAAAGAACACCTGATCAAGATGAATGTAATCGAACACAGTTTTTCGACCAGGAATATGGACACGGCTTATCGGCATTTGGTATATGGTTCTAATATGTGTGTCTTTTTAATCTGTTTGCTGGTCAGTCCTTCACTATTATTCACACCATCTCCGAAAGGTAATACTCAAGATAATAATAGTGGTCATTGCTATAGTTTTTTCGCGTGATTTTGTAAACATTAATTAACCTTAGCTCACAGACAAGATGATGCCCTTTACTAGTCCGTGCTGTCGCAGCTTTTTCTTGGGTTCCTTTATTCATCGATAATGCTTTTGAACAAAAACTCTGTTTTTAATCCTATTAAAAATTTCAATCCTTGGCAAGGGATCTTTTATTTATTTGAAATATTTTAATTTTAATCCTTATATTCAATTGATATCTTTTTCTGTTTTTATCAGTTGTTGGGTTCATGAAGCGTATTTGAAATATGAAAGCATTTTGAACGAAGTGCAATGCAAATAATCAATTATATATATATATATATATTGACATTGGTAATTAGCGAAAATGTGGAACAAATTTACACTATAAGCTTTGATAAATCATCTTAAAAATAATGAAATGAAATTAATAATGTTAAGACATTTTCTTTTGTTATATATTTAATTTAATTTATATAAGAAAATACTAGAGTTACTAGTTTTGATAGCAATTACGCACAAAAAAAACACACACACTCAGACTATCACGAAGATTTCTACCAACAATTAAGATTATACATTTGAATAGTATTCACTACCGCGATAAAACTCAAATCGATTCCATCATTTAGTAAGCTATATTTTTATTACTAAGCTGACTATCGTCTTAATTGTTATTTTATTCCTTTAAAAATGTCGTAACATATGCAATTTTAGCAAAAGAACAACCGCGCAGTTGGATGCCATAAAAATCAAAGGCGCAACCAAAATTAATTTTGAGAAATATGAAATACTGTTGTGTTTAACAAAGCTTAAATCCGTTTGATAAGGAAGAAATTCTAAGATTAGGAAATCAAATTATCTTTACTAGCAAACGATAGTACTTTCAGCAAGAAACACAAATATATATCTATCAAATTGTTTTTAATTATTTTTTGAGCGGAAAAGCAGGTGACACTGACTGATTGTGGCAGATTGAAAAAGCTTTTCAGCCGCAACAACAACAAACAAAATAAACTATTGACTTGTTTTTTTCTAGTTTCAAAATTATTTTTTGTTGTTAAGATTTCTTTTTAGTGCACGTTATAATAATAATCTAATATTTGCATTGTGTCACGCAAATTGAAAATATGATCAAATATGCGTTGCCGTTCTTTTCTCTAAAACCGATTTTTAAAATTCGTTATATATTTTTTATAATCTTTACTTTCCTTTGCCTCTGAAGTTTTGTCGCGTTTTGTTTTGATGAGATGACAAAGTTCAGTTCAAACGGACGCCAGCATCCCCTGCATTGAGCAATTAGCAACAAGCTTCATGGCGGCGTCCAACGCATTTAACACATCACAAATTAAGTAAGGGCGTAAATAGGATACACTATTTTGTCTTGTTTTAAAATTTTGGACTGGCTAATAAAAAAGCAAATTATTTTTAAACAAAAATCATATTTAAAATGTGTTTTACTTGAAATTGATCTTAAATTCAATTTAAAAATATAGTTTTATGTAAAAATTGCGTAAGTATGACGTCACAGTCACCATGGAAATCTTAAATTCAATTTAAAAATATAGTTTTATTAATAATTGCGTATGTATGACGTCACAGTCACCATGGAAGTCAAACCAACGAATGGGAAGTGTTTATGTAAAATGTAAGATCGTTTAAACACATCAACCAAAAGCCCAATTAAAAACGGTTAATGCTTTCGGCGTTATTAACACTATAAGTCGTATTTTGAATCTATTTTCATTCGTATTTTTTATTCTTATTGCTATACCTATCCTTTTGTAAATCTTCTTCTTATATTTAGTCTTATTCTTGTCTCCCCCCCCCCCCCCCCAGTTTTTGTATCTTTATATTATTAAAATTATTATATAAATTATTAATATTATTATATTTTCTATTTTTCTTTTTTCTATTTTTTATCTTAAAATAACTTTATCATTATACCATTGTAATCACAATCAAAGTTTATCTTTATATTATTAAAATCAAAGTTTATCTTTATATTATTAAAGTTATTATATAAATCATTAATATTATTAAAATTATTATATTTTCTATTTTTCTTTTTTCTATTTTTTATCTTAACATAACTTTATCATCAGTATACCATTGTAATCACAATCAAAGTTTATCTTTTTATTATTTATTATCATATAAATTATTTATATTATCAAAATTACTATATTTTCTATGGTAAATCTAGCAAACTAACTTACTTAACAATCATAAGCAAATGACCTAACAATTTCAACTTAAAAGCGTGATAACTATGCCCTCTGGGTAATAACAAATCGAGTCTTGAAATGCACCTGTTACCGTAAGTCAGTATGATTAAATTATGTGCGATCTAGCAGTCTTGAATTAAACTAAAACAAAAGGGTACTTTTTCAGAATAAGTAATAACATTTCGGAGATAATAACTTTGTTAAGACAGTTCACCTTGTTTTCTTAGAAACAATAGACCTCTTTCATAAATACAACAATATGTACCGGCAAATGATTTTTCAAGTAAACAGATATTTCAATATTTTAGCACTGTCATATGAAAGAATTGAACCACCTGAAATAGGCATGTTTGGAAGGTTTTAATTTGATGCTCTGCATAGCTAAAATACAAAGAAGTTATGCTCAATGAAAAATGTAGAGATATATGTATGTAATTTTCTGTTGAGGCCTTTGATGCCCCGTTTTGGTGTTTTTCTGATTTTTCAAACTCTTATGGCTTCTTGGAAATTTAATCGTTTCTCTCAAACTTTCCCAAGTTATTGTTATGGTGAATGTCTATTATATATAATGGCTTTCTATTTCTTAAAACATCAATTTAAAAAATTATGATAATTAGTGGCGGCCATTTATGAATGCAGGTAGGTAGGTAGGTAAGTAGGTAGGTAGGTAGGTAGGTAGGTAGGTAGGTAGGTAGGTAGGTAGGTAGGTAGGTAGGTAGGTAGGTAGGTAGGTTAGAAGGTAGGTAGGTAGGTAGGTAGGTAGGTAGGTAGGTAGGTAGGTTAGAAGGTAGGTAGGTAGGTAGGTAGGTAGTTAGGTAGGTAGGTAGGTAGGTAGGTAGGTAGGTAGGTAGGTAGGTAGGTAGGTAGGTAGGTAGGTAGGTAGGTAGGTAGGTAGGTAGGTAGGTAGGTAGGTAGGTAGGTAGGTAGGTAGGTAGGTGGGTGGGAAGGTAGGCAGGACTAGTCGATTGGGGGTCATAATTATTATCATATTTATATTATTATTATAATAATTATATTGATGTTGTTGTCATACTAATTGCTCTATAGCATACTTATTAAACAAACATAACGTGGGAAAAAGCTATTTTTGCAAACTGAGTCCTATAATGATCTGAATAATCCATGAGATTCAATTTTCACATGCTATCGCCCATTGCGAACTGGACTACAACCACTTAACACGGCGGCGTTCTCGCTGTGCCACCCATGACATGGCGCTACAGTGACGAACATGATTTCCAGAGAAAAAACAGTGAACATTTATTCTTGTTTTAACATGCCAAGAAAGGGATTAGTAACTTTGAATTATCTAGAAACTTTAACTTAATGTTCAAGCTAAATAATTCAACTTTTCTGTCAAAGCAATGAATAATTCGTTGTGACTGAAATATGATCCTTTTCCCGATATCTATAAATGTATATTGAATATTGTTTTGGATTTTTCAGGAACTGAATGGCCTTGAATTTGAATGTATATATATAACGTCAATAAAACGACTTTTTCAGTCAACGTTTTTTTTTGTAAGACGTTTTTTCGTAATGAGGAAAAGAACCACTAGAATAATTACGTTACTTATAAAACATATATGTGAGAAAAATAAGGTATAAAATATACATAATAGCCCGCCTATTCCTTAAGAGGAGATATAACTCATTATTGTATTTTTCCACAAAAGGATCTTTCAAAATGCTACAGGTTAAATTTAAAAATTGAAGAAGAAAATCACAGAGAAACAAATAAAAACACAGATGATATTGTGCATTACATTGTATCAAGGGCAATGCATTTTTAAACTGATTCGCAGCTTTCTGTTTGTCGGCACGTTATAAATTCAAAACATCAAGTTTAAGGTGTTGATTTGCTATATACCAAATTACTTGATTCTATTCAAAAATGCTGTAGTTTTCTCTCGTTTATTATTTTATTGTATTTCTGTTTTTCAATTTCTATGTAAATAATTTCTACTCATAAAATATTGACTTCACATTTAGTACGGAAAAATATACCTTATCAGCAATATACTGAAATATTTCTTACTTATCTGAAAACTAAATGGTACTGCTTAGCTCATTTCGGGGTGGAAAGAACTACTGTACTTACACCTCCCTCCACAGTAGGACTATGTGGGCAAATCTCTTGTAATGCAACAAAATAATTATTGTGTTATTTTATATTTTTGTTATTTTATTTTATATTTTTGTTATTTCAAAACTGATTTTGTGTTATTTCGTATTTTTGTTATTTTAAAATTATTATGTAATTTTATATTTTTGTTATTTTAAAATAGTTATTATGTAATTTTATATTTTTGTTATTTTAAAATAGTTATTGTGTTATTTTATATTTTTGTTATTTTAAAATTGCTATTTTGTTGTTTTTAAAATTAGTATATTTTTGATTAAACAATATAATTGAAAAACCACAATATTATGTAAACACATTTAGTTTTTATTAGTTACGATATAGTTTTATTAGACTCTGCTTGGAACATTGCTGAAAAACTTAAATTCATCTTTTATTTTACTTGATCTTAATATTGGTTATATTCTGTACATAATAGCTTTAGAGCTAACTGGAAGTCAAGATTTGCTTGCGAGGTTTTAATTCTATGTTAATTAGATCTTTACGATGTAGTTTCATATGCTTGTAGTGTAAATAAGACGAATAGCGACATCGGTCAGCGGCTTCTCGCTTGCACTGATTTAGCGAATATTCTTGTTATGATTATAAGTACAGTGGGTGGTATTCGCTGTTAATATGTTATCGCTTTGGGATCTATTTCTTTAAAATGGTTACAAGTAGCAAGTTCCTTATCGTTTAAGCAAATACAGCGGACTTTTAAAAAGTCAAGCATGAGAGCCTCGACACTTTTTGGGCTCGTTTTCGGGTTTTTTCTTCATTCTAAATGCCTTGAAGCGTCCGAAAAAGTCCCGCTGGATATCGTCACAGGTTGTTACATTTTCAAAAGCGTCATTAGTTTGATTTTAAATTGAATAATATTGTGATTTTATGTTCTTTGAATTGTTGTATTGATCTTAGTGTCGTTTTTTTACAGCGGCCTGTAAGGACCCACTTGGCATGGCAAGTGGAAAGATTCAAGACAGCCAAATAATAGCTCTATCGGCCTTTAACAACGATTTCAATACATACGGAGCACAGAGAGCAAGACTTAATTTAACTACATGGCCACCGGGACACAGAGCTGATCTACAACAGGCCTCATCATCATGGCTAAAAATTGAGCTTAAAGAAAAGATGATTATTACGGGGATAGCGACCCAAGGCTACGGTGATTCAAAGAATCCAGAATGGGTGAAGAAATATATGATACTATTTTCAACAGGCGGGTCTGAGTACGACTACTTTAAGGACCAAAGTGGGGGTATGATGGTAAGATACAGTCTCAAACATGGATATTACATATCAAAATTACTCGAAAGAGGTTATTGTTTATTATAAGTGTTGTTTTTAAGACTTGAGGTTTGCGTTGCACTCAAAATTAAAAATAAATGTCGATATTTATTCAATTTTTAAAACAAGATCCAATTTTTAATTCACGATCCAGACATGAATAGGAAAGAAACAGGCCAAATTAAGGTCGATGTACTGATTTTAGTATTGCTATTCTTCTAACCTATTTGTTTTTTGACTGAGACTATTCGCATATTGACAAATAAACACTACACTTGCTGAAGAAATTACAATTTACAATTTGCAAGACAAACATTTATCGTTTTTGGTTGAAATTCATTATAGTAGTTCCCCCAGGATTATTACATTGTAGTGGATTTCTAACACAACAAGCAATTCCATTCACTGATTTGATTTCGCGGTGATTTCAATAACCCAAAAAAAACAATTACCATACGATTTAAACTACACTTATTTCAGTCACGCCTGTAATTTTATCAATGCTAAATCAATATCGTTCAAAATGTTCTACATATCTTCTTCTGATGTATAGCTTTTTATTAGATCAAAAATTGGGATAGAAAGAGCTTTGAATATTCTAAATAATGAACTTATGGTACGATGGTTTTGGCCAATGTTAAGCGGTCTGTTTGTGAAAATATTCGCAGCAGGGTGTACGGGTATCGTGGCAGAATGATTGGCAAGTACACAAGTCTGAAAATATAACTTATTTAAACTCGAACTAAAACAATATTCAAAACAGATTTATACAAGATTTACCAAGAACTATTATAGCTACAATTATAATGTATTACTATAACAGAAGAGATTCTAAAAACATAACGTTTTTCAGTAACAGATATATAAACTATTTAACTATTAACTTCCAAGATAAAACAATAACTTGATCATTATAGCTAAAATGTTAGCACATATTAGTGATAATGACGGTCAAACTTTCTACTTTAACACCTAAAAAATGATTTTTTTCATGTCCAGAATATTTTTTTGGTTTCTTTAGACAAAGCAACTCAGCTGGGCGTTTTACGCAATTGAAGGAAACTGCCGAATTACCCACAATAGGACGATTAAAACTCACTGCGGAACCACAAATCCCCAAACCAATTTTTTTTTTTCATTCATTAAATTCAAGAAATGTTCTTAAAAACATCGGTAAAGTCATTAACTTTTATTACACAATACTGTGATTTATTATTAACGAGAGTTAAGATAATTATAAATGACTTCATTTTGTCTGGCACGGGTTCCGTGATGGATATTGACACTTCGGATAATAGATATGACGAATGCTTGCCCAATTTACCGCAAAAAGTTTAGAAAGATTTTAAGTTCTAGAAACTTCAGAATTCTTAAATGACTATGCAGCTTCTAGAACTTTCATTTTCTTGGGAAATTCCATCTTAAATTCTTCGGTTCTTGGCCGTTATTTATATCAATCATGACAATCAAGATAAAATCTAATTGTTTTTTTTTTTGTATTACTTTGTCTTATTGCAGTAGTTGAGATTTTCATTTTGTGAAAACTTCGATTCCATTTTTCTGCAAAAAAATAAAATGGCAGTACATTAACAAGTATATATAACGGTAATTTCATAATTAGGACATTTTTGTGATACGCCTTCCAAGTAGGCAGTGTGCATGCATCCCACTCAAGTTACTCTTAATTTCAGGCTGCACGCAGGGTACTTTTCTAGCGGACTGATATTATATTTAGGAGATTATGAAAAGTAGCAGGAGATTCGAACATGCTGATCTGGAAATACAATTCAATCTTTGAATATTGTTTAGTACAATATTGAGCTTAAAATTCATTATGTTTTATCTTCTATCTCACATAGTGGCAATTTGTTTAATAATAAAAACGAAAGAAATTTATTAACGCCTACCTAACAGGACAGAATACCTAATAAAAGTGTCAAAGTGCCAATATTTAGACATTATTACTTTGGAGTAAAAACAATATGAACAAATTAAATAGAAAAGAAAGGGTGAAAAGATTAGATGTGTGTGTTGCTTTATTTTGTCCAATTCCAATACCGTCGCCACATGGCTGCAAGTCTGACAGATCGAAAGCTCTAGAACAAAAAATAACTGCCAAGGTTCCACTATGAAATCTATTATTGAAGGCGATAAACCTCACCACCAAAAGAGGCCGAAAATTGTTAACTATTAGTAATTAGATTGACTAATGAACACTGAGATGAATGACTGCTTGAATGCGACAAAGTCGTTTTAAAGAAAGACATTTTACACTTTCAATTCATGAAATGACTTTTCCAACGCCTTCAGAGAAGAGTAATTACTCCTTCATAATATATACAACATACACCTAATTCAAAAAGGTTGACGGGGCGAACGGCGATTGGCGATTGGTGATTGGCGATTGCACGACCGAAAGAAACTATGGGTAATACGAATTCCCTAATATCGTTTCAACTATTCAAACAATGCTTTACCGTTCAGCGAAACCTTCGAGACACCCATCTAAGGTCATCACTGAACGGTGGAGGCATTGTTTGGGTAATTTAGAATGGAATAAGAAGAAATTAATATTACTCACAGTCCATTTCGATCTTGCAATCGCCAATCACCAATCACCAATCGCCGATCGCCGTTCGCCCCGTCAACCTTTTTTGAATTAGGTGTATACCAGTTACATTCATATTCTATATTCATATTTTATGAATGTTTAGTGGGTTTACTGAAATTATGTTCTATTCTTTTTTTTTCTTTTTGATTGTTGCCAGATTGTCAACGTTCTGTAATAAAACTATTTTGTGAATGTTTAGGTGTCCTATACTATTTTACTGAGTAAAAAAACAAAACTTATTGTTTTCAATTAAATTATGAAAACTTTTATCGTTTCCAGTTTACTTTGTACAGGGTTCGTGCTGATGTCAGTAAACAAAATCTAAGGAGTTTTCAAGGAGTTTTCAAGGACCAAAAAGTAATTTTTAAGCACATTTTGCGACAACTTTGATATATAAATGATATTCCTGTCATTGTTAACATCGCACAGAATGAACAAAGTTTATCAAAATTTACCCTACTTTAGCTAGAATAAAGGAGTTTTTAAGGAGTTTTTGCTGATTTTCTAAAATTCAAGGACTTTTCAAGTGCCCTTAAAAACGTAAATCAAATCTAAAGAGTTTTCAAAGAGTTTAAGGAGTAGCACGAACCCTGTTTGTAGTAAACTTGTCTTGTAATTTTATTTTTAAATATAACATGGACAACTAGTTAGCTCGCCCTTTGTCATTCTTTATAGCCTAGAGGATGGACGCTTAGTCCGAAATCTCGGCTTGTTAAAAGCTTAGCTTTTAAAACGTAGTGGATACAACATTATTTTCAATATGATTCCTAGTAGTACGTACCAATACATTATTAATTTGATGTATTGTAAATGTTTAGATTTTCAATGGCAATAGGAACTGGAATGGTATCGTAAGGAATGAGGTACCAATACCAGCTGTTGTGCAAAGCATAATGATGATGCCTCAAGATATACATACAAACTTTGGATTACGATTGGAGCTGTATGGCTGCAAGCCAGGTAATAGCTTAAATATTGGAAAATATTAAAAAACCAAACCAAACCAAACCAAACCAAACCAAACCAAACCAAACCAAACCAAACCAAACCAAACCAAACCAAACCAAACCAAACCAAACCAAACCAAACCAAACCAAACCAAACCAAACCAAACCAAACCAAACCAAACCAAACCAAACCAAACCAAACCAAACCAAACCAAACCAAACCAAACCAAACCAAACCAAACCAAACCAAACCAAACCAAACCAAACCAAACCAAACCAAACCAAACCAAACCAAACCAAACCAAACCAAACCAAACCAAACCAAACCAAACCAAACCAAACCAAACCAAACCAAACCAAACCAAACCAAACCAAACCAAACCAAACCAAACCAAACCAAACCAAACCAAACCAAACCAAACCAAACCAAACCAAACCAAACCAAACCAAACCAAACCAAACCAAACCAAACCAAACCAAACCAAACCAAACCAAACCAAACCAAACCAAACCAAACCAAACCAAACCAAACCAAACCAAACCAAACCAAACCAAACCAAACCAAACCAAACCAAACCAAACCAAACCAAACCAAACCAAACCAAACCAAACCAAACCAAACCAAACCAAACCAAACCAAACCAAACCAAACCAAACCAAACCAAACCAAACCAAACCAAACCAAACCAAACCAAACCAAACCAAACCAAACCAAACCAAACCAAACCAAACCAAACCAAACCAAACCAAACCAAACCAAACCAAACCAAACCAAACCAAACCAAACCAAACCAAACCAAACCAAACCAAACCAAACCAAACCAAACCAAACCAAACCAAACCAAACCAAACCAAACCAAACCAAACCAAACCAAACCAAACCAAACCAAACCAAACCAAACCAAACCAAACCAAACCAAACCAAACCAAACCAAACCAAACCAAACCAAACCAAACCAAACCAAACCAAACCAAACCAAACCAAACCAAACCAAACCAAACCAAACCAAACCAAACCAAACCAAACCAAACCAAACCAAACCAAACCAAACCAAACCAAACCAAACCAAACCAAACCAAACCAAACCAAACCAAACCAAACCAAACCAAACCAGCAAAATCAAACCAAACCAAACCAAACCAGCCAAACCAAACCAAACCAAACCAAACCAAACCAAACCAAACCAAACCAGACAAAGCAAAGCAAACCAAAGCAAACCAATCCAACCAATGCAATCCAAAGCAAAGCAAAGCAAAAAAATCAAACCAACAAATTCGATCCAAACCAAACCAAACCAAACCAAACCAAACCAAACCAAACCAATCCAACCAATGCGATCCAAAGCAAAGCAAAGCAAAAAAAAGCAAACCAACAAATTCGATCCAAATCAAACCAAACCAAACCACCCGAGCCGAACCAAACCAAATCAAATCAAACCAAACCAAATATAAAATTGATAAAAATATACATCAAATACCAACGTATTCTACCTTGCTAGGTTATTATTTTATCGTGTCATTGAAAATGAGCGGGGCATATTTTCACACGGACTACCTGAACCCGGACTCCTCGGATTACGCATCAACACAAGAGGACACCATATTAGAGGTAATCAAACATCACGTATACCCAAAATACATCAATATCTTACTAATGCATGTCATGCTTTGCAGCTTAATTATGTTCTGAAGCAGGTTCCTGGCTTTCTTCTTGCAAAAGTAGTTCGATTTTGGTAAGTTTTGAGCGCTTTTATTGAAATTTTATTGTTTGTTGGACCTTTTAATTATAATAAAACCTAACATGATGATATATATTCATCTTTATGTATAAATCTTTAAATACTTAATCTAACAATCTTACGAGAAAAATATATGAGTGAGGACACTGTATTGTACTGTCTTCTGCTTGCCTTTATTACAGCAACTTTCCAACTCTTGAGTTTACGTTGAACTAGATTGGTTTGCAGTCTATCAAAATTAGAGCCTGATCTTAGTGCAAAATACTTTGATTATAAACTTTTTGTTCTTCATTGCGCAGTGTAAGGCTCGATAGCACTGACGTGATATGTTCTTTTTAAGTACAGTCCGTTCTAAGGAATGGGATGCAAACATCAACAAACAATAGAAATCATATAATACTACGGTTTTATCTTTACTATTTGACTAATTAATCTACAAGAGGCTTACACTTCAAAGGATACAAAATAGGACGAGTGTAGAGCAAGCACACCTTCAATTCTGCTTTGAAAGTATTCTGTTTTATTTCCATGCAGGCCGGAACGATCCAAATATGGCGAAGTTCACTTGGTGGTTGATATAAGAATAGACTGTATTGAAGCGAGTGTACACTACATCACAACAGCTCTCAAACGTTCTGTATCAAAAAACGTGGAGCTGTTTGACCCAAAATATATGAAAGTACAATATCCACGTAAGTTTTTTTATTTTATTATTTCAATAAAGGGGGGTTAATGAGTAAATACGGAAACAATGAAATAGAATGAGAAATAGTCCCCTTCATAGTTCCCTGCGCCATCTTGAAAGGTAGCCGGGCTTACGCATTAAAGCGATGTTGAGCTTGTATTGATAGAGACACGTGAATAGTTGTCCCACAAGGTGTTAAAAGGTCTCTATCATTGCAACCTCAACGTTCGTCTCGCTTCTTTGCAAAGTCCCGGCTACCTTTAAAGATGACGCAGAGAACCATGAAGGTGACTATTGGAAAAAGGTTAATTGAGCAGACAGCGTTCCAAGGCCAAGATAAAACCAAGATAAAACTTCGGCAAATGAAACAAATCGGTTATTTAATATAATTTACATTTATATCTAACAAAAGTAATTTTATTCAGAACTTTATGTCAATGTAAGCTTTAGAAAAGAAATATAACAGCCGTGCTTGCTTTGTGCAGCTATAATGAAGCACGCGGGGATCGACAGAACCTGTCAGAAACGGTTAATAAAAGCGAAAGTCCTGACAATCCCAAGTGCTTTATAACACAGTCATATAGCACAGCAAAAACGTTTTCTATTTCTTTTATATAGTACAAATTTACATATTTGGTCAACATACAAACGCACATGATGTGTGCTCTAATAAAGCACGCACCTCTACCAATCAGAATGAGTGATTTATACTTTAGAAAAAAAGTGGTCAAAGACGTTATTCCAAATTTCTGGAAAAATTCTAACTAATCTATAATTATTATTATTTTATTTCAGAGGATTATCAGTGTCGACCACCAAACGTTACAATAAATCTCAGGAAAAAGGCGTCCGAAGCAAAAGTTATATATTCTACGGGCACCATAGATCTACAAGGCCATGTTAAGATTATGTGTAATTTAACACAATCTACGTTAGTTATATGGGACAGATCAAATGTTAACTTAGAAAGAAATCAACTCACGAGTTTAAGAACGATTAGTAGGAACTTAAAGTTAGGAGAAAGCGTAAAGGATTGGCCTCTAGGCCTTCATTACATACGTCTAAGTGTCTCTATGCGCGGCAAAGAAGGAACTGAAAACTTTGATTTTGGTTTTGTTAATGTGACTCTTCCGCCTTTGGTGGCTTTAATTGATGGTCCTAGTTCTTATATGAAAGCGATTGGGCCATTTACTTTGGATGGGTCAAAATCATACGACCCTAGCGATACAGCACAGGGTTTTACATATATATGGCTATGCCGAAGACTAAATGAGACGTTTGATAATATTAACATGAGTGATCCCATTGACGTTGCAACGTCAGGGAAAAGAGACAGGGGTGGCTGTTTTGGAAATGGTCCAGGAAGAATGAATTCAACTGAGGCAGTTCTTCATGTGCGAACACCTTACATGGAGGCAAAACAAATGTATGTGTTCCAACTTATCGTGAGATCTCACTGGAGGGTATCAAAGATCAACCACACAGTCCTTGTTAATTCTTCACTTACTTACAGAATACAGTAAGTATATCTTGATTATAAAAAAGTGTAACAGATAAGGAGAAGGGTCAAGGGATTAATTGGAACAAGTGCGATGGCTGACGTTAATATTTAAGAAACTCTAAAAGTTTTGAAAACGTTTGCCCGAAAATTATGCTGAACAAATTCCGATGGTTTATCGTGTTATGCATGTCGACTGATTTACAACGATAAGACGTCAACAGTTGGTCAGATAATGTACAGGGCTCGAACTAAGAAAATAATTTGGCCTGCCACTTGCAGATGCAGAAACCGTGAAAGACGATTTCCAATAAATTTTGAGTGCAGTTTTATTATCTATTTGGCAGGTCATTACTATTTTTACCTGCCAAACCTTAAATTATGCCTGGCATTTGGCCACTGGCAGGCAGCTTCTTCGAGCCCTGATGTACTCACGAGAAGAAGCAACACAATCAAACAAGCCAATTTTTGTGCGCGCATGCGCGTTTAAAGGCCTGTTTTTCCGTTGTCTTGATCTCTCTCTCATTGACATCATCTGTTGATATGGCCTCCTATTCACCACGTACGCAGCTCTTGACCAATCAGCGCGCAACAACATCTTGAGTTGTTGTAAAGTTGAAAATCTATATTTTTGAAACTAAAGCACCAATACCTGGACATGTTTAAACTATTTGGTTTTATTTCAGTTGTGAAATCAACTGTGGAGCAAAAGTGACTACAAGTATGCGAACAGTATTCAAGTCTACATGTGTAGGTATAACATGCAAATCCATCAAGAGGTATAACTGGAAATTGTTCAACAAAGACTCATTCGATCCTGATGCGGGCTGGATGCAAATTGAGGATCTAGACGATGTTTTACTAACAGAGCTGGACAGTCCATCACTTTCTATTAAAGGGCCTATCAACAACTGGGAAGACGCACTTTTCGAAGACACTGAATATAAGTATGTGTATCCTATTTTTCTACGTATTCAAAAGGCTTTTGACTTATAAGTAAATGTTTACAGAGTTAACTGAAAATACCGTCTCCTTCCTTAAATAAAGCTATTGTATTGAAGGGATCACCACCTTATCGTGGTGGGACAGTTTGTGTGTCTCTGCGACCCTTAGAGCTATGTCGTCTGGAGTTAATAACTCCTGGTAGGGTCACCTAAGCCGAGCAGGTCAAAGGGTAGGGACCAGACAAAGAGTGATTTCCTAGTCCTCCAGGTTGGGGGTTGGGCGGTAACAACCCTACCTCGGAAAAAAAGTTATGTTACTGAAACCAGAAGCAATATATATTTGAGGCCTTATGCGCCTTCTGGCGCTCAGAGCAATGAAGATGATGATTGTATTATATACCAGAATAATTCCTTTGGGAGTTGAAACATGCAGTTCAAACCATGCACAAACGTTATCAAATTGAAAATACACTTGTAATTTTTTCTTCAGAGTGAGAAGTATAGTCACCTTAGAAGATGACTCTACTGAGGAAGCCAACGAGATATTTTTCTTTACAAATTCCAAGCCATATTTGGAAGGGTTTAGTGAAGATGAAGGATGTTACATCGAACCTGAGATTGGCCATGCAGTGACTACTGAATATAACATCACATGCCTTGGGTACATAGATGATGACCTTCCTCTTGAGTATGAATTTAGGTAACGTACAGTTTTACTTGTTTAGCATTTCAAATTATATGAAAACACGCGACAAAAAGAAATAAAATAGTAATACAAGCCTTGTTCAAGGAAATCAAGTTAAAAAAGGACGACGCAATTATTTTTTCCATTTTAAAATGCATTAACATTCAAAATAACAAAAACAGCTATATAATGGATTCGAATCCCACTGAAGCCTTGGATTTGTATCCAGGCTTCTCTTTAGCAATAGTCCCCTCCATAGTTCCCTGCGCCATATCGAAAGGTAGCCAGGCATTTGCATCGAAGCGAGACGAACGTTGAGCTTGCAATGATAGAGACACATGAATAATTGTCCCGCTAGGTGTTAAAAGGTATCTATTATTGCAAGGTCTCTATCAACGTCCGTCTCGCGTAACGTAAACCTTAACATGAAGATAGTCTTAAGTTTAATAAAATAATAATTGTATTATAATACTTGTATTATTAATGCTAGATCAATTCATTCGTTTTAGATATCATACAATTTTTGGAATGGTGGTTATCGATAGAACAGTTAGCAATACCATCACCAGTCGTCTTCCTCTTGGAGATATATCGACAAAATATGAAATCCTTATTGAGATTTTAGTTTACGACTCTTTGGGAGCAGCTTATATGGACTTTATACCTGTCACGGTAAGCATGTCAAAATTATGTTTTTTTGCTTGTTTTTTTTATTTTTTAGTTATCTTTGTTTTGCGTTTTTGTCAATTAATGTTTTTTATTTCTAGTGGATTTTAATAAGTCTTCGTTGGTATTCCTTCCTACTGTTACTCCCACTTTCCATTTCTGTCGTCTGTATATTCACAGTGTAACATTTTAATTTCTAAATATTTGCTCGTTGTATTCTCTTTTCCCTTGCATTTACTATTTGATTATTCTCCTTTTCTTCTTTTCTATTTCTTTTTTAATTATTTGCCCTCTACCTTGTTCTTCTTTCTCTACTTCATTTCTTCCTACAATTTTAAACACCATCCTTGGTGGTAAATGTTTCTAAACTTATATAAAATCCCTCTTTAAATACCTCTCATTTCATAGGTAAAACCCATGGTGGCCACAAATGTCGGCAACACATTAAAAACCATGACAAGTGGAAGTGACAGTGTGATGGGTAACTTACTTAAATCAGGCGATGTTGGCAAGGCTGCTCAAATGGCGTATGCAGTATTATCACTGGTTGACAAGACAGAAGCTAACATTGGATCAGACGATCGAAAATCGGTAGGTACCTTGTTCAATTAAGAAAACTTCTCATTTCTAATACGTTTTTACTTTTAACGTCCAAAGGTATTGTTTAAAAATAGACGGGATGCTTGTACCTAAAGTAAATAATATGTGAACTGAATTTAAATCAATTTATTAATATCAGGATTACCTCGGTATCCATTATTGTTTCCACAGGGATGTTTAAGGTCTAACATCTCTAGTCTGGATGAATAGTCATGAAGGATATTTAGTCTAAATATCCCTCATGATTGTATTGATTAGTATAAACTAAATAGTCTAAACTAATGATTGCAGAGTAGTACAATTCGGCATTATCTCATTTAACAAAGGCAACTACACCTTAAGAATGCCGGAAATCAACAGCTTTGAAAAATGTTATAATTTATGATTCTATGAAAACTAACATATATTTCCGAACAGTATTTCTATATTCCTCGGTAATCATAATATTACAATCTAATAGCATGCCTTTACGGGCGATTAGTGAGTAAATGTCCCCTCAAGCCAGGGAGGTTTAGCTAGAGTCCCTCCGCCTACAGCGTCGAGACTTCAACAAAACCTCCCCAGATTTCGGGAACATATAATTAATCACCCTGGAGTCTTGCTATAATAAAATCAAAAAATGAAAATTCCCTAAAAAAAACCTAACTAAATATTTCGAGTTCTCAGCGCAGAAAGATCCCGTCCCAAAATCCCGTCGGTTGTAAACTATTAAATCATATAATTCTTTCATTTACGAATAAATACAATCGTACATTAATTGTGAAGTATAATTGCTACTTAAAAAATAGTCATGAGTCGAATTTAATCAAATAATTGTCGCGTTATGGCTAAAAAGTTTGAACCAATTATCCAAGGCAGTTGAAAGGAATCAGGTCATGATCAAATCACAAATGACAAGTTTGCTTCATGTGGATGCACACTACAAGTTATTAAACCATAATATTGAAAAACAAACTGACTATTGCTTCACAGGAAGGCAATATAAGGTCAAAGCTAAAAGTGAGCAAGGAATCTGTACGAAATGTAAGTAAGACGGAAACGAAGACGAACTCAGATGCACTATGGGTAAACTTACGTCAACAGCAGTTCACGTCAATGAAGAATGCTAAGCACCGATAAAAAGAACACCGAACACATCGATTTGGTTAAATATGCACTACTTTATAAATTGCACTTCTTTTCCAATTAAAAGCCTAACAATTAAATCATTATCGACTTCATCACAATACCAAATCACATTAAAGTTCGTGGTAAATTTCGTCAAATATAAAATAACCTTGAAAAAAGGATAATTAACCTATACTAAATAAACTTTGTAAAGATTTAAAGCATAAACACTAGTTAAGAAATAATAATAATTTCTGCAAAAAGAGGTAACTTATTTTTGTTGCCTGAAAGGTGGAATACGTTTATCTGTCATTAGTAAACTATCACAACAACCAAAAGAGGCAACTTATTTTTGTTGCCTGAAAGGTGGAATTATAAGTCTATCTGTCATTAGTAAAGTATCACAACAATTTCTGCTAAAAGAGGCAACTTATTTTTGTTGCCTGAGAGGTGGAATAAGTCTATCTGTCATTAGTAAAGTATCACAACAACTTCTACCAAAAGAGGCAACTTATTTATGTTGCCTAAAAGGTGGAATACGTTTATCTGTCATTAGTAAACTATTACAACAACCAAAAGAGGCAACTTATTTTTGTTGCCTGAAAGGTGGAATTATAAGTCTATCTGTCATTAGTAAAGTATCACAACAATTTCTGCTAAAAGAGGCAACATATTTTTGTTGCCCGAGAGGTGGAATAAGTCTATCTGTCATTAGTAAAGTATCACAACAATTTCTGCTAAAAGAGGCAACTTATTTTTGTTGCCCGAGAGGTGGAATAAAGTCTATCTGTCATTAGTAAAGTATCACAACAATTTCTTCCAAAAGAGGCAACTTATTTTTGTTGCCTAAAGGTGGAATATGTTTCTTTGTCATTAATTAGTAAACTATCACAACAATTTCTGCTAAAAGAGGCAACTTATCTTTGTTGCCTGAAAGGTGGAATGCATTTATCTGTAATAAGTAAACTATGACAACAACTTCTACCAAAAGAGGCAACTTATTTTTGTTGCCTAAAAGGTGGAATACGTTTTTCTGTCATTAGTTAACTTTCACAACAATTTCTGCTAAAAGAGGCAACTTATTTTTGTTGCCTGAAAGGTGGAATACGTTTATTTGTCAACACATCACCAACATTAATATCACACGTTTTAGTTGAAGGAGGGAATCATCAATCAAATTACTCAAGTTAAAGTAAAGAGTCTGCAAGAAATCACCCAAATAGCGGCTGTGGTCAATATGGCGACTAGTGAAAGCGACGAAATATCTCAAGACTCACAAGTAAGTGATGGGAAACATTTTTTATCCACTCCCGGTCCCCCCTTTTTGTTATTTGTTATGGAAAAACATAACTTTGATGACAAAAAACCTTTTATGAAATAACCTCAAGATAAAAAGACACAACTACAATCAGACGATAGGTAATACAATGAAAGTTGTAACACCGTATGCTGACTTAACTTTACTGACGTTTCGAGCTTTAGCCCTTCGTCGGTGTAAAAGGAAGAGCTAAAGCTCGAAACGTCAGTAAAGTTGTCAACATTTTTTTAGGTGTTACAACTTTCATTATATTACCTATCGTTTATAATATCAAACACCGACGCAGCCCATACTAGTTTACTCGCTAGTTTCCATTTACAATCAGACGGCAAACGAACCCACGTCCTTCCGATTATCCAAACGGATTCTCTGCCACTGAGCTAACGGAAACTCATATAATTATCCAACGGTTGAGTGTGACCAATATACAGAAATATATTATATACTATATAATTTATAAATCGAAATGAATCCAAATCATACATGTTCGTTCATAGTTTACAAACTTTCAAAACTATTTTTCAATAACTGATGCTCCTTACCTTTACACAGGAAAATGCGATCAATCTTCTGTCCGATACTGCAAGTTTTATGGCCAGCCAGAAGAAAGCAAACCCAGAGCTTTTACAAAAAGTTGGAGCGAGTCTTCTTCATGGAATTGGAAACCTGATGAGTGCAACATGTGCTGAGGCTGAAGTGTCGAATGACGACGGACGAAGACCAGACAAGGCAAAAGATACTAAAAGAGCAAAGGTAATATACATTACAGACCTATTACATCAATAAATAGCCTCGTGCATCCACTCCTTTGTGACAGGGAAGCGTTGCGTGACGACACAAAGGAGGCTAATCAATACATAAAGCAGATTCCGTATGACTGTGAGAAATTCAGTACAGTATCACGTGCTTTGCCGCGAACCTTCTGTTTCTAGAACGTTTTGACGTATTTGTCCACGTTTGTCCTGTGAGCTTTTCATAGTCATACCAAATCTGCTCAATTACGTGAAGACACTAGTCAGATAGAGGGAGAGGAAAAACAATTCAAGGTTAAAATATCGAAAGATAAAGATGAAGAAAAGAAGGAAGTATAAGGGAAAGAAGAAAGAAGACAATTATATAAAAAAATAAAAAATAAAAAATAAACAAAAAGATCTCCGTTATCCTCACACTTGATATTGATCTATATTCTCTCAGTCAAGGCTTCACTCGATCGAGCTTCAACTTAGTTTACACGTATTTATAATTGGCGTAAAAGTAGGAACTGTTTTTCAGTATAAAAATATAGAGAATTAATATAGAAAAGGTCTAATGATTGGGCACTCACTTTATCAATGAATTGCCTGAAATAATTTAAAATAACAAAATGATAACAAGTTCAGTTGTTGATAATATGGTTTATAATTTCTAATGCGCAGAGTAAAGAAATGGCACAGAAGACCTTAAACATGATGGGAACAGTGAGTGGAAGTCTGTTATCGACCAAAACCGTCGGTGAACAGCCAAGTGTATTCAAGACCAAAGACGTTGCTCTTCTGCTGGACAGGCAAATGCCTTCAAAAATGAGTAACAAAAAGCTCGGCGAAGGGGACAATGAAGTTGCTTTGCCATCAGCTGCCACACTGTTTGGTGATAAAGGTGATATGCCTGCTGTAGATTCACAGGTAAATATGCGAACGTATTAATGTTTTTTTTGCACTGATCCGAAGTATTTTTTCGGTTATTATTCATCCCGTGTCCGTACGTGTCTCGACTATAATGGAACCATTTTCTCACGCATGTGAAACATCGCTTTCAACAACATAGTTAAGCTCAATCTTTCGGTAATATAATGAAATTTGTGACACGTAAAAACTTTACCCCTCGATATCTTTAGTTTTTCTTTTTGATTGTATTGTTTATTTTTTAACACTCTTCTTTTTTAATTTTAATGTGTTTCAACTCATTTAATATGTTCTTTTTGATTGTTTTAGATGACGGCTTTCAAAAACAATCCATTCACATGGGATTCAAGTTCAAAAAATGTCAAGTCTTCGGTGGTCGAGTTTACATTGAAAACTCCCAATGGAAAAGCACTTGAAGTCAAAGGCCTAGCCCAACCAATTGAACTATTCATCCCTCAGAAAGTAGAAGAAAAGCCGAAAAGCGGAAACGATTCGTCTTACTTTGCAAAACCAAGTGTTGGAAAGAGGAATATGAGAAGTCATCAAATTACAATTAGGTCTGACGAAGTTGCGGTATCAGTTAGGATCGAGCCAGAAGATGGAGCAAGACTTGAGGTTTATGTCAGACATGCAAAGAAAGCTACGCCGGAAGAGTACGATATCAAGAAAGTTCTCCCTGATTATTCCAAGTGTTTGCAATTCGACGATGGAGTGTACTCAAACTGCACCGATGATCCCTACACGTTGACTCTCTCAAGTGCAATCACAGGAGGTGTAGGTGTCCATTATATCGGTGTACGTTATACTGGAGAAACAGTCTCTTCTACAGACTCCTCCGCGGCGGAGGAAGAGCTTGCTAGGATGAGACGAGATTGCTACAGTCATAATGGGCGAATGAAAAGGGGCTGTATTGGTGTAAAGGATCCTCCTACTACGTTGCCACCGACTCCATTGATCATTATTCCACAATACAATGCTTCCACGGATGTGAATTATACCATGACGGTTAGTGTAACTGCATGCTTGTACTGGTCGGAGAAACAGTCGAAATGGACAAGCGAGGGATGCAAGGTAATGTACAATTAACAAGCAAAACAAAAAACAAACGAAATAGCAACCTTACAATCAATCAACTTAACACATCTAAAATTTGAATTTGAAAAACCAATTAACCAACAATCACTGCACATGTGTATCCAGATAAGCAAGCAAAAAAGTCATGCATAAGAATAGCTAATTAATTCAGCTCTGATCAACGAACGTACTAGCTATCACGCATATACTAGGGAGAACTGAAACAGACAGGAAGAAAGATGACAACATAGCAGCAAACATGAAAAAAGACTGACAAACAAACAAACGAAATAAACAAACGAACAAACAAACGAACGAAACAAACAAGCAAACTTATAACAAAACATTTCCTTACAATACTGAAGAAAAGCATTGAAAAACTGTTTTCATCTTAGGTTGGACCTAAGTCTGTTGCCTCCAAGCTTCATTGTCTTTGTACTCATCTGTCAGCATTTGGTGGAGACTTCCTTGTGGCTCCGAACCCTATTGACTTTGACAAAGTATTTGCTGCATTTGGAAATCTTGCAGAATCAGGGAACTTTGTTGTTCTGGCCGTGGTGTGCGGATTATTTGGTCTTTACTTTGTTGGACTTGTTATTGCCAGGAAGGCCGACAAGAAAGACGAAACAAAGGTAATTAATTAGTAATTAGTAATTAATTAAAAGGTAGTGCCAAACGACTACTCCAACTAAAACAATGTTATACTTTTATTAAATGGCTAATCAATTAATTGAAAGCGTATCAAAGATATGCCTATTGTTCTGTTGAAAGCTCAACCTTTAAAAAAAAAGATCTCGCGCGCTAATCAAAGTCTTTTGTTACTTCTCACCTACAATATCATATATGGTAAAGGCATTGTTTTCAAGATTGCATACGCGTACGGTATATATATCTGATACGAGATTGGCTGAACGTTTGTCTGATTGACTGCCTTACTTACTGCCTGACTGGCTAAATGAGTGACTGGCTGGATGATTTGCTTGCATGATAACTGACAGTTTGGCTTCATGACTGACTGATTGTCTGGCTAGCTCTTTGACGTGTTTACTGGCAAACGTAGTGGCTAAGTGAAGGTCTGACACAGGGAGCCCGGCTTTGTGTCGCTTTTATATGAAATAAATTATACAATGAAATATAATCTATTATAATCATGAGAGCCTTTGGGTTTCCTGTGCTGTATTTAATCCTTAGAGTTTCCGGTAATCAGTATAGTGTGTAGCCGTTGGTAATTTGAGAGCACTTTGAAATTCAAACCTAACGTATTAGTGTAACGCACACCCAATAAACACACAGAAATAGAGGGTGTGCGTTACTCTAATACGTTACGCTAATGCGCTCTCAAGCTTAAGTTACCAACGGCACACACAGGTCAGTAACGCTAATCCATTACCGGAAACTCTAAGGATTAAATACAGCACAGGAAACCCAAAGGCTCTCATGATTATAATATATTTTATTTCATTGTATAATTTATTTCAGATAAAAGCGACACAAAGCCGGGCTCCCTGTGGGTCTGACTCTGAGTAATGACTTACAATGCATGACTTTTTATATTTTGACAGGTTGTTGCCAATGTTTTCCTGTCCCAAGAAGAGCTTGACGAAGGTTATGTCTATCAAATATCCGTACAGACCGGAATGTGGCGAGGCTACGGTACTACAGCTAATGTTGGTATAATCATATATGGTGAAGAAGGAAAATCAGATGAAATAATGCTAACGGACAAAAACCTAAACAAGAATTTCTTCGCAAGAGGAAGTTTGAATAATTTTACTCTAACGGTACCAAAGTCATTAGGAGATCTTCTAAAGATAAAGATATGGCATGACAACAGCGGTGATAACCCGGCGTGGTTTTTCCATCAAGTACTTATTGTTGACGCTCAAACAGCCGTACAAACGCACTTTCTTGCAAACAGATGGCTTGCTGTTGAGAAAGGAGATGGGAAAATTGACATTGAAATACCAAAAGCAGAAAAGAAAGATCTTTCGGGATTCAAAAACTTGTTTTATTCCAGAACATCTAAAAGTCTTGGTGAGGGCCATCTGTGGCTATCTGTATTCACTCGCCCACCTCACAACACATTCACAAGATGTCAACGATTATCCTGTTGTTTATCAATTCTCTTTGCTACTATGATAACAAATGCTATGTTCTATCAATTCGGATCAGAACCAAAGGACACTTTTCAAATAGGACCATTGAAAATGAGCTGGATTCAAATCAAAATCGGCATTCAAAGCAGCATAGTTGCTATTCCTGTAAATATCATTGTAGTTACTATATTTAAAAACATTAAGCACCCGGTTCCAGACAACTGCGAATTCATAGGGAGCGGGGATCTAGGTGCAAATAAAAAGAAGACTCCTGGCTGTTTGCCTCATTTCTTTGTATATTTCGGATGGATATTATCAACACTGACGTCATTAGCTGCAGCAATGTTCACCGTTTTCTACAGCCTAATGTGGGGAGCGAGTACATCAAACCAGTGGCTCACATCAATAATGGTATCATTCTTCCAAGATGTCATTATAATGCAGCCAATCAAAGTGATCATCATTGCATCACTGTTATCACTTGTGCTCAAGAAACCGCCCCAAAATGATGTCGTTCTCGGCGAGTCGTTGTCTAATGACAAGAAGAAAGGAAAGGAAAACTGCGTGGCACCCAGAGGAGAAGAGCTTGAGAGACAAAGAATTTACCGCACGAAAGTTACTGAGATGTTCCGTACATTGGTTGAGATAATTTTCTTCCTTATTTTTATTACACTAGTTGTTGTAGTGTGCTATGGTAATAGAAAAGTTACGCGATACCAGCTTACAGAAGCCATGGAAAAACTGAATAAGAAATTTGAAAAGGTATGGATACTTCTGTTATTTTGATACACCTATATAAAAATACGCCACATTCCATACCCCGAAGCCTGCAAATGATGTCGGTATTTCTTCTCTTGTTATTGATGTATTCATATCATATTTTGTTTGTACGTGTTTGTGTTATATGACCATAAGAAGTCGTTGCACTGGTAGATGGACAAATGTATATTTTAAACACGTACAATAAATCACAATGTATGTAAGAATATTACCGACATCCTTTGCGGGCCTTAGTATATGAACTGTAGCTTCGGCATCGACAACGGGTTTTAAAATAGGTGTACGTTTGTATTCGCCTTATTTGATAGAATTGTTTCTAAAAGTAAAAATCTAGTTCATCAATATTACAGTAAGATTTCCTTATAGCTTAGTAGCTGGCTCACAAAGACATCCAACACAAGAAGAGACAGTCTGTACCCAGAGGGCCAGCCATGCAGGTTTCGAAAGGAAATATTTGCATCTAGACATCAAATTTAATATTTTTAATTGCAGGTCACGACAAACGAGAAGTTTTGGGAATGGGTCAAAGCCGAACTCCTACCATCTTTATATGATACACAGTGGTATAATAAGGAACCATTTGAGTACGATGAAGGCTATCTTAGCAACCGCGAAGTTTTTATGGTCGGTATGCCACGGCTTCGACAATTGCGAATTCGTCCAGGTACGGTTTTCTTATTCATTTAAAAGCGGTCTGGGGCTTCAATCATGTTCAAAATTGTTGGGGCATTTTTTTATAACCGTTTTTGCTTGAATTAAAAAATATATACAAAATAATAATAATAGTAATTTTTGTTTAGCAACCACCAAAAAAGCACACACACACATGAAAGCTATTTCACATTCCAAAATTTAAAGATTGATTAGGAAAAATGGGGGGATCGTAAAATATGTATGATTTTTTTTAACGCAAAACAGGATAATGTCCCAAAGTATTTTGCATATGATTGTGTGTTAACATTACATCTCTTTGTTTTGATGTAATTTGTTCTTTCTTATCATAAACGTACATTGTTTACTTTTGTCAACGCATTTAATTTACCTCCTACTTTACTTTATTAATTCATGACAACATCAAAATACAGCTAATACTCGATAGCATGTAGAAATTCTGTATATCTAAAAATAGCAACACAATATGCACGCCGATAGTTTGTAAATTCGACAAATCTGAGTGAGGCGTGTACGACAAATGAAGCGTTGTTTCAACGAGATCCTAGAAAGTGATGGCTGCTGAGAAAAACTATATTTTGATAATATTAGGTTATATCAATCATATTTATTAATGACTACACTGCAAAAACGGTAGGTACACCTCACTATATTGAGTTAATCATGCATTCAGGATGACACTTATGAGTTAACCCAACTCATTATTAAGAGTAAATATAAATGTAGATGGCCATTGAGTACTAAGTACTCAATATATTGAGTTTACCTTCACTTTTACTCACTATAGAGTTGGGTTAATTCACTTTAAAGTGTCATCGTGAATGCATGATTAACTCAATATAGTGAGATGTATCTACTCAGCCGTTTTTGCTGTATATAATTATAGCAATTTGATTCGACGTACATGTTTCTAATTTTTCAGATCCTGTCTGTTATATGGAAAAGAGCAAGCCACTGCTGTCGCATATGTTCCATCGATGCCTCCCCATGTACAACCATCAAAATGAATTCACTGAAAAATACAGCATGCCTGGATGGAAGCCTGTATACAACTTAACAAAATCAATGACACAATTTGAGCTTTGGAAGATGTGCCCTAAGCCATGGAGATACCGATCAGCGCAATCTCTAAACGCGCGTACGTTCCAAGGAAAAGATCTAACTTACGACGGTGGTGGTTTTGTTGCCGACTTGGGGTACAATTCGTGGCAAGCATACGACGCAGTGGATAACATTGAAAAGCATAACTGGCTTGATCAAAAAACAGTTGCTGTCTTTGTTGAGTTTACAGTATTTGAACCTTCGACATCTCTGTTCAGTCATTCAAAATATCTATTTGAGCGACTTAATACAGGAGGGACACATGCTCGGCACAATGTAAAGACACTTGTGTTGTACTCTTCTTCAGATGAAAACTTCAAATCATTTTTCCAAGTGTGTCAGTTGATGCTGATGTTGATGATATTATTTTTTGTATTCGTTGAGATCGGGAAGATTTATCGACAGGGGAAATGTTATGTCAAGCAGTTTTGGAATTGGATGGAGATAGTACAAGTCACGAGCGCGTTGTCAGCAATTATTATGTTCTTCTTTAAAGAAAAATATACAAGTGACTTTGTGGAAAAGGTGCAGAACAATCCATACGAGACATCAAGTATTGATTACATCGTGATGTGGTCTGACTTGGAAATTTACTTGCTGTCACTCGTCATATTTGTTGTAACTATCAAGTTTCTACGTCTGATCCGCTTTAACAGAAGCATTTGTCAAATGACAGGCACTATAGTGAGATCAGCAAAAAGTATGGCTTCCTTTTTTATCCTTTTCGTAGCAGTTGTACTCGCGTTCACCCAGCTTGGGTTCCTTGCCTTCGGTGCAACGGTGTCCGCATACTCATCATTCTTCCAAGCAATGCGAGCTGTGCTGCAGATGTTACTCGGTGGTGAAATGCATTTTTATGAACTCCAGGCAGTAGATGGATTTATAGGGCCCGCATTTGCCTTTGTCTACATGTTATCCATGACAATGATTATGCTAAACATGTTTTTGGCCATTATTAACGACTCATATGAAGAAACAAGAGAGGAGGAAAGTGAAGAAGACTTCGCCGATGCGGATCTGTGTGAATTCATGGTGGCCTATTTTAAGGGAACTTTCCAAGCCCTTGCAGGCGGGCTGACAAATTTGCGAAAGAAACTATTCACCATTGCACGGCGTTACATCAAAGAAAGGAAGACTTCAAGGGAAGAGGAGTACAAAAAGTTGCCAATAGAAGACCCGAATAACATTGTTGTAACTTTTCCTAAAGACGACGTTGATACAAAAGATGAATGCTTTCTTGCGTCTCTGGAATCTATAGATGATCTTCTTGAAAGTGATGAGAATACAAGCCTTGATGATGTTAAAAGCAGTATGACTGAGCTGAGGCAGTCACTGTTATCGCTCAAAGATCAATCTGATAAACTTTCTTTTGCGGAGGTAACTCTGTCTCCGAAATGGGACAGTCCCACAAAGGAATCGAGTCCAATTATTCAAACAAAGACTGGTTCAATGTTTGATCACCAAGCTCAAGCAAATACTGGGTCGATTTTCGACCGATCAAACCAAAACACATCAATTTTTGAACGGTCTGCGGACCCTTCATATTTGAACATTCCCCAGATGGGATATCGACCAGGACGCTCTGCGCAATATTCATCAAGCAGATGGTTAAAACACTCCAATAAAAATGACAGTTCAACACTGTGCTCGTCCGAAGACGATGAACCCTCAACTGAGAAATCAGGACTGCTTGAGAAAGACTCATCTAAACCTGATCATGAAACAACAGTATTAGTCGACTCAGAAACAAACGAACGGGAAAGTCTACTGTAGTACTCCTTCGGTATTACGGTTTTAGATTTTGATATTATTATTTTTAGGTTAATTTTATTTATTTTAAATAATTACTGTACGGACAAACCCACTTTGGCTACATTTATAAGTCTTTTATAAACGAAAGGGAACAACCATTTACCCAATAAGGTATTATTTTTTAATACTAGCAGCAATTTCAATCGTTTTTATCGATTATAATTAGAACGGCTAATTTCATTAGGCATTCATTTCCTAGTTACCATTTGATTGACTTTGGACTGTGTAATCTGGTTGCATGCCATCAAGATCAGAAAGATTGGTAATGTTTTGTATGCTAACTTCATCAGGATATGCTTATACATGAGAAACTGAAATATCATATGCTCTTGGCGGGAATTGAACCCCACGGTTTCGGCTTTTTAGTCCGACGTGCTACAACTACACCACAAGGACCAACCACGCTGGATACGCAGCAAGACAAATAATGTATTATAGGGCAAATATGGGGTCCCCAGGGCGATTTTAATCTATAAGTTGAATTTGAACACCGTAAATTGAAACGCAGAAATAAAGTGAATAATGAATTGAAATGCGTTCGGTGTATAAGTGAAATACAGATACGTGAGAAAAATATCATATACCCTTGGCGGCAATTGGACCCCACTTGTTAGTGGCAACATGTCGGCCTAGAAAGCCGAAACCGTGGGGTTCAATTCCCGCCAAGGGCATATGATATTTTTCTCATGTATCTGTATTTCACTTATACACTGAAAGCATTTCACTTCAATCATCAGGATATGGTTAACACAAGAACTGGCTTGCAGTAGTGTGGTAAAGACTTTAAAATCAAAATTAAAATGCTGTAGTACAAGCTACGACATTCAGCGTGCGAGAAATGAGTCTAGTTTTCTTATTTCTTTTCCACGTTTGAGAAACTCTATTAATTTGTGTGTTTATTGGTTTGTGTTTCTGTTTATTTGGCTGCCTGTTTTTATGTCTGTCTGTTGGTTCGATGTTTTCTTTTCTAACTTTCTTCAATTATATATTTTAGTTTGTTTTTGTTACGTGCGTCCGTACAGTAATTAACCGTTTTCATTCTATTTCGGTATATTTTTGTAGAACAAACACTTAAATTTTATAGCATTTATTTTTACGTCTTGATAGGGAGACGATATATTTCTATCTAAAAGATGGGTTAATACAATATTGATACATTTGGGCATCGTAACTTAAATATAATAACATCCACATTGTAGGGGAATACTGCTCTAAAAGAGCTGACTTTCAGTTCTAGTTTTGTAAATCTGTTTAGATACTATGGTATAAAGTGTCGCACAAGCTCGCCCCAGCTGGAGTTACGAGATCATGAATAAAGATGTATTAGTATATGTAAGAAATATAAATTTTGTAAAAGTAAAAAAAAAAATATATATTAATTTGTATTTTAATACCTGCGCACCAATGGTGGATTTCCAGATTATTTTGTGGTTTCGATTGTTTTAAGGTGGTCTTAGCTACGTTTCTATTTCCCAAATCAAATATTTTAATGCTAACAAACAAAAACGTTTGTTTCTCAGGTAATAAAAGTGAAAATTGCTTCGTAGTTTTTCATGCAAAAATGGTAAAATTCGGCATTCATTGTGTTTTTATGGTCTCGTAACTTGCGTGAGCTACAAGTAGCTGTTGTAGATGGTATTAACTATGGTTTAATGTTTCTAATGGGGCCCATTTGTGACTCGTACAAATTATCAATTACTCGTTTGCAATAGATGATAAGTGGTTATAAGTGATCCAGAGTTAAATCAAAAAGTAACTCCTTATCAAAGGTATTCTTTGATCACGGTTGGCATCACTTCAAAGCGTTATTCATTCGCAATTTTGGAGTCATGTCTACCCTATTTCGAAAACATAACCAAAAATGATAACAGAAAAACACACGGCAAGAAGGAATACATTTTCCGAGATTACTAAATGATTTAAAAAAATAAGGAAAAAAAAGAAGAAAGGAAAAATAATGATCGAACAAGAATAACTGGTTGTGTTTTAATAAGGAAAAAAGAAAGAAGAAAGAATGATCGAACGAGAGTAACTGGTTGTGTAGTAATGAGAGAGAAAAAAAAGAAGAAAGGGGAAAGAAGAATCGAGAGTTACTGGTTGTGTTTTAATAAGGAAAAACGAAAGAAGAAAGGAGAAAGAATGATCGAACGAGAGTAACTGGTTCTGTTTTAATAAGGAAAAAAAAAGAAGTAAGCAGAAAGAAGGATCGAGAGTAACTGGTTGTGTTTTAATAAGGAAAAAAAAGAAGAAAGGAGAAAGAAGGATCGAGAGTAACTGGTTCTGTTTTAATAAGGAAAAAAAAAGAAGTAAGGAGAAAGAAGGATCGAGAGTAACTGGTTGTGTTTTAATAAGGAAAAAAAAAGAAGTAAGGAGAAAGAAGGATCGAGAGTAACTGGTTCTGTTTTAATAAGGAAAAAAAAAGAAGTAAGGAGAAAGAAGGATCGAGAGTAACTGGTTGTGTTTTAATAAGGAAAAAAAAGAAGTAAGGAGAAAGAAGGATCGAGAGTAACTGGTTGTGTTTTAATAAGGAAAAAAAAGAAGAAAGGAGAAAGAAGGATCGAGAGTTACTGGTTCTGTTTTAATAAGGAAAAAGAAGAAGAAAGGAGAAAGAAGGATCGAGAATAACTGGTTGTATTTTAATAAGGAAAAAAGAATGATCGGGAGTTACTGGTTGTGTTTTAATCACCACAATGTCTTATCAATTATCGTTATAGCGCTTATTACGAGTGTTTGTTACAAAGCGTAACACTGAAGCATGCGAGGATCGTAACGCCAGCAAAGCGTGCTTCTGCTACGCGAACTTTTATAGCTGCTACTATTTGTAGTATTTGTATTCTCATTGTAGGCTTCTCAGTATTGCTTTAGTATTGGGTAACTTGATGGGAAACAAACAATATCGGATCGAAAATCACTTTCGTGAATATTGATAGTGAAGAAAGCTTTATTATATATGTTAGGTGCTAAGTAAAATATAGCTATTATGAGACTAAAATAACAATCGACATTTCCCGAATTCGATTGGATGATCACGAAAAAAAATTTTCAAGTCCACGCTGACCTTGAAAAATAAAAGAATCAAGTTCAGTCTCGACTTGGAACCTTTGTCTTGTGATCATTCAAGAGAATTCGGGAAATGTCTATTAGATTCCTCAAATTAATTTAAATTTTCCGTATTAAAACGCGGCCGGCAATGGGCCAATGTGATGATTTTGAGTCACAAAAATAACAATAGAAAACATAAAAGGGATAAACAATTACAAATTACATAAACAAATATTATTAATTCATCATATTCACATCAGAATAGCAGAGGAAGGATATATATCAGAGATCTTAATAAAATATTATCAAGTCAAATGGCTTTGAGCGTGTTCAATTTAAATGGGATTAAGTTATACCATGCAACAAATCACTCCCTTTTTTAATCTAGAGGATTATATATGGTTATTCTATAATTAAGCAATAGAAGCCAGCTCCTATGACTCTACCGGTGAAATAGAGCACGCAGGATGTTGGGAGAAACACGAGAAAAGTTATAAAATCACGAGCTGAAAGCGAGTGATTTTATAACTTTTTCGAGTGTTTCTAACAACATCCCAAGTGCTCTATTTCACTGGTAGAGTCATAGGAACTGGCTTCTATTGCTTTTATAATATAGCAATGCTGGTTTTCCGTAAAAACGTAGTTATATTTGCTGATTAAAATTGTAATTCTCAAAACTAACGCCAGTGCCCAATGAACCAATCATAATCAGTGTACTATTGAGCAATCTTGACCAAAAAGGACCAAGGTGCTGTTCACTTTCTTCCCGGGTCTTTTTGCTAGCTAAAAAGAAGGAATTTCATTTATAAAACCGTTAAAACATAGCTTTGGTTGACTTCTGTGGCTAAAAACAAAAACCTTTAGCTGAACTCTTGCATGAGACTGACATATATACAGCAATTCAAGCGAATTGGAGTGGTGAAAGCCGTGCCGACTGATAGCAATTTATCACACTGAGAAAAAAACAGTTTGAACAAGACAAGCTAGCTTGCTGTGTACAACGTTTTGAAGTTAAAAAGAACAAAGACCACATCTACAAGATTACTTAGGCTGCTGAAAGTATGTATTTATTTACTTTTAATCAAACGTTTGCAGGTTTAAGGTTTATCAGTTTCTGTTTATTGAAACAACATCTAATGAGGCTTTCCAGTCGCTATGGATCGAAATTGAATTTAGCAAAAAATCAAATATTATATGTGGAGTTGTCTACCGGCAACATAATTCTCCAGACTCATTTTTAAAATATATTGAATCTACATTGGAAAAGTATAGTGCATCAAACAAACCGATCTATATCCTAGGGGATTTCAATATAAATCTTCTTAAATCCGAGTCATGCAGGTATGCACAAAATTTTCTTCTTGCATTACAAAGTTACGGATTTATGCCATCCATTGATAAACCAACAAGAGTTCATAATAAGTCAGCTACACTTATTGACAATATATTTTTCAATTTGATTGAGCAACCACTTGTTAGTGGCAATATTGTATCGGACATAAGTGATCATTTTACACAATTTTGTATTTTATCCTCGAGAAAGAAGGAATTTACATGCAATGGAAAACAAAAACTACGAGACTTTTCAAAATTCTCAGAGACTGCATTCATAGAGGATCTTCACGATATCAATTTAGATAATCAGATTAACTGCGACGTACATCAGGATGTTAATCAATTATTCTCCTCTTTTTATAATAAAGTTAATAAGGCAATTAACAAACATGCACCTGTCAAAACGATTTCGAAACGTAAAAAGAAACAACTATCGAAGCCATGGATAACCAAGGGGTTGCGTAAATCAATTAGAATAAAAAACAAACTCTACCTTGGTGGAGATAGAAAAAAGTATAACATTTACCGTAATAAAATATCTAAGCTTACAAGATTAAGTAAAAAACTTTATTATCATAACTACTTTGAATTTAATATTAGCAATATGAAAAAAACATGGCAAGGAATAAATAGCCTTATATCTAACAAGAAGAATAAAAAACTATCTATTAATGCTATCAAACAAAATAACAGAAGCACAACTAAAGATCCTAAAAAGATATCTGACACAATGAATAAACACTTTGCGACTGTGGGACACAAACTAGCATCTAGCCTGCCCAATTCCAAAGCACCATACTATGAATATCTGGACAATAATAGCCCTCTCAACTCATTTTTCTTTATTCCCGTTTCTACACTCGAGATAGAATTAGAAATTACTTCCCTCCTGACTAACAAAGCCTATGGCTTGTATTCATTTCCAGTTGCCATATTTAAATGTGCAAAATCGATTTTATCAAAGCCACTTGCAGATATAATGAACCTATCAATAAAGACTGCAATATATCCTTCTAAGTTAAAATATTCTAAGATTGTTCCCATCTATAAAGACGGAGATGAAGAAGATCCTGGAAATTATCGCCCAATTTCTCTACTCTCTAACATAAATCGTATTTTTGAGAAACTAGTTTACAACCGACTTAAAAATTACATAGAGTTAAATAATATCCTCCACCCTTCACAGTATGGATTTCGCGAAAAGCATTCAACACAACACGCATTACTAGATTTGATAAGTGAAATCCAAGTGAATATGGATAAAAAAATGTTCTCCTGCGGGATATTTATTGATCTACAAAAAGCTTTTGATACAGTCAATCACAAAATATTACTATCTAAACTAGAACATTATGGAATTCGAGGGATAACTAATAATTGGTTTGCCTCCTATTTATTTGAGAGAAAGCAAACAACCCAAATTAAATCAAGTATATCTGATAAAGAACAAACACTATACGGTGTACCACAAGGATCTGTCCTAGGACCTTTACTTTTTCTACTTTATATAAATGACATCCAAAATTCCAGTGATAAATTCCGCTTCTTCCTATTTGCAGACGATACAAACTTACTATATTCAGATACAAACTTGCGATCTCTCGAAAGAACTGTAAATAAGGAACTAGCTAATATTTGCGACTGGCTGCTAGCTAACAAATTAACATTAAATATTAAGAAATCAAATTATATTATTTTTGCTCCATACCAAAAAAAGTGTGACTTTAATCCAATTATAAATGTACTTGATACCAATACCCGGAAACTGACACCTCTGGAGAAGAAAGACTACGTTAAATACCTAGGTCTCGTAATTGATCGAAACTTATCTTGGAACTACCATATAAATTACATAACTTTGAAAATAAGTAAAACCATCGGCATTATCTCTAGATTGCGGCATTATGTTCCATATTCAACCCTACGTACTATTTATCAATCCTTAGTCCACCCATATATCTCTTATGGGCTATCTGTTTGGGGCCAAACTACTAAATCAAACCTAAATAAAATCTTGATTCTTCAAAAACGCGCCCTAAGACTTATGCACTTTGCTACAAACCGTGAACACGCAATCCCTTTATTTGTGGCTTCTGATATCCTCCCACTAGATATGTTTTACTTTCATACTATCTCAGTGCTGATGCACGACGTGTATAAAAATATTGCCCCCCCGAATATTATAAATTTATTCACTCATGTAACATCTGTACATAATTATCATACTAGAGCTGCTAATTCAGGAAATCTTTTTATTCAACGTGGCAGAACATCCAAATTTAACAAATCGTTCTCCTCCACCGGAAGTAGAATCTGGAATGCAGTCCCTGAGAACATACGTCAATCAAGCAAAAACCTATTCAAGTCCAAATTAAAAAATAGTTTGAAGCAAATCTTAGAAGAGGAAGACGCATACTTAAATACTTCGGAAATAATATCAAAAATTTCAAAATTGAAATAATTGGTACCTCAATTGTATTGTATACATATATTTTCTTTAACAGATCTGTAAAAATATATGTGTGTGTATTATTTAATGTAATATATATGTCTATATATTATTGTTATTATTATTTATTTATTTATTTTCGGTTAACATTTAAAACATTACTATTTTTGTAATATATTGAAATAATAAGTATAATTGTAATATCAAAATGTAAATCTCTATCTAAAGTATCTGCACAGCCTGCCTCGACTAGTTATGCTACCTGCAGGCTGCGCACGTAAATCAAATGTACAACATTATATATTTATAAATAAATTGAAAATTGAATTGAATTGTTTTCATTTTGACGAGACAATTGAAAGATAATTGTAAATCTGCCTTTTTGTTCACATTGCTTGTTTTCAAACATGGTTAACGTTTATTTATAAGAATAAAAAACTTGAAAGCACATTTATAATTCTGTAATTGATTGTGTGTTTGTTTGTTTTTATAAAACAAAATATAATATTTTGCCGTCGATAAATTCAACGAACATGCAAGTTATTTGTTCAAGATTAATGGAGTTCAATTGCAGAAAAATCTCACTTATTCACTATGAAATTATCTTCATATGTCAAGGATAAAATGAAGTAAAAATTATTGCCACTTTGAAGCGCTGTTTTCCTTTTGTTTTTGTTTGTTTTGATCAAATTCAATTCTTTTGACTTCCAACTTTACAGCGTTTGTCTAAAGGCGGCGTATTTTCAAAGCCATGTCTCTGATTTTTGTCGCCTTTGAATTGCATTTCATTGCACCGTAGGCTTCAGGGTTTAGGTTACCAGAAAGTTCACAAGATGGAAAGTCTTTTTACATTTTAATAGCCGTTTTTAGTAGACGTAGTAGCTTATAACAGAACAACTCTATAAACTAATTACGATTTTGAGACGGCAATACCACAAAATATTGACGGCTAGTTGGGAGAAAATATATTCGGTATTGGCGGAGTCGCGAAGCTGTCAATCAAAAACCATGTCTCTACCGGTGAAATAGAGCATAGCTTTTTTGAGTGAATCAACCAATCAGAGCTTACGTACTATCTAAGCTATATTATAATGAATAATAAGCTTTTTCTCGATCGTAACTATTCTGATATACTTAGGAAAGGTAAAATTGTAATATTTCAACAAATAAACCGTAACGCAAACAAATTAATAATTTACTTCATTTAAAAAACTTGAAAAAAGAAGACAGACAAACAGGCAATTGAACAATAAAAAGAGAAATAAATTTGAAAAACATATATATCTAAAATAATTAAATTGAACAAAACATCAATAAGAAATTCAAAGAAACTCTAACTCTAATTTTTAAATGTTGTATAAAGCAGTATTTTTCCAGCTAAAAACGTTTCTCTTATCCATACATAATCCTCTAATCCATCTAAGTATTCAACTTGCCATAGGCATGTCTTATAAATGTTTAAATGTTCTTATAAAGTTTTGACATCAATTCAAAAGCCTGTTAATATAAGTAACTTGCATGATATACCTGCTGAATTAGAGCTCTCTATGAAGATAATCGTCATTAAACTAAGCGATTTAAACCATTGCATTGGAATAGCCCAAAAACAATTTCGAGGAACTATTACTTAATTATTTGTCACTTTTTAACATTATACTTGAAATACCTGTCGGCTTAAGTGAGATATACCGGCTATGTTATAACTTGTATGATACACCTACTGAATTAGAACTATGATGATGATGAAGATAATCTTCACTAAACTAAGCGATTTAAGCCATTGCACTGGGATAGCCCAAAAACAATTTCGAGGAACTATTACCTTATCATGTGTCACTTTTTAACATTATACTGAAATACCTGTCGGCTTTAGTCGGGGAAATACCTATTTTATATTTCGCTGACGGTTTATCTGAATAAAAGGTTATTATTGCTATTATTGCTATTCTGTCAAACGTGTTACAGATATTACTCGCCGAGGTTTTTTAGTTTTATCTTTCTTCTTCTTCTTGAAAATAAAAATATAACATAAAACTAGCTACCATTCGTTATCATTGATATTTGATGCACATAAATATATGAATCTAGGTCGTTCTTGCATGTCTTGTCTTTCTTTTTCTTTCCGTTTTTTCTCTGCATTAGATAAAAACAACTAATAGCTATGTTCGTTATGATTTTTTTGCAGCATGTGGCTATATATCTTTATCGCCGCGTGTTTCCTTTCTTCTTCTTTTTTTATATTTTATGTTAACTCTCCAATTGGTTAATTTAAGAGTTGATTGGACAGAAAAGCGCAATCACTTTATGCAAATCATACCGAGTGATGTTTGTGGATTATGACGAGCTTAATTGAAAACGTATTAGCACTGCATAGAGGGAAACGACTGACCTTGGGCGAGCAACAGCTATTCAACGACAATATAAACCTAAGGATTTGGGGCATCTTTCTCAAGGTAATGTAACATTTTGTAATGGTTTTACCATAGAGAGGCTAGATAGACTGTTTATAAATACGCCAAAAAGAAGAGATAAAATATCCTGCTGTATTTATATTATCTATTAGTACATGCAATCCTATTCGTATAGAATGCTTTCTGCCCGCGAAAGAATAACCAAACTAATACAGGTACTAATACAATCTCTCATTTATATATTTCTTTTACATATAAAACATTGCCACCTTTCCTTCCAAATTAATGTTGCCATAAAATGATAATGAGGGCCGTTAGTTAGATAACTATTGCAGTTATTGTCACCTTCGATATATGGGGATTTTATTGTATTATATATATTGAAGGAATTAATAGAAAGCGCGCGCGTGTGATGTGTACAGTTAGACCCCGTCTACACGGATCCGGATACTTTTGAAACCGCATACTTTTTGATGCGAATCGGCTTATCGTCCACACGAATCCATTGAATCCGGTCACCGAAACCGCATACTTTTACTTGAATCCTCCGGATACGCGGATTCGTGTGGACGCAAATATTTCTATGCGGTTTCAGCCGGATCGGATTCGTGTAGACAAGGCCTTATAAAGCACGCGGGGATTGACAGAACACGAGAAAAGTATTAAGAAAACGCTTCTCTAGTGTTCTAACAATAACCAAGTGCTTTATAATTTCATACAGCAAAGAAAGCAAGTTTTCTATTTCTTTTATAAAATACAAATTGACATATTTGATCAACATGCAAACGGCCGGCACAACAGCCAATCAGAATGTGCGAACTATAATAGTAACAGTTATTTTATAGTGTATTATATCACATTGATAGGTCAACCGTACAGCACCAAATAATAACTCCCCTAATATATATATCTTATTAGACAGTTTGATGTGTAATATGGCTGGATATTTTACGAGTGAAACGCTGCATTTTGAAAGAGCCTCCGTGCTATTACACATCAAACTGTTTAATAAGTTATTTATTAACCAATCAAAAGGTTTGTGTTCTTTTATAATGCGAAATATTATTTTACTTGATGGCTAGATAGACGAGTAAAAACATCGCTAGATATTTTTACTCGATCCAGTCCTACTCCTGCGATATTTTTACTCGTCTATGACTAGTTGGATAATAAATTGCAATATTGAAAAGGGGGATGGTCAGAGTACAATCATTTCAGCAGTGAAAAAAATGATTTTGTTAAAGTCGTGCCAACTCGATTGTCGAATAATTTAGTTAATTTGAATTTTTGGTATACAGCTATTTAAAAAAAACCTTGAATAGTGCATTCCAAAACCAAAGTGCATTGTGGAAAGCCAATGGTTTACTTAGTTTCGTTAAACGAAATCTATTTCCAATGGAATGCACTAAGGATAAAATAAATGATTATTATTATATAATTTACTTTAAACAATATTATATGACATAAATGCATTTCGGTCTTGCAATGCACTATTTAGTATGCAGTATTCAGTATTCTACGTTTTATAGCACGGAAGAAGCCAAAATCTTCGTCCTATACCTAAATCCATTCGACGCACCTGTGTCACCAAATAGGTAGAATCGACTTCACTTTTTAAAAGTCGCTTTTACCATTTCTTAAGATATAAGCACCAAAGAGGCTGACCACTCTTAAAAATATTTTTCTTTTTTTTCCTCTGTCGCTGTCCTTTGTTAAATTTACCATAATTAGGAAGACTACATAGAAAATTATAATAGCCTATAGACAAAATATCACTATACTGGTCTATACTATAAGCAGGAATTGATTTAAAAATTCTTTATAGATATTTTACAATCAGACATCTGACTATATAAACGTGATTATATTTAAGATTATAGGAGTCGAACGCAATGTAAAAAAGAACTACAAGACTCAGAGCTATAAAGTGATTATATATAATTAGCTTGTTGGATTTTGCTTTTGTCCTTGAGAAGAAGTGTTTGGAATAAATTGCCTTGATCGCGGAAAATATTGATCAAAGAGATAGTAAATGTTATGGCAACGTACGGTGTTGTTTATAGAATCGAGCTGACTTTTAAAGATACACAAAAATATAAAGTACTATAAGGCTATCTATCAATTTCAGTTGTAGATTGCTGCATTATTATTGTTTGTAAATATTCAGATCTTCTCAAAACAAATGAGAATAAATTAGCATTGGTTAAATAACAATAAATGCAATAAGTTGATTGCCCAATGTGTATATTCAAGCTGTTTTTACAAATTATTATTGATTATTACTCGCAACCCGAGCAATTACTGAAAAATATACACATTAAAAGTATACACGCACAAAAATAACTCTACAATTTGACAACAGGATAACACGCTAGTATCAAAATAGCGTTAATAATAATAATAATAATAATAATAATAAACATCTTTATTCCAACATGACAATTATAGTGGTTTACAGAAGGGTCCTCTACGTTAAATACTAAAATAGAAGAATTCATAAGCTAAGAAGTTAATGTACTTTAATAATTTATGGATACGGCTCAAAAAAGGCATGGATTATACATATTTTAAGTGCATATCACACAACTTAGTGAGACAATTGTACTTCCTACCGGTGCAATTTACCTCCTAGTAAAGTAATGTCAAAATTGTAGGTCTGTTTTATCTGTATCTTTTTTTTTTGAAGAGTTGTATGAGTTTGAAAGCCATTATATTAAAATGAACAAAAGACATATATGAAGGAAGCAATTAATGAAGAAAGAAAGGAAGGATGGGAGGGATGGATGGATAGAGGAAGGAAGGAAGGAAGAAAGGAAGGAAATAAGGAAGCAACAAATGGGGGCAGTTGGAAGTAAACATCAATAAGAGAACCATTTCGAAAGTCAAGTTAAAAACATTTACTGAGCAATTTTCGATCTCAATTATACAATTTGGTTCATGGTTGCGGCTCTTGAAAGTTTGTTTTTCGGCCTTTTCAATTCGGCCTTTTACACCGGATACATTTATTTTAATTATAAATCAATTGAAGAGTGCGTTGTTTAAAAAAAGTGAAGGAGACGTTTTATATGCATATATAAATGAATCTCACTCACACGGAACTTTCCAGAGAGGTAACACGGAGTGTTTTAATATAACTATTTTCAAAGGGAAGAAATATACGTGTTTTGAACACAATGCACAAAAAGAGATAGCTACACTGACGTGTAATTGAATTAATAAGTGCTTTCAACATCCATTATGCTTATATAGCAACAGCACATAAATGAGATGAATGATTAATAAATATGGTAAACGTCTAGAATATTCCATGAAATATAATGCAATGGCTTGTTGGATAATTTCAATAAAACACAACTGCAGAAGCTCAGTGACAGAAAGAGTTAAAATTCAGAGTGGAGCCTTTAAAGTGCAAGCAAGTACATTTCGTAGGAATTGAAGCATCGTTACTAAAGAATACTGAAAATAGATTTTGAGTTGACTTATTCGATTTGAATTTGGTTATTATCAGGAATTTAAGGTAAACAAACAGTAGAAAAACTATATAGATATTAATAAATGGGTGCGCGGAGATATGACATTTATCTTTGAGTGTCCAACTTGATATAAAGATTGAACACACGAAGATAAAAGGTTATATATCCGCTTGTCCATGTATTAATCTGTTTATTATATAGCATACATTGTTTTAAATCAAGAAATTATTTTAAAATTAATGTTGAGAACAGAGACACTTATATTTAATAGAAATGTCAACATTGGACACATGTGTGATACGATTTTTATCAGTGAACGAAATCCCTATAACACACTGTAAGTTTTATAATAAAATGTGTTTAGTAATTTTTTTTAGGCAAATTAAGAAAACAACGAAACCAAACACAGTTTAGTCGGCGAAACGAGAGAGTGTGAAAGCAAGCCTATCTACATACAATATCTATTTTGATTTTACAGTGAGGATACTCGAACCGTGAACGCTTTGAGTTTTTTTGTTACTTTTTTTAACCCACATCCCTTGAGTGAATAGATTAGAAATAAGTTTTATTATGAACACATAGTGTATTTGAGCTCAATGCTTCATTTTTAGAGGTTTTGAAGCATTAGAAGGTTCAGAAAATAATAACATGAAAAAAGTCAAGTGTTCACGGTTCGAGTATCCTCACTGTAAATATTTATTTTGTTATTTTTTAAGATGTTTCTAAAGATATAATATATGTAGAACTCAAATGGGCAACTGATGTAAGAAACGCCAACAACAAACAATAGCTAAAAATATTTATTAGAACATATTTATAAAACAACAAAAGGCCTCCTTAAACGAACAGGGTCAGTCAATCCCCATAGGACTGCTCAACTTATATATATTTGCATGTGAACACATAATCAATGTACTTCTGATGATGGTTATCGGATGATGACCGAAATATCACTTTACTAGTAAAATGTTTAAAAAATGGCTTCTCGTTTTCACATTCTTAATTCTGAATATAGCTAATTCAATTAACTTTGTCGCTGATTTATAATGCCTAAAGCCTAATCGTCAGACCGAAAGGGATCGTGGGATATCTTTTATCGAGGCGAATGAGGCGTGCAAAGCGTGTAAAACATTCAACGTGTATTTGCAAGTGTTCCTCAGTGGAAACAAAAACACAAATTACGGTTTAGGAATCTTGAAAACTCATGACATTTTAAAATCCCATGACCACTTTCGCTCTCAAGATTAGGCTTTAGGCTTGTTTCAGCGACGAAGTTAATTGAATTAGCTATATATGCCCGAACAAATATTGTCAATAGTTATAAAATACGAGAAAAGGGAAAAAATCTAACAATGTGTACGTGTGTGTTCAATATTTAGATTCATTGTGTATAAGAGACATATAATCATAATGATGTCCATTTGTACAGTGCAGATTCGAAACGTTTTCAAATGCGCTGTTTAATCATACGCGGACATAAGAAATATACAGGAGTTAACTGATTTCATTATAAATATTTACACAAGTGATTACAGTGGAACCCCGTTAATCCGGCCACCGAAGGAACAGCCCAAAGTGGCCGTATTAACGTAGTGGCCGCATTAAGCGGGTAAATTAAAAAAAAAAATGTATGGCCATGCATTTCGTAGGGACCTAAAAAACTGGCCGCAGTAACGGGGTGGCCGTATTAAGCGGGTGACCGTAAGGCGGGGTTCCGATGTATTTAAAATCGCGTGCGGTCGAGAAATTCACACCGTTTCTCGATAATAGCGCGCTTTTTCTTAAAAAACGGCTGGATATTCTTACTCTTTGCAAAAACGTTTGTACTTCTACTAAAACATTTATCCACCTTAAGCTCAGCGACTATCGGTGAACTGAAAAACCTTGACTCCGTCTCAATGAATATTCACCGACATTCAGTTCGCCTTAAGCAACTAATTGTCAAGTATGGCTAGCCAGATTTAACAAAATTCAAAAAAACTAAAATATTATATCAATGCAATGCAATATTTATCAACAAAAGCTGTTCAATTCAGTGAAAATTGTTCAATGTAATGCCGCATACTTTCCATTCAATGAAAGATGTTTGGCATAATGCTTAACGTTTCAATAAATTGAATGACGTTCATTAGCGTTTTGGATTGAGAAAAATCATTGAATTGAAATAATATTTTTAATTATAAATTCAAAAGTAAGTTTTTGAATATTGCTACATTTTGCTCATCAAAGGACTGCTACAGGAGTTAACTGATTTCATTATAAATATTTACACAAGTGATTACAGTGGAACCCCGTTAATCCGGCCACCGAATAATCCATAATCATAGGAGTGAGTGGTACATTAAACTCCTATCGGCTTATCACGATAATTCGAATGTCTTCAACTTATCACGATAACACTTATCTGGTCTTATGATCTTATCTGGTCTTATGGTCTAATAGGTTCTTAGTTTTTACTAAGTATTTTGTTATTTCTTCATCAACAGATGATCAATACAGACATACTCCATGCCATTGGTAAGTACAATCAGTCACAACTTCTTTGCATTACCTTTGTTTGTTAGACTTTTATTTTTTGTTATTGTATCTGTCTGTCTGTCTGTCTGTTTGTTTTAACAAACAAACACACATTTTTTTTTTCATTAAAATGTTTGGAAAATCCATGACAGAGATAGTAATTTCCTCGTTCTTATGCAACTCACTACTGTCCTATCTTTATATCTAAGCAAAGGAACTTTGCCAAGCTTAATAAGAACACAAGTCAGCTGATTATGCTATGCGGCATACTATAGAATATATCATACTTGTGAAATGGTACTTGGCACTATTTTTCACTATATTTCTAATTACTTTTTTCACAAATCTTTTTTTTTCTAATCACATCTCTATATGTAAGCACAAAAACTTTACCAAGGTCAATCCGACAAGTCAGCTGATTAGCAAAAAGAATAAGATAATTCCCCAACTAACAAGCAAGACAATGTAGAATCCAAACGAGCAGAGAACTGGGTACTAGTTTTCTAAATTAATCTAATTACAAAATTAATCATATCATTGGAAAGAGCACATCAAGATATACAAGGTTCTAAAGTTTGGTTAAATTTGGTTGAATACTGGGTTAGAGGCAGTCTTTGAAAACCTTGAAAATTTACAAAGAAATGTATGGATTGGATGGACACTGTCCATCCAAACCATACATTTCTTTGTAATTCTTTGGACATTTAAAATGCTCTCATTTTGTTTGACACAAGAGAGAAGTTTATTCCCAATAATTATAAATCTAACAAATCATTATTAAATTGACAAAATATGAATAAACTTTACCAAGGTCAATCCGACAAGTCAGCTGATTAGCAAGAACAATCAGATAATGAATAAAATAGAAGAATATGCATAATTGTGAAATAGTGCTTGGAAAATATTAGTTGCCTAGATATATCTGTCGTATGAGTTGTTTTAAACAAGAGATGCCCTATATAGATGAAAAGAAATGGTCTGTGCTTGGTATGATCTGTGTCTAAATAGATTACTACAGTCGGTGTGTCTTTGAACAGTAATTACCGCTACAGGTAACTGAATTTTGATAACCACATTAAGTAGTGTTTGTATATACCATGTACTATATGAACTAATATGCCATGCATTTACGGGGTAGTAACAAGTTTCTAGAGTCATTTTCCGTCGTCCGTGATGGCTTCGAAACGTCATAAAATTATTTCCTTACTTAGTCTCATTTTTACATCTTTCCGTGAAAAAATAGTACGCAAAATACATATTACATGTTGGTAGTTAGTAGACTACACTGTGGCCTTCATAAATCCGTGACTTAACAATTCCACAATGTAGAATGCAAACGTCGATCATTGAATTATAACAGGTTGTAAAAACAACTGCAGTTTCTTGTGTTTTAATCACATAATCTTGACTCTTCTAGTCTCTTTGTATCTATCATACCAACTATTAAGCACTACATGTACCAACAATTTTTGAAATGCGACTTTCTCCGGGTACGCATCAACCCAACGGAAAGAGCGAACGATTTGATTTTAACAAATTCCGTTTTCATGTTCTCTTGGCCTCCTACTTTCCTACTTTACTTCCGTGAGGTCTAATCATTTGAATATTAATTGTAAATCAAGCACTTAGCCTCCTCCACAGGCAGCTTCTTTTGTACTTTTGGGCTTCCTAACTCAGAGACTTCTTTGAAACAGGAAGTCCAATAAAAAATGAGAAAGGAGTATATTAGAGGCAAGGTATAGCAACTTTTGCTTATGTGTGAATCTTATGTGTGAATCTCCCCAATTAGTATAGGGCACTTGTGTCTGCGCGCTAAACACTTTGAGACTTTAAAAAGTGATTTATTTATTTATTTTATTTTAGCTATTTTAACACGTTGAGTACTGCTCCAACTATGGCTCCCACTATGGTCCCCCGTTCGAAAGTACCAATTATAAAGTATTATCAAAAGTAGCAATTCTTTTTAAGACTTAGCATTTACGATATCAGAACACTTAAGATATTGTTTCCTAACAGTGTTTGGTTCGTTACGCTACTCGAGAAATGTTTTTGTTTTAATTAAAATTCGGCAAAAGAAATGGACGTTAGGTCATATATAATCGAATTTCCAGCTCGTTTCGAAAAATCAAGATCTACTATGCTCGCAAAAATTGCTCTTTTGGAACTATCACCTTTCGCCGCAAAATTTTGCCCTGGGATACTAATAGCATTCAAAAGAATTTGCAGTTTAACACTTGTCATAATGAATGGTATATTTGCATAATAGCACAAAGTTGAAACTGAGGCCTCGTCTACACGAATCCGATCCGGCTGAAACCGCATAGAAATATTTGCGTCCACACGAATCCGCGTATCCGGAGGATTCAAGTAAAAGTATGCGGTTTCGGTGACCGGATTCACTGGATTCGTGTGGACGATAGGCCGTTCGCATCAAAAAGTATGCGGTTTCAAAAGTATCCGGATCCGTGTAGACGGGGTCTGAAGAAATGAAGAATAACTGATACAAATGCAAATATTGTGTCGCGATTAAGTTATCTCTATTTTCTAAAGCTAAGCGGCTCAAAACGTCACTAGTAAAGTTAGTTATCGTTTACTTAATTTTCAATAATCTAGCAGTATGGTAATAGTTGATGGCAAATGATAGAGTAAACGCACTTTTAAAATCCATGAAACATAAATAGTACAAAATAGGTGCTAAATCATGCTAATTCCTTTGTTGTCATCAACACTTTTCACTGAGTAATTAGTAATATTTGTTTCACGGATTTAGTACGTCTACTCTAACATGTTAACACTTTTTAATATAGAAAATTGAATTAACGACTAAATACAGGTACAGAAACGTTTTTACAGAGCATTATGCTTCAAGTTGCAAGATCTCTATAAAACAACAAATTGTACTAGAACTACTGAAAGTGCATTGCAAGTGAACTATCGATTGCAAACATTTAATTTAGACACGTCGGCGACAAAAAGACGAAGAAAAAATAAAATAAAAAAATGGCGGTTTTTTTACTTATTATAAGTTCTACGTAATTGCGGAGCAAGTCAACTCACCACAAAAACGTTCACGTATTGGAAGATGTCTGGAAACTTACAATGGGCGATGCGTAGAAACACTGATGAATGTGAGACCACAACACCGTCATGACTCAGATAACAACAGACTTCGATTCTATGTGGTTAGTGGTCGATCCGCAATCATAACGATAACGATAACGACGAACAAAAGTGAGAAATACCTGAAAATTTGAGGTAAATGGGCTTCGAAAACAACACGAGACACTGACCGGAGTCGCCCTTTTCAAAATAGCCAACCAGAAACTCATAAGTGGTTGACACGTGCAACCACTGTACATTTCTTTTGTTCTATATGCTCCAGAATATTCCAATTATTTGGTTGAATTTTTTCCCCGTACTTATTAAAGTCTTGTTGCTTTAGAACTCTCAAATTGATATTAAGGAATATAATATAAAGTCTCCCGTTCCAATATTTGGTCTATCTCCTCTGAATGCCACTATATTTAGCAACAACTTTGAAGCAGCCATCTTGATTTGAGCTATATGGTATTAATCCCTAATTTGCATATCTGCATGAATATTCTGAAGCACAGGTATAGTGCTGTACGTTTCGACCTATTCTCTGAGCTAACTAAGATCCTGTAGAGTACGTTTTGAGTTAGAACCCAGAGAAATTAAACCATAATACAGTGGTACCTCTATTAAGCGGTCACCTGTTTTAAAAGCGGTCACCCTCTATTAGGCGGCCGCCACAATAAAAAAAGTCCCAAATCTATTCCTATACCTATTCTATACCTCTATTCAGCGGCCTACCTTTATTAAGCGGCCACTTTGGAAAGTCCCGAGGGTGACCGCTTAATAGAGGTACCACTGTATATCTGAAAACAATATTTGAGAAAAAACTAAGAATCGGGAAAAGTTACTGGAATGCATGTAGATGATATTAGACCATTCCATTCAACCTCAGCCACGATATCGTGTAATACATTCTCTTGAATTAGACTATGAGCTGTAGTCAAATTCTAAAGAATATATTACGCGCTATCGAGGCTGAGGTTAATCGACGAGAACCGTGAAAAGAAGTATTGTAACATTGAATAGTATGTGAAGAGAAGGTCATTCAAAAAACATTTGTGAAGAAGAGATAGATATCTACAAAGAAAATATATTATGGTTATAACAAAGATATGGATGCTTCTAGATAGAGACTTAATAACCCTCTCCCATACAGATATCAACGGTTAGATAAAATTGTTCTCGAAAATTCTTAGAAAATTTCAACAACTCTCAGTATTCTAAGTATAAACTATTAAATACAAATTACGTATTAGAATATATGAAGGTATAGTACATATTGAGCCGGAGAAACTACCAGAAATCTAATGTTTAGAATCTAAATTTTGGACATTTAAAAACCCACATACACTCTAATTTTCCCGGTCTTGAGTTTAATTTCTGCTCCAACTGTTTTCTTAGAAACCGACGTAACCCACACAGCTTGTTGAAAGTACTAGAAATCGGGCGTATATTACAACTTCATTTAATCAAAATTATGATATGCAATTAGTACTTTATTACACGTTATACATTTAATTTTTCACACTTTGTTATATTTAAAATAAGAGCCAATGAGAAAGCCAGGAGTGTTTCCCTGGAAACAATGGTGATACGGTTTATTTTTTCACACCATGTATTAAAAGTACAAATGTCGTGAGATTTAGAACAAATATATACTATTACTAAACACACTTGTAAACTGCACATGTATATAGTTCGAATCTTAATGCTTTTGACTTATTTTTACCTATTACGTACATTTATCAAAACATTTTCCGTTAATGAATCAAATCGTATATTTTTAAAGGTTTTGAAAACTAACTTAAAATATAATGATTTTAAAATTAAAAGGAATTTAGGATTGGATTGTAAACACAATTACTGTCCTGCTGAGAACTTTTAATAACTTGCGAACGCAATCAAACTGTACGTTTACAATTCGTCAACGACAGAAAGTTTGAGCCGCAACCCTCTCCGCAAACACAATATCTTACAAAATAAATATTTTACTTCATAATAATTTAAATTTCTTTACAAAGAAAAATAATGATAAAAATGTGGAAAAATATCACGCTTGTTTGCGAGAATGTTTACATAGTTTTAATGCATTTCGTTGAATAATTTATTAACAATGTTTACTGCAGGTACGGACGAAGTTCACGTAAATGAATGCATCCTTTGTTCACGGCAAATCAATTTGTAACATTCGGGATTCAACAAAGTGAATAATGAGTTACTGTTTCGAGCCGATAACATCCTCCAAAACACCAACTCCTTTAACAATCTTTCACATTTTTTCATTATTGTCATTTTAAATAAGTCTCAAAGAAATATTAGTGCATTTTTCGTAAACTTGCTGTGGTCATTAACAAACGATTTGGGCCTTCCACTTGTCTCAAATAAATATATTTGTAACGTAAACCAAGGAAAGTTCGAGAAGAGGACTTTAATGGCCTATTACACAACTTAAATAAACTAACTACAAATTATAATTGAAACCTTTTAAAAGCTAATAAAGAATTCACAGAAGTCTTGAGAATGACTATTTTTATCAAAAACTGTTACATGTTTTGAAATTTTGCGATGCCTTTAGAATGACTTGATTTAGCGGAACATTAATTGATATGACGTGTGCCTATGTTTTTACAGTGGAACAGACTAGCACACAATTAGAATTTGTTTAAAAAATATATTTAAAAATTATTAGAACACCTATTTGTATACTTTGAGTTTTTTCTGTTCTTAACTTTACTTTTTATTATAGTTTTTTTTATCAGTCAGACTTTGACATGAAATTTTAAAGGAAGGCAAACGCAAAGAAGCCACGAAGTCGAAACGTCGTACACGCTAACAAAACACAACGCTTACACGTATTTGTATACTTTGATTTTTTTCTGTTCTTTGCTTTATTTTTATAATATTTTTTTTTCGTTTTGATCAGTCAGACTGTGATATGAAATTTTAAAGGAAGGCAAACGCAAAGAAGTCACGAGATCAAAACGTTGAAACGTCGTAAACGTTAACCAAATTACTTTTTAGAGCACGAAGCGGTAAACCTGGCAAACAAAATTCATGTTTTCTTCTTCTAAAATATCATCGAAGAGGTCACTGAGCAAAAGTGGATTCATATCTTTGTTGTTCTACTCAGATGGAAAGCTCTAGTATATGCCACAATTGACAATTTACTCTCAGTCCAACAATGTGAAAAGGTTAACATCAAAGGATTTCATAACAAACCCCATGTCATTATAAGTTTTGATGATTATGACTATGTTGCTTTTAATATAAGATAAATGGAGAATAAACCCCACGGAGAACTTGTTCATTGAATTGACAATCCATTGGTTGAACTAGAGCATCCCTAGCTTGGTAATATACAGCAATGGGGCTACTATAAATATTTGATATGGTGATAGTTCTTCGCCCCTCTATATTTATGGAAAGTGTGGTAGTTGCAGCATGTATTCCCACTTAAGTCTTGGAAATACATCTAGCGCCAGTACTGTTGGTCTTTTCTACAGAGACTATTGAAGACTTTGTGCTAGCACATAGTTATCTAACGATACATTGAAGTTATTTTGGCGTGTTTCATTTTCAGCTCGAGAGATCATGCCTTCTCCACAAAAACAAGCCCAGCATACAGTGTTCTGCCTGGTTGTAGTCTCGATGTCTCTAGCACTTCAACTATGCGGAGGTAAGCAAATAAACCTTGCAATTTAACGTAAACAGTACCGAAAAAGTTTGAAAAGTATTTTATGTTAACTTTCATTTTTTGTATGATTAAAATCAAACGTTAATGTAAATCTGCAGAATGAATACAATGATCTCTTTACTATAACTACCTGAAAAGCTTTTAAAAGTATGTTATTTCTAAGTTTAACCTGCACCACAAACGTCGTGATTTTCAGTGAATATTTAAGAATAGATTAACTTAAAAATCATCTGGTATTTCTTGTAATAAGTCTTCCATATTACCTTAAAATAGAGTACAGCTAAATGTCATTGCCATCAACTATCTGAAAAGCTTTTAAAAGTATGTTATTTCTAAGTTTAACCTGCACCACAAACGTCGTGATTTTCAGTGTATATTTAAGGACATATTAACTTAAAAATCATCTGTTATTTCTTGCAATAACTCTTTCATATTAACTCAAAATAGCGGACCGCTAAATGTCACTGCCATCAACTACCTGAAAACCTTTTAAAAGTATGTTACTTCTAAGTTTAACCTGCACCACAAACGTCGTGATTTTCAGTGTATATTTAAGGATAGATTAACTTAAAAATCATCTGTTTTTTCTTGCAATAACTCTTTCATACTAACTCAAAATAGCGGACAGCTAAATGTCATTTCCATCAATATTAATAAACCAATCTTTTTGTTCAACTTCGTGGTTGTTAATGGACCAACTACAAATTGAATTTCTATAGCTCCTGTGAAGTTGACAAATAACACAGTTAGTGATTTCGGCAAGATAATACAATTCGAAAAATTGATGAGTTTTCGGTGATATTTACTACGGCCGTAGAAAATTCTAACACGCTGACGTAGTTTTTGAGGTTTTTCTAAAGTCATCAAAGACTGCATTAGTCTAAATATGAAGCTTGAAAATGTCAAAATTTTAACATTTAGAGTTGAGATTGACATAAATGAAGGTTATTTTTATAAACGTAAGATTTAACACTTATAGTTGAGATTGACATAAATGAAGGTTATTTTTAAAAACGTAAGCTTATTTTTTCAGAAAGCCAACTAAATAAATTCATTATTTGTTCAATACCTTTATATTTTCAAGTTAAAATTGTCTAAATAAAATACCACTGAACGTTGATGATCGATATTCCAAAAAGTATCAATGAAGCTGTTAAATAAATAAAACCAAAAAAATTATTGGAGTTAAGAAAATATCACCCTGGAAACGGAACGACATTTATTAAGTTTATTTATACTAGATTGTATTTATAATCTTTTTGCCGTTAGCAAACCATACAGATTTACAAGTGAAAAATCAAGATAACAAATAACCTCTGGTACCCAGGGTAGAAAAAATATACATTCAAATTCAGAAAGGTTGAAGTATACAATCATTTACAGCTATTTAAAAGAGGTTGAATGGTGAATACTAAACTGAGTATCAGGTATCTGTCGCAATCAAAGCTACAGTCCACACTCTGAAGCCTGCAAAGGATGTTTTTTTTTTTTTTCTACTCTTGTTATCGATTTTTTTTTAAACAAATGAAACAAATATTTATTTAAAAAGCGCGTAATAAATCATATATTCAGTTCATATTACCGACATCTTTTGCAGGTTTCAGATGGTGGACTGTAGCTTCGGCTGCGACAAGGATGTTTTAAATAGGTGTAGAAAGCACACCGATCTATTTAGCATTTCTATTTTAAAGTGACAAAAATTAAAAATGCATTTTGGTCTTAAAATGCACTACTCAATAACCACAAGTCAACTTTTTTGAAAGCGCTGTATACAAATATCTAATTTATTCAAGTATCTAACGGATATGCAATTTCTAAATGGGCGTTCAAAATGTTCAAAATAAATGACTACTTTGAAACGAGTGTTTATGTGGTATAAAAATACATTGTTAGCAGTGTATGCTAGAAACTTCCGTATTAAGTAACCTGGTTTTCTGAAGGGCCTGGGTCCTACTCTATCGCTTCAGTATTAAAGTGCATATGAAGTGAACGAGATTGAAACAGTTTCTTAAAGAATAATATCTAAAAAATATATTCTGAAAGTATTACAAGAATCCGTTAAAAACTCTCGATTTTATAGCCATTTGAGTTTACCTATTTTTTTATCTAAAAAGTAATACTTGAATCGCGCGGCCAAAATAGGGCTTGTGACGTCACGTTGGTTGCAGTGTTTTGTGTTTTTTACATCTCATTAGATATTTGTTTATATATGTCCTATACAACTGATGCAATCTTTCGGTAATTGAGTGTACGTATTAAAACACAAATATGTACATGAAACTAAAGCCGCAGGATTTTTAAAAGAACGTAAAATGGACAAATTATTATTTCACAGTAGTCTTACATTACGAGGTTAAGAACTAACCAATAACAAAAATGTTTAGAGATAATTTTTGGCGTTCATGACGCAATTTCGCCCTTCAGAAAAGTAAAATCAATTCGTAAATGAATACATTTTTCAATATTTTATGGGTGCCTTCCATTCAAAGAAAATAACAAATTCCGGGTGGAAATTCAAATGGAAACCAAAATCATTGTAAAAAAAAAAATTGAAAATTGTAGAACAAGCTTTGAGGTTGTCGTCTTTTTCGAAAATCTCGGGGAAAAAACGGAGATTTTTTTTTGTATCATTCACATACTTTGCCTATATCTTAGTTCTTAATTCTGACCATCAATTGCATGCAGCCATTTTGTTTACAAATGGGACTGGCGACAAGTAATTATGATTAAAATTTATATTGAAGTTTATCATAACTGGAAAAGAATGTTTTATCCGAAAGCGGAAATGTTCAATTTTCAAACCGTTTTTTGTTGTTAAATGGAAAGTTCCTATATAAGGAAGTTAAGATAGTGTATATAAGTCGATCAAAACCTGACACTCCCGCAACGATGATAAAGCTGATTAATTACTTACGTTTAATAAAGTAACTTTAGATAGCTATTTTTTATAAGGATGTCGAGAAAAAGCATCTCGAAAAAAGATACGAAGATATTGAAGTTACATAGGTGGAAACCTTGGTTTTCTTAATATTGTAAGATAACAATGAATACACACGCAATATTTCTGGCCAAGGTTAAAATGTAAAATTCAGATTATGATAATATTTGTTTTAATCAATTTTGTATTACTATTAATATATTCCTTAAGCTGAATAATACTGAACCAAGATCATTGGAATTGAGTATTAGCAACAAAGCATAAAAAAAATAAAATACAATAACTGAAAATATAAGTTAAGACTAAGCGAGATCTATGTCCTTTTCAAAGTCGACTGAAATTTATTGTCAACAACTAAAATATACTGTGAAAAAAATAAAAATAAAATAAAATCTTTCTTAAAACCGTTTTAAAAATATTTTAGCAATTAGTAGAATATAAAAAAAGGAACATTAAAAATGCAATATTTTTGGAAATCTAAACAGTTCAGGACAAAGTAGAATATACAAAAGAGACCAGAACCCGTTTTATATCGAAATTTGAACCTTTGTATAGCAAATTAATAAAATACGAAAAAAAAAAAATGTTCCAAATTGAAAACAGTTTAGAACAAAGTAAAAGACATAAAAAGGGAGACGACAATTCCTTTCAAAATTGAAACAATTGAAATACTTTGAGTGGCTATTAAACAACCTGATACTTATAAAGCTAATATAGTATTCTAGAAAATGAACACACTCTGATTGCATATTATACGGTGGTCTTCTAAAGCACTAAGGATTATCTCAAACCAGTACTGTCTGATAATAAAATTAACCACGAAAGAAAAAACCTTTTTGCGTAGTTGTTACTTCGAAGCGGTATCTGGCGGGAATCTTATCAGTTCTGCCAAATAGGATTTCAAATAAACTGACAGTGTTTAAGCACAAAATAACACTTTCACCGGCTTACGTTTAACCAACCAATTAGATAATCATCAATAGTGTTAGTAGTATAAATCTCTTCGCATATATTATGTTATAAAATCAAATGTTCAATTTTTAATAATGTTGTGTTGACTCACTCAGCATTAAATTCACGTAAATGCAAATATGAGACTCTTAAAAACTCATTTGAAAATCAAACAGGAAGTGCAAAGAATTATATCTCAATTTATATCGTTAAGTGTTTCATGTTAAACTTTCATTAGATAATATTTATAGGAATTAATAAAACTAATTATCAAATATTATTTTAATTGACCTACGGAATTTTCGGTTTGAAAAAAGACCTTTTGGCTTTTGTGTTTTGTAAGAAAAATCGTTATTTCCTTATCGGTGATATTATCATTCGATTGGGGGAGACCGATCCACGGTTTAAAACCTCATTATTAAATATTCATTGACAAGTATGGGTATAATGGCAACATATGGCGAGTAGAAAGGATATATAGCCGACAGACATTTAGTTTAGTTCATTTGTTAAGGTAACAACAACCGATTATGGCTAGACGTACTTGCTTGGTTCTATATATTCTGGATGTGTTTTTCCCGCTTCTTTTGCATTCCAAACCTTCTTGCAGTAAGTAATAATTATTAATGTACATATGTACCTATATAAAAAGATAGATTGATTGATATGTGCATCCGTTAGCAACATATAAGATTTTTGGAAATGTTGTATTTCAGTTTTACTTTTTTCAGATTTTCAATAATGTTCGCTATTTTCGATGTCAAATGAATGTCAAAACCATGCTGTCTTTGTTTTTCAAAAACAACTATATTCCATGCTTCCTTACACATAAAGAACCACACAATAGCAAATATTCGATATACTATCAGTATTAGCCAGAAAAAGTAGATAAACTTATGGGTCTGCATTTGAAAAAATATATATATATATATTATTTTGTCGATAAAGTCAAAAACATTTTTTTCCCCGATAAATGAGTGGACCAATTTGACAAGGAAATGCTAGCACTCAGCTTGTGTACCAGCTATTTTAAAATCCCTGTTTATAAATAAAACTGGTAAACCTAAAACTGAACTGCAATACTATTGCCGGGACATATAATGACAATGACAAATTATCGCAGTATGAATTTATCCTTACATAAAGGTGCGAGCCAACTGGAGAAGACTGACCACCATTTAAAAAGTTATCTGTTTCAATAGGAAAGTAATTAATCTTTTTCATTGTATAACTAACGTGTTATAAACACATGAAGAAGAAATTGAACACCGAACAAGAAAATGACCACCATTTTAAAAAACTATTTGTTTCAATAGAAAGTAATTGATGTCTTTTCGTTGTAATACTATTGTGTTATAAAGTAAAATCAGTTTATAGACATAAGGATTATCGAAAGATTAATACAAGAAATTGTATATTATTTGGCTAAACAAAACAATAATATATGTGTTTAGATATTAGCATTTTTGAAAGAATCTATTATTATTATTATTTTCATTTTTATTTTTCATTTGTAAGAGGTGCTTGTGAACATAAAATGTATGATTACCAACAGAGAGGAACTATTGATAGGAAATCATCATTTCCTTTTATAAATAACACTTTTTACGACCTCTAGTGCTTTTATTGTATAAGCACTGGTTATTGTTGTGTTAGTATTTAAAGCTAAAAATCTCTTAGTTTCACGCAATTACTTGAATGTACGTTGTAGTAATCAAAGGAATTATATTGAGTACAAACCGCAATAAAAGTGATTTTTTTATTATTACTTTATATAATTACAATACTATTGGAGTTCAGGGTAGAATTTTATATTTCTTCAATAAAACATTTCCAGTGGATCGAACACTGACTTTTGGATCTTCAAAATGGAGCCACGAAAACTGAAATCTTAGTGGAAAAGTCCAACTTTGTTGACATGAATCTTTTGTAAATCCAATATAATCGTAATATTGGTGTTTTAGGGTTTTCACCACACAATAATTCCAGTGCAAATTTGTTATTGTAAATCACCTATAACCACAAAGGTAGTTAGCCCTACGTGCTCCTGGCCAAATTCTGTAATTAAAGTTTCTACTTAAGTCTAATTTACTTGAACAATTCACTTGGGATTTAGAGAATTCACTCCGTATGTCCAGTACGTGACTTTAACGTGGCTGTAAAATGTGCCACAAATTAAGTGAAATTAGTACTATACTACATGGCATGACCAAATTCCAACAACCACTACCACTACCATTTTTTTTTTTCAGTCGATTTCAAATATGGCGAAATATTAAGTAAAATGAAAACTATACTACATGGTATGACCAAATACCAAATACCAATACCAAACTTTCCTTTTAAAACTAAACAAAGTGCAGCTGGACAAATGCAATGTGAATGACTGAAAATGATAATAAGTTATATGAGGATGGTTAAATCAAGCTATAGCAATTCCACTCTAGATCGGTATAATCCAAACCAACACACGACGAATAATTTATCCATCTTTTATTTTCTATACTTTTAAAGCTGTTGTATATAAGAATACAAGAAATAGATTATCTTACTTAATGCTATATGAGGATGGTGAAATCAAGCTATAACAATCCCACTCTAGCTTGGTGTAAATCCCACCAACACAGGACGGAACGATTTACCTATATATCTTTTATAATAAATACTTTTACTGCTGTTGTATATAAAAATACAAGAAATAGATTATCTTACTAAATGGTTTTAAAATTTGGTTTTTAATATATATCTCAGCATGTGGCACCGGCTATTTTATGTCTACCAGACGGTTCTACCAAACAATGGCAGGTATCTCCTGTATTATTGTATGTAATTCAGATGATTCTTCTAGCTAACAAACTAAAAATTTTGTATTAAAGGACTGAAGGTTAGAAGTTAAGGAGCATGGAGCGAAATATGTGATGTCCAAAATAGGTGTTAAAGAAACAACTTTTTTATCATTATGGAGCGAAATATGTGATGTACAAAATAGGTTTTAAAGAAGCAACATTTGTTTATTAAAATCAGTGACATTCTCGAACCTCAAATGAAAAGTTTGCGATGTCAACCACAAATTTCATGTCATCAAAAGTTACGAACAGTTTAACCAGTTAGAGATACTGAAGGTTACGAAATCGCTCTTGGTTATGTGAAAATAGTAGTTGAGGCCCCACGTAGATGCAACCAAAACTACGTGTGTTTATAATATTAATACAGTCAGAAGTCAGATTTGAGGGTTTTCACACAGCACGTTTACTGTTATTCCATAGAAATCATGTTGAGTATGTTCTCCCACCAACCAATTGTTTGGATACTGACCGAATATTGATGTGGATTGCACTGCTAATTCTGTTGTATATTATCAATAATTACTACAATATTTAGTCATATGGGACCACGTTTTAAAAGCAAACAATGAATGCTTCAAAAACTCGCTGTTTCGTACCAGCAATCTAAAAAGTACTTATTTATCCTCTTTATTGTTTTGTCAATACTTTGCTTCTACTCAATGTATGTGTTACGTATGTCATTTATCTTTGTCTTTTTATTCTTATCTGCTACTTCTTTATATCGTGCTTTCTTTAATATGTGTATTTTTATCTTCTGTCCGATAACATCTTTCTAGTAGTATCTGAAAGATGGCGGAGTGTTGATCGGTTTGCGGTTACCAAATTGACATAATAAAGATACAATTTACTCAGGTTTTGAACGAAGAGGAATGACTTAGAATTACGCAAGTACATATCAATACATATATAAGTCTTGTCTAGAAAAATCTGATAATAAACGTAATACTCTTCTGTAATATCGCACCATTGTAAATCGTTTTGATAAGATAAAAATGGCGGGAAACCTCATTTGAGGATAGATATATCAATATTCTGGCTTCTTCTAGGTTGTCATTAAGGCAATGGCAACATTCTCCAACTTTTACGAGATCGCACGTGACTACTGAAGGTTCAAAAATAACTTTTCAGAAATTTGGTAAAGAAAAACAATGTTTAATCACTTCATCTCTCGCCCTTCTCTGCCTTTTCTTTCCGTGCTATCAACTACTCAGCACCGGTAAAAACGGTGAAATACTAACAGCTGATTTTAAAACTCAAACCCGCCCTAATTTCATTTATCATTTTTAGTCTCGACTTAATCCGTTATTAGAGCTAAGAACATGTTCCGTTCAAACGAATTATCCACACGTTTCCGCCTGAAAAATATTTTAAGTGATGTGTATAGTCTTATATTTTAAGGCCCTAATACAGGATATTTCCCAGTCAATTTCCACTTTAATGTATTTGTACAATAAAATGGGTGGCATGGGTGGCCTAGCAGTGAGAGTACTGGCCTTTCACCACTGTGACCTGAGTACGTTTGATGTGTTGTTCTCTCTCAATCCACGAGGGTTTTTCTTCGGGTTATCTAGTTTTCCTCCCTCCCGGCGCAAAAATCGGCAGCTTGAGTTTGAATGGAGTATTTTTAAATATAGAATGTAGTTCGGAGTGTATGAGAGAGATAGTAGTATAGGCCCCCACCAGCTATATAGTTAAAAAAATATAGCCTGCTTTAACAAATAAAACATTTTTTTTTTTTTAACATTTTTTGAAGTTCATATACGAAAAAAACGGGAAAACAGAACTGGCGACCCAATTCTTCATTTCCCTGATAAGTATCCATGTATTTATTTCAGTATCAATTATTCATAAAACCATGTACTTTTTAGCATGTTTCACGATGACATTCGGAACAAGTGAAAGTATTCCTTCTTCTAAATGAAATAAAAGCCGATGTGCACCCCTACATCTGAACGATGACATTGAATAACAATTAAACTAATGTGAAATGACTGGAGATAGACTGCACTTTTCAATATATAGTTTAGGTAGATAGATATATAAGTACTAATGAGAAACCTGCACAAAAATTGAAGCACTTTGATGGTTTTACCACTAAGTATGTCATGTTCAATTGTCATTATTTTCGTCACGATTTATCGATACAATTATTATGATGCCCGTTCATTCAGTTTTGCTGCCTCTACACTCTGGAACTCCATACCTGATGACATTAAAACACTAAATCATTATCTTTATTTAAGTGTAAACTTAAGTCTTTCCTTTTCTCACAATATTTTATTTTATTACATTTTAGTCATGATCACTTGATTTACTTTCTGATTAAATGTAAAAATCATATGCCCAACACAACATTCTTAGTGAAAGCTTACAATGTTGTAAAAAGCATCAATTTCACAATTGTTGATATGATTAAAGTTTCAATGATTACTCTAACTTTACATTAGGTATACTTGTTATCTTACGGCGTTGAAAGTTGACTTATTTTAGTTATGACGCATTTGGACGTGCAGAGATCTGTAATAAAAATTAGTGAAAGTACATACATAGAATTAAGAAGCCGCTTTCGCCAGGGGGAGCCTTAACGAGTTCATCAAAATAATAGAGCAACAAAAATACAAAAATAAAAACAAAAAACAAATATAATCCACACACGGATCCAGAGAGCTGCTTACTTTCAGGTGTTCTATATATATATCAACGCAGTGCATACCGTGTTTTCACTTAAATCGCGCCGATGAAAATTTACATTGGTATTGGCGCTTTAGAAGTTAATACATAATATCATTATTATTCAGCATATAAATGGGAACTAGCGAGTAAACTAGTATAGGTTGCGTCGGTGTTTGATATAAACGATAGGTAATATAATGAAATTTGTAACACCGTAAAAAATGTTGACTTAACTTTACTGACGTTTCGAGCTTTAGCCCTTCGTCAGAGTATTATTATTATTATTATTATTATTATAATTATTATTCAGCAGTTACGGAAGCCTTCGAGCTGTAAATTTTCATATCAATTCTACTTTAATTCGTGTTTACTATAGCTTTATGCGCAAATTGCAATTCAACTCTCGAATAACTATACTACTCATAAATCACCCTAGCTTTTAGACCATTAGAACAATTCTAAGGAACCCCAAGCCTCCAGGTATATCGATTTATCGTGATTCTTGTTTTCGTTTTTGCGCTAATGGATTAAGTGATATTATATTAAACTTTAAATTGGACGATTGATTGCTTTTTATATACGCAAAAACTTAAAATCGCCTAACTGATTTCCATCAAAAATAGCAACAATTGTGCTGATCATTTATTAAATAATGAAATTTGACGTTGATAATATTTGCTTATAAGGATCTGCATTATTAAATTTCGTCATCATAAAGTTATTTGTAACAATTTAACATACACAGTAAAAGGACATCTATAGCTAGTATTGGTACTGATACAATGTTATCCCACATCCAATCAGGATGCTTGAAAGCCGTTGTATATTCGGCGGTATTCAACTCTTTATTTTATATGATGTGGGATAAAATAGTTGCAATAGTTCTCTCCTGACATACCGTGAATATCCCACTCGTCACTTGTATTTGCTTTGCATACACCGCACTCGCCTAAAGGCTCGAAACCATTCTATAACTACTATATACACCTATTTCAAAAATCGTTGTCCCAAACAAAGCCACAGTGCACACTCTAAAGTCTGCAAAGGATGTCGGTATTTTCTCTCTTGTTGTCGATCTATTCATAGCATATTTTGATTGTACGTGTTTGTGCTATATAACCATAACAAGTTGTTGTTGTGGTAGATATAAATATATATTTTCTTTAAAAATGTGCAATAAACCACAAATTAAGTCAATGCAACCGACATCCTTTGCAGGCTTTAGAGCGTGGCCTGTAACTCCGGCTGCGACAATGATTTTTGAAATAGGTGTATTTCTGGTAGTAATGTAGCGACGTCATTAGAACAAAGCCATTCGGTCACTTAAATAATGTTTTCAATAAATACTGATGAAAACTGCCCCAGTTGTATATACATACTCATGTTTTACAAAATTTTACGCGTGAAAACCGTAAATTATTTCTTATATTATACCTCTCGCAAAAGCCTCAAGTCTACTAGAGTTATTTCCTTCGTTCGTGCAACGAAGTAGATTAGTAAGTGAGTAAGGGCCCGGGCAAACGGTTTCAACATTTGCTTCAACATCCGTTCGATTTTGTTGAATGGCAATGTTCAAATGCTTTTAAACTCTTTCAACATTGTTGAAACGTGTTGAATCGATGTTGCATTGGTGTTGAAAGAGTTTAAAAGCGCGTGTCCGGTCCTTAATAGTCGAAATAAAACAAAAGAAAACAATGGGATTAGCGGTGTACTACTATGTATTACGTTGACTATTCTTTCACAGACGTAGGAAAATCACTCTAATAGTGAATACAATAGCCCCTTCACAATTTGTCTGCGCCATTTCGAACGGTAGCCGTGCTTTTTAATAATAATTATTTATTGATCCTTCAAGATGGATTAGCCTTAACATCGAAGCAAGTCGAACGGTGAGCTTGCAATGATGGAGACTGTTTTAAAGCACTTTGGACAATAGGCCTTTGTACAGTTCCCGTCGATCAACCTCAGCCTCGAAATCGCGTAATATATTCTCAAGAATTTGACTACAGCCCATGCTATCGAGGCTGAGGTTGATCGAAGAGAACTGTCAAATGGTCCACCATTCATATGTTTCTATCATTGCAAGCTCACCGTTCGTCTCGCTTCGATGCAAAGGCCCGGCTACATTTTCAAATGACGTTGGGAGCTGTGAACTATTTTGCTATTATACATACACTTAATTGCAAAAACGTTGTCCTGACTTTTGTAATTTAGTGGGAAAGGAATTAATTAAAAGACAAAAGAAGATGTCACTCAATCTGAACTCTTTCCTTTGTTATTCCTTTTTCTAAATTACTAATATTCTTTTTTCATGTGACAACATTTTTGCAATTAGTTGTACATGTAACGTAATAAAAATTACTATGTAACAATGACTTATTACTATTTTCAGTTCCATGCAATTCCCCTCTTGGCTTCCAAAGTGGTCATATCAACGATTCCCAGATAGTTTCAATGAATAGTTACCAAGATAACCCTAGACTATACGGTGCACACTTGGGCAGGTTAAATGCAAATACCGGATACAGAGCAAATAAAGACCATGCTGTCGATGCGTGGATAACAATAGAATTTCCACGACCAGTTGTCATAAGTGAAATAAGTACCCAAGGCTACGGTGATAGTCAAGTATCAGAATGGGTGACAGAATTTAAACTGTTTTATGCCTTCAACAGTGACTTAAAGCCATTGAAAGATACTTTTGGCCAACAAAAGGTGGGTAGCACTTATAAATCGAACGTATATGTATCCTCTTCTTTCCCATCTTTCTCCATCAAAACAAGATACACAGACTACTGATCATCATCATCATCAAGTCGAGCTAGCTCGGACTTCCCACACCCTGTCCCTCCAATCACTTCTATTCTGGTCACATTAACTTCAAATTGGGGTCCCTGTGTTGTTATTTGATTTAATTGTTATTGTTTAAAATCCAGTACAAAAATGTTTTTTATTGTCTCAGTAATACTTTTATTCTGTATATATTTGTATTTAAATGTACTAAAAAGACTATTATCTATGGTATTATCTATATCGGTTTAGCTGATAGCCCACATATCTTGCTTTGCAAACTGTACTTCTTCAAACTATACTTTTTCATATATTAAAACTTTCTTTTTCCGCTTGATGAAAACAATTTTCTAGATATCTAATAGTACTATAGGGTACATAAACCTTTCAATAACCCTTCGGGTTGTATTTCTGCACTTTACCATTATAACAATGTCCTTTATTATATACTGATATACACCTAATTGCAAGAACGTTGTCCTGACGTTTGTAATTTAGTGGGAAAGGAATAAATTAAAAGACAAAAGAATGAGGCCCGATGGCGTCGAAACGTCGAGAAAAAAGAAAAACCTAGTCTGAATTTTATACTTAAAAGAAGATCATTCAAGCTCAAGGAATAACAAAAGAAAGATTTTAGCTTGAGTGATCTTCTTTTGTCTTTTAATTAATTCATTTCCCCTTAAATTACAAAAGTCAGGACTACGTTCTTGCAATAACGTGTATATACATTTATTTAAAATTCGTTGAAATAGATGGTCATAAATAAGATTTGAACCTTTAAATATTCTGATCGAGAAAAATGGTGACAAGAAAAGAGACAAACAATTATTATCATCGCGAATATATTTAATCCAAATACATTCTTATATTTTTCAGATATTTATAGGTAATAAAGATAGAAGTACTGTTCGACAAAACAAAGTTCCTGTTCCAGTTATAGCAAGAAAGATTATGTTTAAACCAGTAAAATGGAAAAATAACGTGGGTCTTCGCATGGAAATATATGGCTGCGAACCAGGTAACGCTCATTAACGATTTCTTAACAATCCAAAGGAACAAGAAGTCTAATTCACACTAGCGACATAAGCATAAGCGTAAGCAACATAAGCAGACTCAGTTGGGCTTTGCTTGTTAGTTGAACTTGTCGTTTCTCGCACTTAGTCGAGAAATGCTTATTGTATTGTATTGTATTGTATCGTCTACTTTCAACCGAGATTTTTATCTTCAGAGAATTAACTTGAAATGCGTATATTAAAGTTTTTTTAACGCCAGGTTATTCGTTCAACGTGTGGCTGATGGCAGCAACGACGCCATTTTCAGTGGATTATTTCTATAATACTAGTGAAGCCTACATAAACAAAGCAGATCAGATAATGTCTGAGGTATGTCAAGACAAGTCGATAAGACTACTCATCCTCTTTAACTTATATATAACTATCACGATTCTGTTGTTATTTGCAGGTAAACGCACAAATGGAATCGACGTATGGTTTCCTTTATGCCACACTTATTCGATTTAGGTGAGGTGGTATTATTAATATATTATGACATTGGTCACACGAACTTCTATATATATTCTTAACAAATTGTCCTTTTACTGATCACTAGCCCACAAAGCCAGCCGTTGACAATGCAGACCAATGTGGTGGCTGAAATCAAGATCTATACTTTACCACAGAAAGAGGAATTACTGGCAGGAAAATTAGAAATGATACGGAAAAGTATACCAACTGTTATAGACCCTGCCTTTTTTGAACTGCAATATACAGGTAAGACAAAAGACAGGTAGAAAGAAAAACATACAGACAGACAGACAGACAGACAGACAGACGGACGGACGGACGGACGGACGGACGGACGGACAGACAGACAGACAGACAGACAGACAGACAGACAGACAGACAGACAGACAGACAGACAGACAGACAGACAGACAGACAGACAGACAGACAGACAGACAGACAGACAGACAGACAGACAGACAGACGAACGGACGGACGGACGGGCGGACGGAGCCCATACCACTGTTCGATTAAGAGTGGGGCATGGAGCTCGTGCATTGAACAAGGCTTACAATTCTCAAAAAGGCACCCTTAGTTTGGTTCCTCGCTTTGTTGTGTGATTCCCCATCTAAAGTAAGGTGGAAAATCGTCTTAATTAATTAGAAGCTGACTGACAGCCAGGCAGACACGCAAATAGACAAACAGACATAGTCGACACACAGGTAAGAAGGACAAGGTGAAATAGTATGTCGGACAAACCAACTGGCACACAAAAACACAATTACACCGAATACAATAAGTCAAATAAACATTTACTTTATTAGTTTTCTTTCCGTATAATTAACATGTATGCTAAATGTGTCTCTTTTTTGCAGATAAATGTGACTGTCCTCCACCTAATGTCACGCTACTGGCGTTACCTAAAAGCGTTAAAACAGCTAAAAAAGTATACAGAAATAACGCAAAACCATTTGTCTACGTTAAAAGTGAATTTTTTGGGATATGTAACACTAAGATCAAGCTGGTTACATGGGAATTAACATACATCAGTAAAAGTATTACCAAGTTCTATCCAATCGTTAGAACACAGAAAGTGACAGTAACGAACTCTTCAGTTCATAGAATTGTAGTGATACTCTTACAAGAGGCAGACTTGGTCTACATACGATGTAGAGTGAAGATGATACACTCACAAGGAGCTATAGGATACGATTATGGATTTCTAAGAATTATCGTCCCAGAGATTGTTGCGAATATAAGTGGCAAGACTAGAGTCTCTAAAAATGAGGAAATTGTTCTGGATGCGTCTCGTTCATACGATCCGGTAATGAAACGTTTCAAGTACCGTTATCTAAGATTCAAGTGGACATGCAAACAAATCGAACAGGGAAATGCAGTGCTTAACTCAAAGAGAACGTTTTCAGATTGTAACAGGTTGATCCCTGTAGACAGAAGACACAGAATGCGGACATTAAAAATCAAGGCTAATCAATTGGATGCTGGCGATTATATATTCTCACTGACTGCATCAAAGAGAAATCGAAGAAAAACTGTCAAGTTTAAAGTGACTGTTGTGCCTCCAACAATATTCAAATTAAGGTGAGTTTATTTAAATGCGATTGTCAATCAAGCAGAACTGTGTGCTAACATACTTAATGTAGGGGTCTGAGTGTGAGCATGAGTCTCCCTAAGTTAAAGGGTAGAGAGACATTTATGTCTGGCTAGAAGATTTGCGACGTCAAAACGTAATAATAATAATATATATTTCTTAATATTGCGCAATCTAACATGCCAGTATATGACTATGCATATTCTAACGTTGAACAACATCATATCACTTTGACTAAATGAAACTACGAAAATGCTAATAAATATGTGGCTGCTATATGAAATTGACCAACTCACTAGCCAACACCATCATCATTTTCATCATGATCACATTTATCTCATCATTATCATCATCATCATCAACTGCATGAAGATCAATCATCATAATCACAAACCTCTTCATCGTTATCCTCATCTTCAACATCATTAGTACTATCACCATCAAAATTACGTATTTTTTTGTTTCATATTCTAGATGTCCACTTTGCTCAAGACGGGTCTCAACTAACGAAACTATCACTTTTGACGTCACTTGCCATGGCAACGATTGTCATGGTAAAGAGACATACCATTGGAATGTGTACAGAGAAACCTCGGAAAAGTACTGGGAAATAATTAAACAACTCCCTGGAAGAATATCAAGCGATGGAGTGCAGTTTACTATTGAATCACCTGGTGAACTGTTAAGTGCTAATAACAGTGAAAACAATCGTTTCAAAACAGAAGTAATAACGAATTTTGAATCAGGTGTTTCGAAAAGTTACGGCCTTTTTATAGTTAACAAGAGGCCTCGTAAAAAAGACAATACTAGTGGTTGCTCTATATCCCCGTCTTCAGGAATAGGAGTATCAACTATATTCAACATTACGTGTAAAGGATGGTATGATGAGGACTTACCGCTGACATATCAGTTTGTCTACCACGAGGTTTTTGGCACGGTGATATTCCACTATGGTCATGAAAGGTCAAAGAGCACAACTCTGCCGCCTGGGAAAGAAGAGAATGATTTTGATCTTCAGCTAGAAGCGAGTGTAATAGATTGTTTTGGAAGTGAAACCAAGCTGATTTTAATTGTTAAGGTAATTGTAGCCTGCGTCACATCCGGACATTCCTCGGTTAAGTCGAGAAATGTCCGGATGTGACGCAGGCTAGGTAATTGCACTTAAGGTTGTAGTGCACATCTATAGAAATATCTAATTCATTCAGTATATCTAATGATATGCAGTTCTCATTATGTACTAATATCACGATTCGCGTATCAAGTTATTTTATTTTGAGACGTCATTTTTTTATCATTACATAATATATTTTCTGCCAATTAGCCGTGATTATAAATTTAACTGATAACGCCGTCTGAAAATCGAGTTTAGTTTATAAAACATCTAAAATAAACGTTGTTTAAGCCTATAAGAGATAAGAGGGAATAACAATATAATTTGGCAATCGTTGCCGGTTTGCAAGGAACACCCAAATAAATTAGAATTTTAATCGATTTCGGGTTTTGCATCTCAAGAGATATTTATATAGATGCTCATTACGAACATTTTGCAATTGAGTGTATTTGCGAAAAAAAGAACAATTAATGAAATAACTAATCAATTCAATACTTAGGTGAAACCGTCCTCCGATCTAAACGGTTTTCATAGAAGATTGAAGGAATTCACTGAAACAGCACCTTCACAAGTAAAGAAAGGATGGGTCGATTCAACTGCAGAGAACGCTCTGTCACTTATCCAGACAGCACAAACAATATTACCAAATGAAAATGACCAAGTTAAGGTGAGAACATATATTTGTAAATATAAGCCGTGCCATGCTATATATTTGTAAATATAAGCCGTATATGCTAGAACAAACAAATCGTTTTGACGGACAAACCGTCTGGACGGATAAATCGTCTGGACGGACAATGACGGACAAATCGTATAAACGGACAAATCGTTTCGACGGACAAATCGTCTGGAAGAACAAATCGTCTCGACGGTCAAATCTTCTCGACATACAAATTTTCTGGACGGACAAATCGTCTAGACGGATAAATCGTCTTGACCGTCAAATCGTCTCGACCGTCAAATCGTCTGGACGGACAAATTGTCTCGACCGTAAAATCGTCTGGACGGACAAACCGTCTTATAACGTCTGGTGTAAAAACGTGACAAACACAATAGAAACGAAACGGTTCTGATTTTGTAACGGACGATTTGTCCGTCCTATAGTGAAAAGGGCCATAGAATATGTCTATCCGTCGTGTCTTTAGTTACAACGGTATGTCCCTCTATTCAGAAGTATTTTTCCCTAGTATATTTATCTCTAGCAGTATCTCTAGTTAGCTTATGAAATTTTCTTTGACAGTTAAAAGACACGGTTTTGACAAGCATCCAGGACATAAACATGAAGTCGATATCTCAAGTAACAAAGGTAGTCGCAATTGTTGCACTGGCAACGAATCGAAGTAACAACCTCAAACATCGAGTGCGGGTGAGTATTTTATAACATGAAAAAATAAAAATATGAATGAATGTTAGGAAGAATGAATGAACGGATAAACAAGCTAATAAATGAATAAACAAACAATGTATGAATGGATATTAGAATATATACAGGAATTAATTAATTTATTTATATATTTATTATAGAATAGGTATAGGAATAGATTTGGGACTTTTTATCGTAGTTGCCTAATAGAGGGTGACCGCATAATGGGTGAACGCTTAATAGAGGTACCACTGTAGTGTAGGTGGAAGGAAAGAAAGAAAGGAGGGATGAATATGGGTTTAAAATAAAGAATAAATAAACATAAATAAATGAAAAAAAAAATGAGTACAAACACGGGCAAGCAATTAAATGACAAATTTTAAACACATTACAAAATAGTAAATAAAATATTACATCATTTATCGGTCAGTGTTTTTTTTCATCGATAGGTAGAGTCTATGAACCTTCTACAAAAATCTCTAAAAACAATGGCACAGTTGAAAGACGCTGATAGTTTTAGTGATATACGTATAGCAACGAACATCAGCACAACACTCATGCTTGGGATAGAAAGAGTTATTATATCATCCATTGTCGAACAGGATAAGCATGTAAGTTTTCAAATATAATTGGCCTTTTCCAAAACGAGTAAAGGACTGGGTACTTGTAGTTTCCATAATTAATGAAATTAAGAAATGATAACTAAATAGAGCAGATCAAGATGTGTAAGATTCCTGAGATGTGGTGCTTTTGGTTGGATATTGAGTGAGTTACAGCCATTCAAAATTAAACTGCCCAAAATTACAAAGAAATGTATGGAATGGAAGGACAGGCGTCTTTTCAAACCATACATTTTCTTCTATTTTTAGGCATTTTTATGAGGCTGTATCTTGGTCAGAATTCAACCAAATGCAACCAAACTCAGGTAATGTGCTCTATTTAATTATAGTTTCATTTCTTGATTACATTTATTAGGAAAACTAGTACCCAGTCCTTTACTGGTTTTGGAAAAGGCCAATAGCTTTCATAGTGATGCTTTTAATTTTGTTTCAATCTCATTCAAAATATCATTCATGTCATGTAGAAATGGTTTGACTTCGATCAAAGTCTTTTGCTGCATCAGTACTACACCATAACCAATACTTTTCTGAATAAGCTATTCAACTAACAACAGCGCATAAACTGAATGCCTGTCTTCCGTTAAGGATATTCCAAACCTTTAAAAAAAAAAAACGCATATATCCCGACGAACACAATCAATAATAGTCATTTAGAGTTCAAACTACAAAGCAGCGGCTGCATTAGTTCAAACCATTCAAACGTCAGAATTCAAAGCCAAAAGAGTCGATTTTTTAAAGAATACGCACATCTTGATGTCACATTTTAATTAGCAACATTACATGATTACATTATTTGATCAAGTGATCAAATAGCTTGTTTTAATCAGTTTTAATTATTTTTAGTCCAAAAATGACACAATGGCAGCTTTACACATAGCTGATCGTGTTGCAGAAGCATTGCTATCCCTAAAACGCGTAGGAGATCCTCCTTCAGTGATCAAAAGTCGATCTATCGATATTGTGGTTTATCGTGCAAAACCAGACGATCTTGGCGGGAAGAAGATCTCGGAAGGTGCTGGTGGAGTCGAGCTGCCTTCTAAGGATGTACTCTTTGGTAATAACAGCAACTTACCATTTGTGGACTTTCAGGTACGTTTTATTTGCTTGTTTTTTGTCTGTTTGTTTATTTACTTACTCGCTTACTTGTTTCTTGTTTGTTTGTTTATTTGCTTACTTGCTTACTTGTTTTATGTTTGTTTGTTTGCTTGCTTACTTGCTCGGGGGTTGAAGGTGAATAATGAAAAATGAATAACGGGTCCAAAATTGACTGGAATAATGAATTATTGCATCAAATCCTTTAGGAATAATAATTAACAAAGAAAGAGAAAAAAAGAATAATGAATTATGAAGAAAAAAATGGGAAGGAATAATGAATTATTGACCAGAAAATAATTCACCTTCAACCCCCGATACTTGCTTACTTGTTTTTTGTTTGTTTATTTGCTTGCTTACTTGTTTTTTTGTTTGTTTGTTTATTTGCTTGCTTACTTGTTTTTTGTTTGTTTGTTTATTTGCTTGCTTTAAAACTGTTTGTTTTTTTAGTACAGTATAGCTAGTACAGTTGTTAGTACAGGACAGTTTATTTATCCTCCAGGCAGCTCAAACCGATAAATACTAGTTTTTATTTGCTTTTTCTTGTTAAAACATAATTTGGATAAAGGCATGATGAATAGAAACTAGTTGACTAATTAATTTAGTGGTTGGTTGTTTAATTGGCTAGCTGACTGAATGTCTGACTGACAGATTGATTGATTTAAAGACTAATTGAAGAAATGAATAAATGAATGCTTGCTTGCTTGTTCGGTTGACTGACTGATTGGTCGATCGAATTGATTGATTGATTGATTGATTGATTGATTGATTGATTGATTGATTGATTGATTGATTGATTGATTGATTGATTGATTGATTGATTGATTGATTGATTGATTGATTTTGAATATTTCAATTTCAGATGATACAGCATGCAAACAACCCTTTCACTTGGGGTTCTAATTCGTCATCTTTCATTTTCTCTGGAGTGTTGGATATAACACTGAAGCAAAACTCCAAGAAAATGGAAATATCGAATCTAACAAAACCAGTCGGTCTATCTTTACCATGTGATACAGGTCAAAAAGGAACAACTCCTCAGCCAAAGACACACTTCTTCATTAAGCCTTCTAACGGTTCAAACAATTTTCGCTACCACCCTTTTAAGATCCGCTCTGAAGTTCACAATGTTCAGTTTAAGATCATTCCAGAAGAAGGAAGTACATTAGAAATCTTCATCCAAGCACGCCGAAAACCAACAGACATACAGTTTAATTATACAAAGACAATCCCAGATTTATCGTCATGTGATACGTCGAATGACGACAAAAACTGTTCATCCAAATACACTTTTACTATAACCAGTGAAACAACTGGTATGACAGGACTTCATTACCTAGGATTACGTTTTCTCAAAAACACCACCACAGAAGATCTAGATCCAATTAAAGTACGTAAGAGAAGAGATTGCACGAGTTCCAATGGAAGACAAAAGAGATCTTGTGTCGGGGTGAAAGATCCCCCAACCACTCCTCCCCCTACTCCAATCACAGTAGTTCCTATATACGATCCTCTAACAGATGCTAATTATACACTTTCTTCAACGGTCACCTTCTGTGGATATTGGAATGAAGAAAAGGAAAGATGGACATCAGAGGGATGTAAGGTAAATACATTGTATCTTCTATTAAAGTTCATTGTTGATGTGTTGTACTTGAAAACATAATCCAAACGTTGATAACGATGAGTAGGAGAAGTATCAATAGGAAGAATAGATGATTCCTAGCTTTCGGGATTCTTCGTAACAGCAACAACAACAACAACAACACCAACACCAACGTTTTTATTGCACCTAGAATAAATTTGCAAGAGATTACAATTTACAAATAGAAAATTACAAGTGCAGTAGGTACTGGCCCTAACAAATAACTAAATAGCTAAAAATGTGCTAGGACCAATGCTATTAATAATGTTATTATATATATAATTAATTATTAAATGTTATAATAATTATTATGCGCAAATATAGATTTTTATCTGTACATGCTTAAATAGACATACATGTGCACGAGCTGTGAAGTCAATCCAGTAAGCGTGTATTTCAAGCTAGTGTCTAGCTAGGGAAAAAATCAAAGTAAAGTTTACTTAAAATATATTTATTTGGGCATTCAATTTTAATAGAAATATAGAAATGAGAAGGAACGACATACTTATTACTAGATATGGTTAATTTTTCGGCAGCTATCTAGTTGCCATCTTTTGCAACAAAAAAAAAACAACAACAACAGAGCATCAAGTTTAAATCAAATGGTACAAGTGTTCAAGATGGTCACTGGATAGCGGCCGAAACTGATTCACTTAAGTAATCAGTATATCGGTCCTTCTCATTTCTTTATTTATAAAGTCTAATGTTTTTGTGACATCACAAACGGTTTAAAAAAAACAGGCTCCCAAATATCTCCAAATCTCCTGGTTCCAGGTTGGGAGTCAAGATAGTGACCAGCAGATTACTTGCCTTTGCAACCATCTCTCAGCCTTTGGAGGAGACCTCTTCGTCGCTCCCAATCCTATCGACTTCGACAAGGTTTTCATGGAGTTTGGACGTCTCGGCGAGACAGGCAACTACGTTGTTCTCTCGACTGTATGTATACTGTGGGCGCTGTATTTAATAGGACTCGTGATAGCAAGAAAAGTTGATAACCAAGACAAAGATAAGGTTGGTTTTATAGTAATTTCCTCTTTTTCATTGCACCCTTGTATGGAAAAATTAAAGTATTTCTACGCAGGCCAGTTGAGTTGATCGCCTTCCCCGAAAGGAATTATGGGTCACTATTTTTGGTTATCAATTTTTGAGCATTTTCCAAGTATACAATGTATACTTTTGTTGTTGATTGAAATATAATCCCACCATGAGTTTTACTAGTGTGTAACATTTAATTTAAAGAAGAAAGAACTTGTATTTCATAAACTGTCTTGACAGAATAATTGAAAATGCTAATCAAAATACGATGTTGAATCCTCAATTCTGATTGGTTGAACTTGTGTTTGTTCTGAAGGTCAACCCAGCTGGGGCTAGTTGAGAGAAAACAATAGTTGAGACTTCAAACTGAGTACTTCAAAATATTAAAAGGGAAATAAAAATAGCGGTTTTTCTTCAGTTTTTCCCCCTAATAAATCGTTCAAAACCATTTAAGAACATTCTAGTGATACAAACTTGAACGCTTTTTAAGGGGCTGTTTATACGAAGGCGAGCTGTCCCTGCTAGCCGGGATAACTCTATTTTTGAGTCCCCCGGGGAATACAAAACAAAAGAGTTATCCCGGCTAACAGGGACAACTTGCTTTCAAATAAACAGCCCCTAAGATGCGTCCTAATAACTAACTGTAAAATAATTAGTTAAGGAACCCGACTATCGTCTGACAAGGACTGTGCATTTCATTATCATCTGATGGTGATGAGAATTTATCGTAATACAATTAATGCTTACAGTTGTACCTATTTTGTCGCAGATTATCACGCAAGTAATACCGTCTGGCAAAGAGAGTACTTATTGCTATAAAATATCAATTGAGACTGGAATGTGGTATGGTAATGGTACCACTGCGGATGTTACCATCGAACTTTATGGTACCGACGGATGCTCAGGGCCAATATATCTCAATAATCCAGAATCTGATAAACGTTTCTTCTCTCGCAGCAGTATCAATATCTTCTATGTTTCTTTGCCAGCTTCTCTTGGTAATTTGAACAGAATAACAGTCGAGCACAACAACAGAGGGTCAAATCCTTCGTGGTATCTCAAAGATATTTTCGTAGCTGATATCGGATCAGACTTAAAATGGCACTTTGTGGCAGATCGATGGATTGCTGTTCACAAAAATGACGGCAAACTTGATTGCACATTTCAAGAGACTAAAGAAAAGGGTAAAATTCCATTCAAGAGTGTGTTTCGTTCGAGAATGTCAAAGAAACTTGGAGAATCACATTTGTGGATATCACTATTCAGTCGTCCTCCGCAGAATCCTTTCACACGTTGTCAACGTTTATCGTGTTGTGTGTCTGTGTTGTTTGCTGCTATGATTACTAGTGCGATGTTCTTTAGATTTGGAATGCAATCAAAGGACACGATACATATCGGAAGTTTCAAAATAAGCTGGACAGAAATTAAAATCGGAATACAAAGTGCACTTATTGCTTTTCCAGTTAATATACTAATAGTCATGATGTTTAGGAATGTAAAACAGACAAGAACTGAATCAGACTCTGACATTGAACAGAATATAAAAACGCCTGGTTTTCTACCACATTTTTTCATCTACATAACATGGATATTATGCATTGCTGTGGCGATGGTTTCGTCCACATTTGTGGTATTTTACAGCCTTACTTGGGGAGCAACTACCTCGAACCAGTGGCTCAAGTCTATCATGATTTCATTCTTCCAAGATTCACTTGTTATCCAACCGATTAAAATCATCGGTATTGCATTTACGCTATCATTGATCTTCAGAAAGGCAGATGACCACGAAGCCGTTATTGAAACACCGACGGTAACAAAGAATGCACTGAATGAAGAAACATATGATTGTCCTTCTCCAGATGATATCGAGAAAAGCCGGGTGATCAAGTCTAAAGTGTTACGACTATCAATGGCATTAATTGAGATGGCCTTGTTTTTCGTATTTGTGGTTCTTCTGACAGTGGTCGTCTATGGAAACAGAGGGTCGGCGAGATTCGCTATGACGAATCATCTTAAGGAAACATTTGAAACGTTTGAAAAGGCAAGTGAAACATTGAAACATATAAGTATAACAAACACAAACAGTCATAAAAAGGTGCATGCATTTAAGATTGACGTTTTGTAGAAATCTTTTGAAAAGAGGCTACAAAAGTTATAGGCTCAGTCCAAAGCCGTGGTGGCTTCGTGCGCCCGCGATACTCCGCGGAGTGTCGCGGCCGCACGTAGCCACCAAGGCTGGGGACTGAGTCTACAAAAGTTATAGATGGTATCCATGTTGATGTTAATAGCAAAAATACAGTTGACTAAAAATACAGTTGACTCTCTCGTAAACGAACACCACCGGACCAGGAGAAAAAAAGTGGTCGTCAAGACAGTCAACTGTGGAGTTATTGAGCCTCATTGTGGTGCATGCATTCAGATACATGTTTTGTTGAAATCATTTTAAAAGTCGATACAAACACATGACAGACATGTTCGTGCGAATAGATTAAAAAATATATGATAATTTTGCTTGGCATTGTTTATCGCATATGCAACGAAATAGCCATCGTATAGTGATTGTTTTATTATCAGTTTACAAGTCATGATCAGATTTGCAGCTACATCATCTCATGATTTTCCATGTAGTTACAACACGTTTGCATTTGCCAATTGTCAACTTATGCGTTTTTGCGCTATCTTCCCACAAAGAATTAAGATACGATGATTTTACTTTGAGTAAATAGAATGTTCTCTGATTGCAGATAAAAACGCAGTCTATGTTCTGGTCTTGGACAAGAAGGTACTTTACTCCGGCGGTCTACAACGTCACATGGTACAACAAACAACCATTTCTAGGACCTGAAGGTTTTATTGGAAGTAAAACGATGTTTTTGGTGGGAATGCCACGAATACGTCAGATACGGGTAAAACCAGGTAAAAGATGATCCTGTTTGATATGTAACATATTGTTGATTACTAGTTGTTTGCTTGCTTGAACTGCTTGCTTGCTTGCTTGAACTGCCTGCTTCCTTGAACTGCTTGCTTCCTTGAACTGTTTGCTTGCTTCCAGTTGTCAACTCTAAGGTGATGTTTCACAAATTTTGATGACCGATTGATCATTTGATTGGATGGTTGCATTGCTGATTTGATGTTGGGAAGTTAGCTGGTTTCTTGCCGGATTACAATGTTTTTTCTTAAGTGCAGGAAAGTAATCGTTTTGTGACTGGGTGGGTCAGTAGAATAAGCTTGTGAAAAAAGTAAACAGATTTCTGCTTAGAACGACTTTTTTGGATTATAATGCCCATAACTTTTTCCTTCTTTTTATACAGACTATAAATGTCTAGACAGACTTGGCATGGTCAAAATGCTCTACTTCAAAAGGTGCTTATATTATTCAGCGGAAAATGAAGAAACGTCAAGATTCAATTGGATGGACTGGACTCCTATGCTTAACGACACTTTTTTCTATTCAGAGTTCCAACTGAAAAAGATGTGTCCCAAACCATGGCGATATAAGACCACGAAAGAGCTAAAAACATTGCCAATCAGTGGAAAGTACAAGTATTATTATGGAGGAGGGTACGTTGCGGATCTAGGATACAATCTTAAAACAGCCGAGGGTGTGTTAGAAAAATTGGAAAATAATCAATGGATAGATCCTTTTACTGCAGCTGTGCTAACAGAGTTTACTGTGTTCGAACCAAGCACTCAACTGTTTTCCATAGTGAAACTGCTGTATGAAAGATTACCTACAGGAGGACTCAATGTCGTGTCCAGCTTTCAAACAATACCTGTTTACTTCCGTAAAACAGGAGCATCTAACATCGTTGATATATTCCAACCTCTTTTCATGCTGGTCGTGCTATTGCTATTCATTCTCGAAGTGGTGCGTCTGTTCCTTCACAAATGCTCTTATTTGAAAGACTACTGGAACTGGTTTACTCTATGTCAATGTTTTGGCTCCATGGCTATTGTTGTTATATTTTTCTGTAAGCAGAAGTTTGCGTCAGAGTATGTCCAAAAGGTTCACGATAACCCATATGAGACGACGAGCTGTGATTATCTGATACTTTGGACAGACGTTGAAATGTACACAATTTCGTTCGTGATATTCGTTACCACAATCAAGTGCCTCAGACTATTTAGGTTCGTCCCGCAAATATGTCAAATGACGGCCACATTGAAAGCTTCTGCAAAGTTTCTGTGCTCACATGTCAGCTCTTTTGTTGTAGTCATTTTAGCATTTACCGAACTCGCTAGTACAATATTTGGCTCAGTTATTCCAACGTATGCGACTTTCATAGGCACAGTCAGCACATTACTCCAACAGCTAGTTGGTGGTCGTTTTTACTTCACCTCGGTCCGTTCAGTTGATCCTATACTTGGGCCAATGTTCACATTTTCCTATATTTCTATATCTACGTTCATCCTTGTCAATATGTTCGTTGCTATCTTAAATGAAAGCTACTCGGTTGTTCGTGCAGAACATACCACTCAAACATTTGCCGATGCTGAGCTTGGTGAGTTCTTCATCACAGTGCTCAATAACATGAGAAAAGAATCCGCAGCTAAACTATGGCGTTATATCAAAAGTCTTACTTGCAGTCGAACCGGAAAGTATGACTTCAAATGCAAATCAACGCGACTAAGCCCTACCCCTGCCTCTAAATCAAGAAAACCGAGTGCCTGTATCTCTCGAATAAGCCTGTTCAAAAGCCAAACTGGGTCTTATAACTTCGACATGATTGATCAAGGCGATGGTTACTGCTACCAAGTTATACCGCAGGAGGTACTGTTCAATCAAGATCTCTCAGATAGCATTACTGGGATTTCCTACAAGCCGATCACTAAGATTGACGTTATCCCAAACGGAAAGACATTAAACGGAACGAAACCCAAATGTCGAAAAAATAAAAAGAACGCCCACGAACAGATGAATGGCGGGCCAAGACTTGCTTCTTTTGATTCTGACAGTAGTCTCGACTTAGGAAGCATTGGCGATCTCGATTTCAACCCAGAAGATCGTATGAAAAAAGGTGATCCTCATATCCACGTGGAATTTGATTTGATGAAGAGAAGTTTACTAGACATCAGACAAGATCTCATATCCATGTCAACGGTAACCTTGACAACCAATAATGACAGTGCCTATGATAATAGCTCACAGTATTGGGAAGAACTCAGTGACCAGGATAATCACGATGAGGCTAACATTATTTATCATAATGGACGGACTCGTTAAGATTATATTAAAATACCAATATTGTAGACCAGATACAGTCAATGTCATTAATGATGTCCACCTAACGTAGGGATTAACACTACAACAAGTGACACGTGATTATTTGTCTATTTTTTTTCAAATATGAAATTCCAGTTTTTAACTGTATAATGAGTATAACAATGAACATGGAATAAGAATTATGAAATCTATGTTCACAAGTAATACACAATTGATGTCAACATATGTGGTGTCACGTGACATTTCTTTTAGCGTTATATATTTTTTGATGGACAGTACTAGTGACAATGACTGTATATACTTTAAAGGTTAGATACATTATTACTGGTTACCCTGTAGTGTTCATAATGGCCCTCAGATAAGAATCCCAACTGGCAAGGAGGCAAACCAGTTGGCTAATTACAAGCATGGTCGAGAGAATTTGACCTAATCGAAATCAGAACAAATAAAGTCTCAGCTAGTAGTCAGACCCAGCACCACAGCCCCGACCAGTCGACCATGCAGCCTCAACATACACTCAAAGAAAACCATACATATCTAAAAATGTACATGTATCTTAAAAAAGATGTTGAAAAATCGTAATATATATATACAAAGATATATTCTTGTCTATTTTTCCTTTTTATTATTATTTTTGTGCTGAGATTTATAGGACTGTGCTGTATAAAAATTAAAGGAGCTCAAGGAGCTCATGTGGTTACTCTCACTTGTTTTGTGATGAAACTGAAACATAATAATCTTTTTCTTGAAATAGAATTAATGGTAGACCCGGGTTGTTTAAAAAAAGTTTCTCTATCGGAAACGAATAAATATGTATCAAAAACTATCAAAGAAACAAAGAAAAAGGAGAAAGAAAGAGAGAAAAAAGAAGAAAAGAAAAAAAGTAGTGATGTCAGTTGGAATCGAACTCTTAAACCCTTCCAGTGCATCGCGTTAACCCAGGTGGCGTTAACCGGTTGTGCTAGCGTAGTAAACTTGTGACGTCACGCCAAGTTTTTGGATATATATTCATTGGTTCCATTAAAAAGGTTACACTCGGACTTACACCGCACGATAACATATAGATAGAGTATTAGATAGATAGAGTAACCACAAAAACAAAACAAAACTTTCTTTCCATACATTTATAATTATAACATTCATGTACATAACATTGAAGCAATATTAATTTTATATACCCAGCTATAATTATATATACGGTGAGTCATTAACAAGTAGCATGATGTGCTTCTTTGGAAATATAAAGCAAGCATACACAATTGGGTTGTTATTCAAAATATAGGTATATGCATGATACATATATAAATATATATAAAAAAATAGACTATCAAAATATGAATAAAATTAATAAAGATATATATATATATACTATCATTCCATAAACTTGTTCAATTATAAGTGTGAGTTTGTTGTTGTCCTTTCTGATATATTGGTCAATCAATCAATCAATTAATAGATCAATGATCAGTCAGTCAGTCAGCCAATATATAAATAAATAAATCAATTTGTCAGTCAATCAACCAATTAGACGGTCAATGAGCCCAAGCAATCAGTCAATCCATCAGTCAGTCAATCAGTCAGTCAATCAGTCAGTCAGTCAGTCAGTCAGTCAGTCTGTCAGTCAGTCAGTCAGTCAGTCAGTCAGTCTGTCAGTCAGTCAGTCAGTCAGTCAGTCAGTCAGTCAGTCAGTCAGTCAGTCAATCAGTCAGTCAGTCAGTCAGTCAGTCAGTCAGTCAGTCAGTCAGAAATATTCAGAAATATTCCACAAAAATATAGAGCACATTTTAACTTTGAAAACATATTGTGCACAGCAAAAAAAAAACCCTGATAAAAATATCGAGCAATTAAAGCAGTAAAATATATCTGCCACACAGCCTCTAGTGCAAGAAAAAATCCTGCACCAAAACATTGCCCAACCTATACCACCACCCCCCCCCCCCCCCCCCCATTATATATATCTAATGGTCTGTCCCTAAGTGTCATTTCTTTCAAATCTAGAATAATCAACCATGCATACCTTGTGAACTAGCTGAGAGGTGTTCACTTGTAGACTTAGTGTAGTACCTTATTTAAGTAATCTACAGTTGTGAAACATTTAGCAGCAATACTCTCTCATCTGTGAATGTAAAACGATTTATGAAATGTTGTTACTGTAAATTTGTGATTGTATCAGTCCAGCCACGCTGAAGAGAGTGTGTACCATTTTTAATTCGTTGATTGCAAATCTGCTGACTTAATTTATTTGACACAAACGGATCACTAGCCAGTTAACTTGTAATAAATAGGCACATACATACAATTGTGGAACCAAAGTTCTCAGTAAACAATGTTTGATAACAAATTGACACAGAGAGCGTTTATAAGAATTTTATAAGCAAACCTTACAATGTTTGTGTTTCAATACAAAATATATATAAATTTACTACTGAGAAGACACAATAATTTATTTAAATATTCAATACAGAAATAGAACTTTTTAGTACAAAAATACTCTTTTGGTAACTGTTTGATATCTTATTCTGTTCAATAACCTTTTTGCAAGTAAGTGACACTGAACGTGAACACAATAAAACATATTAAATATACTTATATATAGACATATTTCAATAAAGGTTTCTTAAAGCAACAAGCAACAATAAGCTTAAGACCACCTGCAAACAATGACTTATTAAGTAACTGAAGAGTCTGGAGCTAGAACACTTAATTAAAGCATTAAAAGAGCTGTATAGTAGTGTTAATTAACACATATGAATGTTAACACAGATAATCAATATACTTATATAGACATATAATAATTAAAAGTTTCTTAAACCAACAAGCAACAAAAAGCCAAAGACTACCTGCAAATAATGCCTTAATTAACTGAAGAGTCTGGAGCTAGAACACTTAATCAAAGCGCATCAAAAGAGATGTAGTAGTGACACTTACAGAAGATTCACATATAATAAAGGTAATTTCTTAAAGCACAAGCATGAACAATATTAGCCAAAGACCACCTGCAAACAATGCGGCCTTACACATGTAATTAACTGAAGAGTCCGGATAACACTTAATTAAAGCATCAAAAGAGCTGTAGTGCATAGCCAATTACAAAACGACTACAACAATCACATCTAAATGATAAAAAGGAGTAAGATACACCCAATGCTGACATTATATGGTTTTCTTTATTCCTACCTGGAATTGAGTTATTCTGATCAGTACCTAGTACTGATCAGAATAACTCAATTCCAGGTATGAATAAAGAAAACCATATAATGTCAGCATTGGGAGGGAGGGGAAGAGACAGGAGGGTGTGAAGAATGCCAAACATTTCTATAACACAGAAGTGTAGACATCACTAATAATACTTCACTTCTACCTCAAAACTAGAAAGTAATTGTATGTACATTTTTCTCTTTAAATTAAAGACATTCCTTTTTTTAAGACATATTTTTCTTGAGCACAATTTGTTCAATATAGTCTTTGTTTATTTGAACTCATGCATACCACAATGAAAAATATAATTTTCTCAATTGTTCTCAGTCTTTATCGGTCATTTTGCTGCCAAATAGAGGACAAAAAACGAACTGCACTGCATGGGAACCAGTGACTGGAAACCAATCATTTAGGACCAGTTCTCCACGTACAAAAAAAAGAATGATTCCGTACTGCAATAATAATTTTGTACTGAAAATAAATTTCCGCATTGAAAAACAATGTTCTATGGTAACCTAATTAATTACTGAAAAACTATTTTTGAGCTAAAAACGGTATTGAACATGTTTTTGTAACTGAAAAGATTTTTGTGCACTAACAAGTTTTGTTTATGTATTGAGATGAATAATCGTATAGTAAATTTATATATTTGTATTGTAGGTATGGGACACCGTAGAAAAGTCTTATTTTCAAATTTTCATATTTATTATAAGATTATTCCTAATGTGCATTTTACCTTTTAGCAAATGAAAGTTTAAACTGTTTAATCCTTTGCGTTGAGTACTCTTCAGTTAGGAGCGTTGAATTGTCAAAACTTTGTAGAACCTATAGGCATTATATTATATTTAACGCCATCTTGGAAATGACTGGAAATGACTTAGGTACCTGGCACTTTGAAAAACAGGAAGCCCGCTACTCAAAAAACACAGGGAGTCCAAACATTTATGAGTTCCGGCTGCTTTTCCTTTGAATAAAAACAACTTTGAAGAAAACAGCTATTAAAATATGTTTAAGAGAAGCTTTTAAAGCTTGGCCTATATTTGCGTCGAGAGCGCTAAGTAAAAGAGTGTTTGAAAATAATTATTTAAAAGTTTCACTGCATGATCAGTTTATTCAATTTAGAATAAAACTGCATCAGCAAAAACCATTATTGTTTTAAATTGTAATCTTTCGTTCATTACTAATTCAGAATACACGTCTGAATCGATATTATCAATAGGCTAGTCCTGCAGAAATCGAATATTAAATGATATTAAATAAAATAACATTACAAGTTGGTGTTTATTATATAACTCTCAATGAATTACCTTTATATTTCTCTGTTTCAAAAATTTGATATCTTCAATAAATGTGAAAATAACATGTTATTTTCACAAGTGAAAATATCATCACTAAGGTTACACAACTTTACGCGGGAAACTTCTTGTGTCAAACTGAGCTGCGCTCACTCGTGAGAGATCATTTCAACCGGCACTCGAATAAAAATTGGTATCTCCGCGTGCCCATGTAATAGCCAAAGTTTCGAAGTTTGGACCGCGACATTTCATCAGCTACTGTAATAGTCAGTCGAAACGTCGTTTCTCCAATTCAAACATTCAACATTACATCGTGAGTCAAACTACTATCCAAAATGAATTCTAAAATGTTATACAATATTTCCCGTTATTTAGTCGGTGTTATTTAGTTTTCAAAGAGCGTAAAAACAGTGGGAATAATTAATAATTTATATCAAATAGAAACAGTAAATTCCGCTACTAAAATAAATTATATTAATAGACCACTTTCATAAATACCATAGAAAAAGAGTTTTCAAGTAAACAGATATTTTAATATTTTAGCACTGTCATATGAAAGAACCACCTGAAATAGGCATGTTTAATTTGCATGCTCTGGCTAAAATACCAAAGAAAAATGTATAGATTTGTATGTAATTTTCTGCTGAGGCCTTTGATGCCTCGTTTTGGTGTTTTTCTGATTTTTCAAACTCTTATAGCTTCTTGCAAATTTAATCGTTTTTTCTCAAACTTTCACAAGTTATTATTATGGTGAATGTCTATCATATGAGAGCTTTGTTTTTCTTAAAACATCAATTTCAAAAATTATGATAATTAGTGGCGGCGATTTATGAAAGTCGTCTAAAGGGCCACACTGATTAATGACGCCCCATGATGGCTGCGGGTGGCTTAAAGTAGAAAGCGATGGTTAAAAAGCCCCGAAAATTAGAAGAAAAAATATCTTATCGCCCTTCCTTGAGGTTATTAAACCTAAGAAATATTTTATATTACAGTAGAATTGAAATTTATATACGCCCATTTCACAAATAGCTCTACAAAATAGAAAAGCCTAGCCTAACGCCCGTTCTTGAGGCGATGATTATGATCATATGTTACGCAAATGAAAACATGATATCTACAATAAATTAGACAATGTATTTGTTTCTGCAGTTCTTTGCGATATTGTAAATGGATATTACGGGGGGAGGGGAGGGGGATTTGGATTTCGGCATTTCTTTGTATCTTTTAGGGCATCCATTCATGTCCAAAATCGTCGGTGCCATGACTTCTTTAAAGGACTTCTAGTATACCTTCTATAGCTGTTTTTGAAAATTTTCAACGAGCATACCCGATACTATTACCAAGATTACCTATTACATAACATGAGTCTTATCCGCAAGTAGACCGTAATCGTTGATTCTAGAACACTTAATTCATTGTCAATTTTTCAGTCTTGAGGCATTTTAGAATTGAAAATTATCTCTATTAATAATCTTTAAAACACAAACTCGGACATATTTTCTTTATTAAGTACCTAACTAATTAATACTTTGTCATATTATTTTTGGATTGTATTTTACTTTGAGCAATTAATCAAGAGGTTCATTGCAAACTTCAGTGATCAAAACAATCAATATTATTAATTATTAAAGGCATCTACTGGCCCCATAGACATTCCACGTACTTCAATAAAGACTATCAATGCGTAAGCTGCAGTTTGAATCAACCGACTGCCGTTTCGCACGATTTGCTGCTCCAATCAATATCGAGCAATATAAGGGTAAGCCCCATTTTCTTCTAAACTATTTATTGTCTTAAAGCACTGGACTTTTTTCTCGATTTTAAGTGGATTTTTAAATTCATTTTAAAGTTATTTTCAATTTAGAAATTTTCTCCAGCCTCTTTTCTTTGAATTCTTTTAAAAATAGATTGTTTAATTTCGTACCTTTAAACAATCTTGCAACCGCATTGACTACTCTAAGCAGTGTCCAAAATAATATTATGACTTTCCAATCGTGTTTTTTTATTATTTTCGCGCTTTGTTCGATATTCTGATCAGTTTCCAAAAGCGTACTAGTACACGTACAAATCGTACAAGATCGTGCAAGAAAAGTTTGCATTTTTGAATAATGAAATTACTGTGCGTTTCTTTCATATTACAGAGCATTATCAAAACTAACCGCTTATTACTTGTAGTTTTTCAATTTCAATCAACTGATAATATTCGTTTTCCATTGGTCAGAGCTAGAATATAATAAGACATATCCCCGCAGTAAAAAGGATTCATTAGGGCCGTAATTGATTTGACGTTGAAACATCCATTAATGCCTGATACGGCTTATCGTATAACATTACCAACAAAACGTTAACGAGTTTCCAGTTAAAACACTATAATCCATGTCCTAGTGTGCCAACTGACTTCTATTAACAATTTAACAATCATTTGCTGAATGACAGGTGAAAATAGACGAATTAAAACACAGACAATGTCGAGGTTATTATTCATCGATATTCGTCGAGGTCGAGAAGCATAATTGTTTTTAGTACAAATACAAAAGTGATTATTTAAGAATGTAAAAATAGTATTTTTTGTAGAAGAAGCTGTTTATATATATTTCTAAATGTGCGCGAAACCCTGTAGGCGATTATCAAAAAATAATGTGAAGTTCTCGAACCAATATTGCAATCGATCGGCGCGCGCGATTTAATGCCACGTTCTTTAATATCCGTCTCCATTTTTCTTTCATTGTTTTTTTACCTAATTTTTTCTTGCTTTGTTTTTTTTTTTTTTTCCTTGTCTTCTTTGTTATTTCTTTGGTTTTTCCTTCCTTCCTTCCTTCCTTCCTTCCTTTTTTCCTTTCCTCCTTCCTTCCTTGTTTATTTTAATTTAATTATTTATATTAATCATGTATCTGCTTTATCAATATTTCAAGACATCATTGTAATGTCATAACACTATTAGTAATAGCTTGTCAATTCGAATGTAGCTTCTGAACACTGAATTACTACTGATGAATTGAACACAACAGAGCCGGGAACAATGAGCTCATCTATTTAAGGGAATACAAGAACCTGTTTCTTTAGATAATGACGGGCCATAATTGTGGCTGACGTAACAGGTAGGCTAAGAACGTTAACCTTAAATATTAGATATGATATGCTACTGAATTTTTTGTTCTCTTACGCAATACCAACGCAAGTCAGTCTAGGGTTTTTATTTTATTTATAAAATGTTTTTCTTGTGATTAATCTTTCAGAGAAGCAAATATGCTTGTGGTACACTTCTTCTTCTTTTTAACGATCGTCACAAGCGTCGAATCTTTCCGAGGTAAGCATGATGTTAATAAATGAGTATACTCAAACCATGAACACTGGACCTTTTTCGCATATTATTTTCTGAACTGGTAACTGCTTCAAAAAATGAATTAGTGAGTTCATATACAATGAGTGTTCATAATTTATCTTATTTTTAATCTAGTCACTTAAGGGATGTGGGCCGCTAAAAAGTAGGGGGGAAAACTCAAAGTGTTCAGGGTTCGAGTCTCTAGACTGTATCAAGCTAATCGTTTGTTAAAATTATATATAAGCCAACATAATGAATTGAAATGCGTTCGGTGTATAAGTGAAAATACAAGATGTAAGCCGTCATGTTAACAGATATTTCGCTATTGTTCACAAAAAAAAGTGGATCTATAAGTCAAGGGTTACTAAAGCTAAGTTTTCGTGAGTTAAAAATTATCAGTATTCAAGTTAATATTATGGATCGCCAGATTTGCACTATATAGCTAGAGGGTATTATAATTTATCCGCGTCCAAATAACCAACAACCCATGAAATACTTCTGGTTTTGGTGGCGTCAGAATTTCCCCTTCTATAAGACTTCTAAAAAAGCAGCCTTTATCATGCGCACTTGTTAAATTTGTACTCGACTAAGCAAAGACACGTGCTAAATGAATTCACTAGCTAGTATAGCAAGGTGACTCGAGCAACTTATCATTCATGCATTAAGGACTGCACAGTGTGTGCTCCTCGTGAGAGTCCATAGTCCATGGCAAAAACTGAACTATTTCCATAGTATGGAAAGAGTTTGTAAATAGAATGTAAATACGAATTTACAAGGTCAAGGATTCACATAGTATGCATATATGTATTTACAACTATTTACATACTACGGAAATGTGAAAATAGCGAGTAAACTATTATAGGCTGCGTCGGTGTTTGATATAAACGATAGGTAATATAATGAAATTTGTAACACCGTAAAAAATGTTGACTTAATTTTACTGACGTTTCGAGCTTAAGCCCTTTGTCGGAGTGAAAGAGAAATGGCTCAGTTTTTCCAGTGGTCCATACTAGATTAAAGAATTAATTTGGCGTTTGAATGCGCATGCACGACGGCTATTTAACAAGTCATGCTATTACAACATCGTATTGTCCCATAAGGCAAGATAAGATAGAGAAAAAGAATAACTGATAATTTGTATTTAAAACAAAAAGAATCACTAGTGTACTGACGTTTCCGCTCTTCAACAAAATATTCTAATGTCGCCAAAAGGGCGAGAACGTTTAATAAATTTGTAAACAAACGAAAAAACAGCTTTGCGGCGTAACATTTCTAGTCAAAAATACCGTCGTCCCGGAGTTTTAAACTAATTTTAAAGTGAATTCTCAATTTGCATTTGAATTAAACTGACAACCCATGGAATAAGAAATTAGACAACTTATATTATCCCTGGCGTCCTTCCTTATTAAATAACATTTTCTTAATTAATACCATGCTTTTTGGATAGGAATAGAATAATGCCAGAATGATCATCTACAAGATCAATATTAATACAGCAAATGCTGTTTAATATACTATTAACTGCAAAATAGATGGAGTTTGTTTTTTCAAATTTTCTTAATATTATTGTAATGATTTTGGATAGGTATACAAAAATGACAGAACTTATACATACAGATTAACATTAAAACAGAAAATGCTGTTTAATATATGATTAAATGCAAAAAAGATAAAAGCTTATTTTTCCAAATTTTCTTAATTATTTATATTGTTATGATTTTGGATAGGTATACAAAAATGCCAGAATTAATACTTATAGATAAACATTAAAACAGCAAATGCTGTTTAATATATGATTAAATGCAAAAAAGCTAGATGGAAGATTAATTTTCCAAATTTTCTTAATTATCATCATGCACAATGTTTTTTTGATAGGAATACAAAAATGCCAGAATTAATACTTATAGATTAACATTAAAACAGCATATGGTGTTCAATTTATTATTAAATGCAAAAAAAAGATGGAAGAATAATTTCTACACTGTTTGAATGCGTCAGAGCCTAAATGAGGGAAGCCAATGGAAGGAACAAGAGATAATGAAATGATGACAAACTTTACATTTAATATTCAATTTTACTGCTTAAAAAGAAGGATATATATTATTGAACGAGAAAAAAAATAGTAATTTAACAGCCGGCTCTAATCTAAATTATTGACGATAAATTTGAATACTCGACTAAAACACAACATGCTTGGGATAATTGAAAACCCACTTGAAAAAAAAAAAAGAAAAGGCGCCCACAAAGGAAACGAAAAAAACAAAACAAAAGAAAACCTAAGGATAGGAAAGAAACGAAAGCAACAAAGGAAAAGGAAAGAAAGGAATGAAAAGGAAAGGAAAGGAAAGGAAAGGAAAGGAAAGGAAAGGAAAGGAAAGGAAAGGAAAGGAAAGGAAAGGAAAGGAAAAGGCCGGAAAAAGAAAAGAAAGAAAGGAAAGAAACTCTTCATGAAAAGAAAAGAAAAAAAAACTGAATTTATTTACCATTATTGTGTAATATATGATTAACGGCCTTATCAAATGTCCTTAGACTTAAAGTTCAATTGCTAACAACCATTAATTGAATAGTGTAATCAATTTACCGCAGGTACCTCTTGATATATTAGTGAATGGAAAGTATTTATTGGTTTCCTATAGGGCTTCCTAAAAGGAAAGCAAACCGCATTTTGTTTATTTTACAAAACTCTTTTGTCGGATAGAAATTAATTTGTTTTGCACTATGATGCTGGAACATTCTTTGAAAAATTGCAGACTGAATGTGTTTTCGTACTTGAATACATAACATACTCTTGTAAATTCATATTTCTCAATTTTGTTCAAAACAATTTTAAATGATCTTAAACAAAGTTCCAGGTTGTATTTGCTCATGATTTGGCAACCGAATCGGTAAAAGGCGTAGGAAAATTGTTCTTGAATTGAATATTAATATATGATATAATTTATATATATATGTTTGGTATTATCCCATCGAGACGTTATTCCGTTGCGTCGAATAGAATTTACGTAAAGGGCGATGCGGACGGATATACACCTAATCCAAAAAACGTTGTCTGGTCCGCCGCACAGTCCTCGCGCCAAGACTGTGAAAGATATTGGTTATATCTAATCAGTAATTAATTTATTTGCATGTTCACACTCTAGTGTGGTACTCTTTTCAACGAAATAGTGTTGTGCCTACTTTTATTTTCTTGTTTTATCACTCTCATCAAAATATTTACTGTGTTTTCCTTCACGGTCTTGGCGTGAGGACTGTGCGGCGGACCGACGTTTTTTTGGATTAGGTGTATACCCAAAAACGTCACCGCTAACCACTAGAAAAAAATCAGCGAGGGATAAGAGAGCCATCCCCTACACTGTCAACGGCAAACTGTGAAAGGTTTTATTACCTTTTTGGATAGTTGTTAGGTGAAGTCAGTTTTATTTTATCGAATAATCAATGCTTAGCGTGATTAAATCAATTTATGGCATGGATTGACACGAAAGGTTGTGCGAGCAAAACTAACAGCTAGTTGCTCGAGGCGAAGTCGTTAACTATTTAACTAACAGTATAATAATTGTATTTTAATGGTATAAGTATACTTATAAATAATATTTTTGTTATGCAACTATTATATTAGTTTTGTCGCTGATTTTTTTTAAATGGCATATTAATATTGGTCGAGATCCCGGAGGGGAGATGTTTAGGGGGGGGGGGGATTGAGGTTGGTTGGAAGGGGTGGTCGACCTGGCTTTAGATAGAGGCGCCAGAGATCATAAAACCTGACTCTATCTAAGGCACTCGTGAGGTATAAAAAACATATCCTATTCTAAACAAATCGACAATCGAACTCTGTCTTATCCTCGTGTAGTAAGATGATTTGTTGCAAATATGAAACATATGATCTTTTGTTTAGATCCTGTTCAGCACTATTTGGTGTGATGGAAATAAACTGCATAAAGTGCTTAAGACCAAAAACCACACCCTAAGCAGCTGCACAAACCAGTGTAGCAAATATACCCCCCCCCCCCCTCCCTCATAGATCCACCTATCCCCCCTACCGACTCGTGATCGAAACGGCTAATACATAAATAAAATTTCAGCGACAAAACTAAAACTAAAACTAAACCGGGTAATAAGTATAAATAACTTGTTGTTAACAATTATATTTCGACCTTTTAGGATGCCAGGATCCTCTTGGAATCGAAGATGGGCGCATTAAAGATGATCAGATCTCAGCTTCCTCGGCTTATAAGAACGATTCCGACACATACGGCGCGCATCAAGCTCGACTAAACAAACACACATGGCCACCAGGCTATCGCAGTAATCCGACAGATAACGGCCGTACATGGATTCGAGTAGATTTACCAAAACCCTTTGTGATAACTAGTATTGCTACACAAGGATATGGCGACGATAATGCCTCTGAATGGCTGGAAGGATTTTATCTCTTTTATTCGCATAATGCGACAAAAGGCTACAAGTCGACAGTTAGAACTGTCAGAAACAAATTGGTAATGTTGCAATTGTTTGTTTTTCTGATCCTTCTTTACAATAAATGGTAAAATTACCTTTATTGCCTATATGGGAGAAATACGACGATATTAATATTCAACTGGTGACTGATGTCGACATAGGGCAATTTAGACGAAAGAGTGTTATTATTACCTGCATGTTTTTTATTCTACAGACTTAAGCGGCGTTTACACGAGAAATTTTTCCTTGACAAGTTTTCCTTGACAAGGAAAAATTGCTCGTGTAGATGGAGTAAAATGAACAATTTTTCCTTGACAAGGAAAAGCTAGCATGTTGGCTTTTCCTTGACAAGGAAAAATTGTCAAAAATGAAATTTGCTCGTGTAGACGGACAACAAGGAAAATGTGGCAAGGAATATTAATGAGATTAGTTCCCAGTATTTTCGCACGATCAGTAAAAATAAACGCCATTTTGTTTTTTACTCGACAAGGGACTGAAATCAATATTATGTTAGTACTCCGCTGTTTTCAAGGCATTGCGGGCACAACCTAAACTTGTCCAGGAAAACTTGTTCATCATCTACACGAGCAAGGAAACCTTGTCAATATAAAATTGTCAAGGAAAACTTGCTGATCGTCTACACGAGCAATGAAAATTGTCAAGGATACTTGTCAAGGAAAAATTGCTCGTGTAAACGCCGCTTTATTCTCTCTAGTTTAATTCCATGTTATCTATTGTCGTCATTTGACAAAAGGAGCATATTTGCACAGGCTAAGCCTCGATCTGTTGCAAAAATATTCTCGAATTCTAAGCAATGCACAGGAAACGGTTTAACAATAGCAATACCTAACGACACATTTGCATTTGCTTTGAATGGAGGCTATCTCTGTGCGATTGCGCCTTTATTTTGTCAAATAGTGAAGCGGTCAGCAATATAACGGAGGCTATCCCACAGGCAGCCCAAATATTCTACCTGAGGATTTTTAAAAGCCAATACAAAGACCCACAAGACCCACATATATATATTGAACAAAGTATTTTATTTAGCGCGCAGATGGGCTTCCTGTGGTATCTATTTTTGAGTGCGCGCGGATGGAGTTCCTGTGGCTGTTAATTTCCCACGCGATTTTCTCGAAAACTCGCGCGGTGTCAAAGAGGGTAGAACTTTGACGAAATACAACTCTCTTCGATTTCTGTCGTAAGTGAGAAAGTCGAATGCGATTCGCAATTCAGCACGACAAACCAATCACCACAGGAAGCCCAACTGCCCGCTCAAAGAATAACAAAATACTTTTTAAGGTGGCTGACTACTATACGAAAAACAAATCAGAGTTTATTATTAGAAAGGTATTTCATGGGAAATTTAATGGTGATTCAGATGAAAAAGAGAAAAATGGGGTGTCCCGACCTCGTTTCTGAGATATTGGACTTTGAATAGTAACCACTCTGCAAGTTTTCGAACGAAAAATGGCAAGATCTGCGCTTGGAACCAAATAACATAAAAACTAAAAGAGCTGTGGACGTATTTTTTTCAGAAAATCTTACGTGTGGATTTTTCTCGAGATCTGTTAAATAATCAATAGGAAATATGTACGAGCAAGGTGAAAAAATATGTAATATGTATGCTCATAACGTCCATATAGTCTCGGCGCGGAAAAAGTTATTCTCAGATCGACTAGTTGGTATGTCTGTTGCTATCCCTGTGCAAATGTGCTTTGTTTCTATTTTTTTTAAATAGTGCAGCAGTGCTAGATAACACGAAACGTGAGTAATTAAAATGATATTAAAAGGCGCTTAAAAACTACTGCATAAATATCGGGTAATAGTCCTTTTCACAGTTCCGTTCATGAGGCACTTGGACCAAAATCAATGAAAATTGAAAATAAATTTGAAGTTCCTGAAACCTATCTATATTGCAACAATGATAACCATTAAGCAATTTTGCTTACATCAAAAAGACTGACACATAAAAATAGTCAAGGTTTTTTAACATTTAAATTTGGTATGTATGACGTCATACATACAATCCTATTGTTCTTTTAGATTTTGAACCAAAATTTCTTTAGGTTAATGAGCTTTAGATGCACAAGTTGTAATAAAATTTGGTTAGTTTTCTATCTACGTACAATCATTCTCATGTATACATTGTCGCTTTCCAATTTATTTTAAATTTCTATTGTTTTTGGTCCAAGTGGTACTTTCAGTGACCACGAATAATAGTTCGAAGTAGAGGTTCGCGTTGTTGCGCATAGCAAAACTATAATTTATCATGCGCAACAACGCGAACCTCGACTATCATTATCACTATCATTCGTGGTCACTGAACGGAACTGTGAAAAGGACTTTTAGATTTAGTTTTGTTTGTTTCTGTTGTAGTTCTTCCATGGAAACGACGACAAACACAAAGTAAAGTTGAATTATTTACCGTTTCCAGTAATAGCACAAACAGTTCTTATAATACAACATAACACCAAGAAGATACATAGGAATGTCGGGCTGCGCATGGAGCTATATGGCTGTGAACCTGGTAATATGTAGTCAACGTTGCCTAGTCTCCTTTGCAGCAGTTTTACAACACAGGGACCCCGCACTAAATACGGCTGCGAGGGAGACTAGTTTATCTCAAGCATGTGGGATGAGAAGCTCTACAGCCCCCGGTCTGGTATCTCTTAGGGTGTCGAAAAAGAAGAGAAGAGCGCATCGACATTCGCTTCTGATACTAATTATATAATGATACTGACATTAATTAATGTGGTATCTCTTAGGGGTAAAGTTCATCCAGCCACGACCCTTTTTAAAAGACTTCCGGTATCTTGTAGGGGTATTTTTTGAAAATTCCCGACGAGCATCCCCGCTATGAAAAGTTGTTTTGTATATATATATCCATTTTTCATTTGCAGGCAGTCGTTCCGTTAATTTCCTTTTTTCAGATAGAACACTGCGTTGAGAGTCAGCGTCAGTTGTGTTAACTCGATCTGATAGTTTGTCTTTCTTTTTTTATTGCCATAAGGTCACAAATTTGTTTCACGGATCATGATCAGGAAGAAGGAGTTCCGCTTACAATACATGTATCCATATACGGATAAGTACCAGACTTTGGAAGAAGAAGTCCTTTACAAGGTCAGATATTTGTTATTGTTGTGGTTGTTTTTGTTGTTATTGCTGTAGATGGTGGTGTGTTGGTGTTGGTATTGGTTATTGTTGCTGCTGTTATCATATTGTTCTTATGGCTGTTGTGGTTGTTTTTGTTGCTATTGTTGTAGATGGTGTGTTGGTGTTGGTATTGGTGTTATTGTTGCTGCTGTTATCATATTGTTCTTATGGCTGTTGTGGTTGTTGTTGTTGCTGTTGTAGCATATACAACTTTGGTGTTCTTATGTCTTTCAACATCACTTGTATTCGGAAAACCAAGGTGTAGCTACTCAGTAGGGCCATGAGGTCTTGGGGACGGGAGAAAAGTAACCAGGAGAAAAAAAAGCTTTTTCTTGCACTCTTCCTTTTCTCTCGTGCCCAACCCTTCACGGTTCCACTTGGTTTCTATAGAAGTTTCGCTTTCAATTACCACAATCCTATTATTTTAGGTTTCAAAGCAGCTGGACCATGTGCCTGGATTCTTGTCCGTAAACCTTACTCATTTCAGGTTAGTACATCGTTTTGGCTCATTATCGGCACTGCAAGAAATTTGAAGTATTGAAGCAAAGGTTAAAACATCTTAGATCAAAACATTGCTCTGAAATATAAATTAGAATACAACTTGCCTTGCAACACCATTACATTACACCATACATTTTCTTTTGAATGCGTGTTATAGCGTGAAGCACAAAACCATGACCTCTTTTGATGAATTCAAATCCTTCTATACACTGAATTTGATGTTACAATAAACTGTAGCGTTTCCATGAAAATCTTTCAAAGCAAACAAGTATAGGCTAACTTGTTAATGATCATTAAAAGGAAAACAAAAAGCGAGGTAAAAGTTATGCTTTATATAAATAGTGTTTGCGCGGTGCAATATAGCCCCTGTTTGTTGAATGTACTTGATATGGCTTTTTATAATTAGCCCACAGCCTCTTAACTTCATTCAGTATGTGGCAGCTGAACTGGAGATATACTGTTTGGCAAGTAAACAGGAAGAGATTCTAGCAGAGCTGGAAAAGTTAAAGAAAATGGATGATTTTTTTGAATCAAGTTATCTTTCAGTCAGTTATCCAAGTGAGTATTACAGTGCGAATCGAAAAACCGTGAGCACCCAGAAATATTTTAGAAATCGTTTATTGTTCGTTGGACAACTCACAAAGAACTCTAACTACAAAAAGTTTATCATACTACACATCAGTCAAACTTATTACGGTGATATAGTTGTTTCTGAATTGTTCAACGAATATCAAACGGTTTCTAAAATATATCTAGGTGCCCACAGTTTTTTGATTTGCACTGTAACCGACACACTTTTCACAAAACGCATATTCTACTCAAAAACAAACTACATATGTGTGTATAGAATGTGGCGATGGAGCTAGTGGTTGCGTCTATGCATGCACCGCAGTGGCCCAAGATAATTAGTCCTGGCTTGAAAATGATAAGGATTATACTTGTGCTGCATTTGACATTGTGAGTTTCATGTTGTACTTTAACTTGCCACGTTTTCAGGTTTTCCCATAGTACAAGTAAACGCGTGATCGAAGTGTTGAATGCTGTAAATAGTGTGTAAATTAGCGAGTCTTAAAGAGGTCGGTGCTCAACTCAATATGATGTTAAAGAATTCATGAATTATTAATGAACATTTTACAAAAGAAATCATTTCCGTGACGAAGGCTGTATTTAAGATACACAATCGTCCTGATTTGCATAAATTTTAACTTTGATTTTCTCCACCAGATTTACTTTTATCTTGACAATTTTAGTAAAATATGAAGAAATAACGCAGGACTTTTTTAAGTACTATAAAATATTCGCGTCCGATCTGTATGGAGATCATTACACACTTTGCAGAATCAGCTTTTCAAACGGATCTCTGCTGTAATCCAACACCAGTTTGTTACTCTGGCCAAATGAACTGATTAAGGTTTTTTTTTTTCAGGTAAGAAGGATTGTCTTCCGCCTTTAATAGACAGTGGACTAGCCAAAAACAAATGGCCTGAACTAGCACGTCAAGTTCTTCGAGGCTTCTCTGCGACGTTCAAATTCACAAATCAAAGCCGATGTAATTATGGAGAGAGAACCTCAGTATTTGGCTGTTCTGCTACAGGAATTGATAGTGGAAAAGGGCTCTTCAGATATTATCTTCCTGCAAGTATAAATAACGGAACTTTCAAGTTTTTCAGAACGTTTTTTACTGGATCACGTTTAAAACTAGCATATGTAACGTGCTTTGCAAGATTGATTGTCAATAGAACGTTTCTTGGAGAAACCCATGATTACGGATTTGTTCAGCTCTCGAGAAGTCGTATCATTGCGAAAATCGATGGGAAGAACACTGTAATCAAAGGCACCAAATATGCTCACTTCAATGCAAGGAATTCATATGATACCATACAGAGATGGAATCTGTACCATGGTCTTACCTTTTCCTGGAAATGCGAATCTAACGGAGAGGATGTGCCTGTGCTTGACAACAGTTCCAAAGAGTATCCTATGTTGAAAATAACTACTCCATTTGTGAATGTTAAAATTGATGTGGCAAAGCTCAAGGCTGGTGTCAACTATACATTGACATTATTCGTCTCCAGAGGACGAAAGAATGCATTGGTGCGCAAATTGGTGGTTGTCTATGATGAAGCATTTTTCAACTTAAGGTAACTATGTATGAGGCATTATTCTCAGTCGAGTGAGTTTTCATAGTCCGAGCATGCGCGCAGGAAATTTCAATAATAGTCTCCTTCATAGTTCCCTGCGCCATCTTGAAAGATAGCCGGTCTTTTGTATCGATGCGAGACGAACGTTTAGCTTGCAATGACAGAGATACGTGAATAATTGTCCAGTTAGTTGTTAAAGGCTAAGATCTCAACGTTCGTCTCGCTTCGAAGCAGGCCCGGCTATCTTTCAAGATGACGCAGGGAACTTTGAAGGCGGGGACTATTACTTCCAGTAATATTATCAAAACCAGCACTGATCACGAAAAGAAAATACGTTTGCGTTTGTTAATTGCTGATCTTGTTGTTGAATTTCAGCTGCCGTGATAATTGCGGAGTACGCTCCAATCAGCCACGGAGTTTTAAAATAACTTGCACTGGAACTACGTGCAGCCATATCGCAACATACAAATGGAAACTCCTCTACCAAGAAACTCCAGCTAATGATGTATGTACAGGAGAAATCATAATCAAGAACAATGCAACACTACTAAAGTTATCTGACTTAACTTGCCCGGGTATTGGAATATTAAATGTTACTTGTATTGCAGTTTTCAACGATTTACTAGAACATTCCCAAATGGCGACATCCACGAGCTTATTACTAGCAAATACAACGCGTTCGTGTAAGGTTACCCCACCTTCTGGAAGAGTACTTCAAACAGAATATAAAGTAAAATGTTTTGGATGGACAGACGGTGGTTTATCTGTTCGTTACCGGTTTGCATTAAGTACAGATTCGAGGTCGGTGTTATTATCTGAGAGTGAAGTGTCAAATATTACTACTACCTTGCCTGTTGGTAACTTCATGGACGATTTTCGTGTGAATTTGTCTGTCAGAATAACATATGACTATGGTGAAGTCCACGACTTCGTGCTTTTCACAAAGGTTGGTACATGTGAACCTTTAAGTACGTTTAAACTATACTGTTTTAATGGAATGAGCATCGTGTTGGGTGTTTAAAAAAGCAACAATCAATAGTCCCCTTCAAAGCTTCCTACGCTAACTTGAAAGGTAGCCGTACCTTTGCATCGAAGCGAAACGAGCGTTACGTTCAGAAACACCTGAATAATATTAATTGTCTCGCAAGGTGTTAACAGGTCTCTATCATTGCAAGCTCAACGTTTGTCTCGCTTCAATGCAAAGGCCCGGCTACCTCTCATGATTTCGCACGGAACTGTGAACGGGACTATTGTTTGAAGGGAGTTAAGAATATCTCGGTATTTGTCTTGGTATTAAAAAAAAAGCTTTTTTTTAAAGTCACCCGTTCGATGTTTCAGGTTGAACTAGTAGGAATGACTGAGTTGCTAGATATCCTTGAACATGGATCGAATGGAAGACCGTCATTTGTTGATCTACTAAATAATGGTGATGTGAATACCGCAGCATCGATTGCCATTGGAGCTCTCTCTGTTTTAAAAAACATCCCTCAAGTTAAGGTAAATACTATAGTTCCTCGGAGGTATGTTTGTCGTATAATTCTCTTAAGATAAAATAAGTGATTACATATCTTTTAGGGGTTTAAAAATTTAAATTTAGAATTTCGACATGTCCTGGTATTTTTTAGGGTACGGAAATAGGATAGCATTTTTCGTCCTATGTATTTGTTTGTTATCTCTTATAGGGAGTAAAATATTCATTTCAAAAGAAATTCTGGTATTTTTTAGAGCTGTTTTTGCAAAAAAGAAAAAAAGGAAAAAAACCACCAGAATACCTGATATATTTACTGTGTCCCTCCGGGGTATTAGTTGGAGGATATAACTACTGTTTGTCAAATAAACTACTGTTTAATATTGATCTACATGGTGCAAGACATTGACTAATTAAATATCGCATTTTTCAACGTCATGTTTTATCATGGTTATGGATATTACAATTTTTAATGCTAATTTATTGATTTGGGATTCCAGGAAAACAGATATCTGGAAAGCAAGGTAAGTTGATCTTGAAAACACAAACTACCTCTGTTTTTATTTTTTTTGTTCTTTGGGTTGTTTGGTCGGTTGGTTTGTTAGCTGGATAAGTATATACCTTTAAATTTGTCTGTCTGTTCGTTCGAATTAGTTCATGGTGCAAATATGTGGTATTTTATTGTGGTATTTTCAGGTCAAATCAACAGTCGTACATGGTTTTCAGAACGTGACAGTAAGACAAACAATAGAAGTCCACAAACTGTTGTATATCATTGCCTTATTGAGTCAGTCATTTGAACAGCAGGACCCAAAATCACAAGACAACCAGGTATTCCTGCAGTCATTAGGCTATTTATAAGAATTCTATTGAACCGTTAGTCCATACACACATCCCACATTCAGTATGTGAACATTCGTCATTATATTGTATCAAAGATATACCTATTGTTCTGTTGCAATCTCAGCCTGTTAAAAAAAAGAAATCTCGCGTGCTAATCAAAGTCTTTTGTTGCTTCTCACCTACAATACCATATATGGTAATGCCATTGTTTTCAAGATTGCATACGGTATCTTTGATACGTTTATTAAAAGTCAGTCAGTCAATAGACCTCTTTACCTTCCCTGTATGTTTTTTGTCCCATTTCAGATCACGTGATGTTACCCTTGGGAATTGTTTCTTTCACATGTAAATGATATAACACGTTCATCATAAAAGAACAATTCTCAAGGGAATGACACGTGGTCTGAAATGGGCAATTTGCATGCGGAGGTAAAGAGGTCTAATTACAGTCGATCAATCAATACATACACTTCCTTCAATCAGTGCAGTTTATTCGTAGCTGCAATTAATTAATAGACCTTTCCCGAATTCGCTTGGATGATCACAAGACAAAGGTTCCAAGTCGAGGCTGGCCTTGATCCTTTCATTTATCAAGACCGACCTCGACTTGGAACCATTGATGGTGATCATCCAAGCGAGTTCTGGAAAGGTCTTTTCACAATACATTCTCAAACTCATTAATAATTCATGAGCTAATCAACCAATGTGAGCACACCATTTGTACCACGTGCATGGGTTTGAAACCCCGATGAAACACGATTATAGGTTGACCGGTGTTTGAAATATTTTCATCACTAGTGATGAAAATATTTCTAAATCTACATAGTGGTGGGAAATCTGAAAAGAATTAGTATTCCCTAGTTACCTACCTACCTTACTATCCTTTATTCCCTTAGCCTTTTTACCTAATTTACATTATTATTATTTTTACATTTTTTTTTTTTCCTTTTTTATTGGCGTGTCCGAGTCTCGAACCTGCAACCCTCGGAGTTGAATTCCCTCTTCATACCAGCTGAGCTATTGGTGATTTGGTTGGCAAAGTAGAGTCTTATTTCCCACGCCATCAAATACTCTGTATATATTATATCAGTAATTACACTGACGTCAAGTACTCACATAAATGAATTTTATTCGCATCTTTAATGATCCATACTGAAGTTACAACTTATATTTAAATGACAATTTGGATTATTCTCTAAAGAAAATGAAAAAAAAAATACTTATGTAGGTAGTTACAAGTTATATTTAGAGTACAATTTGAAATATTGCTCAACTGAACTTAAAGGAACATTTTCTAAGCCTTTTTGAACAACTTAAAGTAAGAACCCCGTAACACTCCTTATAAACCCTACAGTATTTCGAAATCCAATAAATTCCGCACGAGAGGAATTCAAAATAACTCTCATAATCCCAGGCAACATAATGAGTGACCTATTATATTATAAAGAACTAGCCACATTTATGCATAATGAATTATTTATTTGACTGAGAAGTAATTCCAAAAAGCTCGTGCTTCGTGTTTCATTAGGGTTTCCAAACACTCAAAAACAATAAAAGCACTCGGCCTACGGCCTCGTGCTTTCAAATGTTTTATCGTGTTTAGAAACCCTAATGAAACACTCGTACTCGTTTTTGAAATATTACTTAAATAATATCGCTCAATTAATATATACAGGGTTCGTACAGAATTCTCAACAAACTTTTCCAAAACTTTCCCACAGCCCCTACTCTAATTTTCCAAAACAATAGATATTAGCAAAAAGTGGCGCGTGCGAAAATAACACGTGACACCACAGGAATCCCGTCTCGAGCTCCGGGCTCTCTGGTCCGAGGGACGTAGCAAAAAATTGCATTTACTAGTGGTAGATTTGTTACAAAAAATCCGCATTTTAATAAATTTGGAATATATAACAAAAACGAATATCTTCAAGGTAGGAGCTGATTACAACCAACAAAAGTCATAACTTTTCCATAGCCCACTGGTCAAAAAGGAAAATTTCCAAAACTTTTCCAGGTCCTGGAAAAAAATTATCGATTTCCAAAACTTTTCCAAAACTTTCCAAAACCCGTACGAACCCTGTATATAATATATAAGCTCACCAATTTTATTTTATTGTGCTACTCTAGGCAGCTGTTCTTCGCATACTGAATAGAACTATGACGTTTCTATCGAAAAGAATCCATTCATCACCAGAGGCATTACCCTTAATCCAAGAATGTTTTTTTGGAATTGGTTTTATCGTTAAAACAGCTTCTACAGATGCGAAGGGAAAGCAAGGTGTTACTGAGAGACATTCAAAGGTAGTCATGGATAGCGAAGTACTTGCTTGTCATTTATGTCCTATATTCAGTTCCTTCAAGCCTGGACTTTCCGCTGCTCTGGTTTTTCCATTACAGAAAATATAAAAGAATTTAGTGAGCATAATGTTAAATGCTTGGAAAACTAGAGTGGTACAATGTTTTTTTTAAGTTATTTTCTTACATTTACTTAGCAAATTCAAGAAAGCTTTGACGCACTGCAGCAAAACAAAGCTAAATTTCCATCTATATCTCATTTTAGGCTCGGCAAATAGTCAATACAGGGCTTCATTTAATCAAGCAAATGAATAGAGATCTCACAGCATCTCTAAAACCAGGAATTACAAGCATTAACCTTACTTCACCATTTGTGAACATACTTGTGTCAAGACAAAGTGCTAAGGATTTACGTGGAGCAACCGTTAAATTTCGAGGTGCTATGCTTTCCTTGCCATCCCAACCTATAAAATTCGTCGATGGGTATAGAGTTAGAAGTACCGATCTTTTAGATTTAAAGGTGAGACATAATTATATTTCATATTATGGTAAACGACTACCAGGTGATCTCGCTTCGAAGCGCGCAAAGGATTGTTTGTCAAAATGAACAGTTCCAAAATGGCGCCTCCAGGCAGCAGCAATTTTCGTTACTTTTAGGTATTTGCATTTTGTTTGTATTCCTTTGTATCGCTGATAGTGCAGCAGAGAGCTTTTTTTGTCTAAGTTATATAAAATTGTTTTTATAAAGCCATGTTAAAGACGTATATATAGAGAGTTAACACGCGGGAAACAACTCTCTCGAACGACGCCATTTTTAGAACTGTTGGAGATGCGGAAAAAATAGTTCTGATTGGGGAATTGGCTTATACTAGCCGGAAGTGCGCGCGCGAAATCACCTGGTATAGAGCAAATTGCGCATGACTGTGGGAAGTTTAGGAGTGCCGTTTGCGTGCCACGCCACTTGGGCGGATCCAGAAATGTTTCAGGGGGGTATCCCAATTGCAAAGGAAGGGCTCTTAAGATGTTAGGGGGCATCCGGTTCCTAACTGTCTTAAATAAAATATATAGGGGTAATTGCAGCGTCTGAAGGGACACTCCTCTAGATCCGATGTTCATAGAATTTTAATTTTTTTGTCAACAGGTTCAATTATGGACGGAAAATCCTTATTCGTGGCACGAAACTAGTGATATTATAAACTCTACAGTACTAGACATAAAGATTGAAGTAAGCCGCCAAGAAAAGTCACATGGCAATTTACAAAACTGCAATAATGAATCAAATTCTACTTGTAACCCCCCTTTGAACAGCGAACCAAGCAATGCAACTCAACCTGAAACACAAAAAATAACTACAACTACAGAAATGACTAACTTGACCAGTCCAATTGAGCTTTATATACCAATATTACCACAGCTGCAATCTGCCCGTGAGAACAGCAGCAAAGATGACAATTATCCAGTTGTTAATTTTATAAAGCTCAGCAAAGACAAGGAGAAACACTTTATGTATCATGAAGTTGATGTCCCTACACAAGACTCCACGGCAAGAGTAACTCTTAAACCTGGTCTGAACGTGGAATTTAATGTCTACGTACAACATTCCTTTAAACCAACTCTCAGAAACTACACATTTAATAAGACCATTCCGGATTTCAGCCCTTGTTCGTATAGTTTAGAATCAGGGACATATTCAAACTGTTCATCGGATCCGTTCTCGTTTTCATTTTCTTGGAAAGATACTGGGTATTTAGGGCTGCACTATATTGGAATATTATACTATGGCGAGGAAGCAAACCGAACACTGGAACATACAACTAGTCACTCTAGATCGACCAAGCGAAAAACTGCTATTGTGAAAGTTAAGCGATCTGTTAATCCTTGTGAAAAGGGGAGACGTAACAAAAGATCGTGCGTAGAATATAAAGATCCTCCATCGCCCGGGCCATCGTTTGAACTACGCCAAGTTAGACAGGTTAAGTTTTCTGATGTTAACTATACTATACGGTTGTCATCGGGTGCTTGTATGTTTTGGAGCGAAGAACATCAAAGATGGAAAACAGATGGATGTAGGGTAAGAGTGCTAAGTTAGGGACGGGCCATTAGTTATTAAAGCTGTGCTCGATGTGTTTTGGTACTTTCCCCCCCCCCCCCCCCCCCCCCCCCCTCCCCTCAACTATCTAATGGTCCGTCCCTTAGGTGTACATTTCAGACTTCTGCTATAACAAACATACTTCGATGTTCTGTCAATGCTTGTTTACTAATAGCCCTAGCCTGCATGTTGCTTGTTTGGTACCGGTGTGCACGTTTGTTTGTTTACTTCATTGTTGGTGTCTTTGTTCGTTTATTTGTATGTCAGTTTGATTGTGTATTTGTCTTTTGTCTGTGTCCATGCATCTGTTTGTCTGTGTTTTGTTTCTTTTGAAAGAGCTAGTTTGCCTCTTTGTCTATAATATTTTTTCGTTTGTTTGTTTGTGTATTTTGTCATTTGTTTTTTTAGTTTGTTATGTATGTTCTGCTTTTACCAGCTTGCCTTTAGATTCCCCCTTCTGCTCTGACATACACCATGCAAAGCTTCTTTATGTTTCTCATAGTAGACAATTGATTTGACAACCAAAGTAATGCTTTCCAATTCATGTTACAGCTTGGCTCAGAGTCAACAAAGCAACTTCTACACTGTGTCTGTGATCATCTAACAGCGTTTGGAGGAGATTTCTTTGTAGCTCCCAATCCTATTCAGTATGATAAGGTGTGGGACGCGTTTAAAAATTTAAATGAATCTGGGAACATCGGAGTTCTGGCGACCGTCTGTATATTGCTGGCCTTATATTTATTGGGATTGATTGCTTTAAGACATTTTGACAAAAAGGACAAAGAAAAGGTACAGATTAATCGACGTTAATTTTTATGATTCATTTTTTCATGTATATAATACTAACTTCAGTCATTCGCTTATTAATTGCATTCGTTATTGTGACCAAAATCATTATCATAGTTAACATCATCAGCACCATCACCACCATTATCATCATAGTCACAAAACACCACCATCATCATCATAATCACACAGCATCATCGTCATCATCGTCGTCATCATTCCACATCATCATCAGCACCACCAATACTATCACCATTTTCATCAGCACCATCATCACCATCATAATTACAGATCATCATCGATCGATCGTCGTCATTCATCATCGTCATCAAAATCAACATCATCATACATCAACATAGATTTCTTATACATAATTTATTTAAATTTAGTGTTACGTTATTTTGTATTGTTATTCTACCGCTACTAGCTCTATAATCCATTGTTTAATCAAGCTTCCATTTTCTGCATTTTAGGTTATCAACAGAACAATCGAGTTACAAAGTTCTGACTCAACGCCTTATAAGTACAAAGTACAACTGGAAACTGGAATATGGAAGAATAGTGGAACTACAGCAGAAGTTGGAATGATCATTTATGGAGAAAATCGCTCCAGTGGCCCCATATGCCTTACAGACAGTGAATGCAACAAACCATTTGCGAGAGCAAGTATCAATACTTTCAATATTCATGTTGATGAAACGTTTGGTTCTCTTATTAAGATACGAGTGTGGCACAGCAACCGGGGAGATGATCCAGATTGGTACCTTCATCAGGTTATCATCACCGATTCAGAAACTAAACAAAAATGGCACTTCTTTGTCAACAGGTGGCTTGCAGTTAACCGAGATGATGGAAGTTTATCTTATGAAGCAAAAACGTTTAACGATAGCGATGTTAGTAAGTTTCGAGACTTCTTTATTATCAGAACTGCAAGAGGTTTTGCCAACGATCATTTGTGGATTTCAATATTCACAAGACCACCACATAGTCCTTTCACGAGATGTCAACGATTTGCTTGCTGTATGTCTATTCTCTTTACGGCAATGATTGCAAATGCAATGTTCTATGGAGTTGGAGCGCTTTCAAAAGACGACAGCTTCTACATTGGTCCTTTGAAACTAAGCTTCAATGCTATCAAAATAGGCATACAAAGCGCTATGATTGCCATCCCGGTTAATGTCATCATAGTTATGATCTTTAAAAAAGGACAATCTAAAACAAATGAAGATGCAGAGACTTCGGGCGCTTCAAGATTTCAGAAAATTCTGGTGTATTTGGGTTGGTTCATTTGCAATGCGACAATATTATCATCAGCAGTTTATGTGGTCTTTTATAGCATGCAATGGGGTAAAGAGATCTCAAATAACTGGCTGATATCAGTCATAGTTTCCTCTGTACAAGATATCTTTGTGACAGGGCCAATAAAAGTTATAGTATTGGCTTGTATACTTTCATCTATTTTAAAGTCCCCTCCAAAAGAGGACAAAATAACCAATACAAGCAAGCCATCTGTGATCAAAGGTAATAACCGATTTGTCGAGCAACCAGAGGAGACAGAACTTGAGAAAGCTAAGATATATAACGAACAAAAAGCTCAACTGTATAAAACTATTCGAACACTTGTACGTCTTACTGTCCTCTTCCTGCTCTTTGCGACTACGTGTTATGGAAATCGCGATAGCTCAAGATTCATGCTTACCAAATCTGTCAACGAAGTCTTCAGAAACTTCGAGAAGGTATAATGTCTCTTTTTTTGTTTAATTTTGAAGGAAAATATTAATACCATGGAAAATGAACAAAATAGTTGCTAACTAATAGCTTTTTACTTGGTGACTGTTAAGTGAGTATCACTCAGCCAGAAACATCAAATACAAAGGGAAACAATACCACGTTACAACTTTACTTGTGGCTAACAGTCACTAGATAAGAGCATTTACACAGTAGCAATTTTGTTTTATTTCATGGACATACTGTGATCGCTCTATTTGCCTCTTCAATTTGTTCTTCTGTTTGTCCTTTTTTTTTGTTTTTATGTTTGATTGCAGGGGCAGATCTAGGGGTTGTCCCTGGTGGCACCCCCTATTTTGAGACATTTAGGGACCGGCCGGTACCCCAAAACACCTCATTTGAAATTGGGACATCCCCTGACAAATTTCTGGATCCGCCCCTGGATTGATTGTATGTTTGCATGCCTGTTTGTTTGATGCTGAAATGTAATTACATGCATAAGAGCTTCCTTTACTACATATTTTTCATTAATATAATATATGATGACTTGTATTTTTCATTAAAGGTCCACCATCCAATAAAATTTTGGGAATGGACAAGCAAAGTCTTAATTCCTGGCCTCTATAATACAACATGGTACAACAGCCAAGAGTTCAGTTATGCAGAAGGGTTCATAAGTAACCACGAATCTTTCCTTATTGGTGTGCCAAGACTAAGGCAGATCAGGATTAAACCAAGTATAGTCATTAATACCAATTCTGATTGTCTTTGCCATTGTCAGTACCCTCGTCATTATAATTATAATTGTATTTGTCATTGTAATTGCCATTATTCTTAACATTGTCTCTGATATTGTTTTACATTCTACGTGTTTTTCTTTGCCATTGTAAGGGTTTGCGGTTTCAATTGCGTTATCTTTGGTGCGGTTTTGCAAATGTTTCTTTCATTGAAATGTTGTTGCGATTGTACGGTTTTTGTCGATTTTTTTAGCGGATTTGCGGTCACAAAGGCCCCCTCCCCCCTCCTCCATTTATGCCCCCTTGGTATTATTATTGAACTTTATAATCTTCACCACTATTCACCAATTTTTTAAATTTTAACTATTTAATTTTTTTTTTTGACAGTTGATCAATGCATCGCCTCGGATATTGTCACTTGCATCAAACACATGTTTCGACGTTGTTTGGCATTGTTCTCTTCTAAATACGAAGACCGAGGGCCGTACTACTTACCACAATGGCGACACGTTAACCAAAATTTGTCTAAAACAGAACTAGGTATTTTCTGTCCAAAGGCCTGGCGTTTTGAAAGCAATGTCGAACACTTTGGACCATCCGACTCAAAAGGATCATATATTGCTGAACTTGGATATAACTCTCAATATGCGTTTACTGCGGTTGACGATCTTGAGAAAAACCACTGGATTGATGACCGCACTGTAGCTGTCTATGTGGAATTCACAATCTTTGAGCCCGCAAGTAGTTTGCTCTGCATTGTTCGATATACATATGAAAAGCTTCTTCTTGGAGAGGCCAATGCGCATACGCTAGTAAAAACGCTCTCTCTCTACCCTCCATCAAATGCCAGGCTAAGAGTGTTCCTGTTTGTTTGTAAACTAGCCCTTTTGGTCTATGTTTTTGCACTGTTTATATTGGAGTTGCGCAAAGCATTTCTAAAGAAATGTGATTATTTCAGAAAACTGTGGAGCTGGTTTGATATATTCCTGTTGCTGTTATGTATCGGATCTCTAGTCTTGACTTCTTTTGTGGAACACTATGCCAGTAGGTTTGTTCAGAAGATAAGAGATAATCCTTACAAAAATTGGTCAACTGAGTCATTAGTCTTTCACTCTGATGCAGAAATTGCGTTTTTGGGGTTTGTGTTGTTTATTTTGACAATCAGAATGATCAAAATAGTATCATACAACCGCCCAGTTCTTGTGATGCTCTTGTCGCTCAAGTCGGCAGCAGTCCCTCTCAGTTCGTTTGGGATTATTTTTGTCTTGGCCGTCACTGCCTTTTCGATACTTGCTAATATTACATTCGGTGCAAGTGTCTATGTGTACTCCTCGTTGCCTCGCGCATTTCTCGAGGTTCTGCAGTTGGGATCATTTGGAGGGAAAATCGACTTCCAAGAACTTTACCAATTAAGTCCAATAATTGGTCCAATGTACATGTTTCTTCTTCGGATCATAATGACTTTTATTCTCATCAACTTCTTCATTGCAATTTTAAACCTTTCATTTGCTGTATCAAATGCAGAAAGAAATGTCGCATTTGAAAATATGGTTTTGAAAGAGTTTGCAATGCAACAGTTTAAGCGGGTAGACGTGTGGAAAACGTGCAAACATTATGTTGTAGCTGCGATCGCCCTGTTGAGTAATGTTCTGCCTCAATTGAAATACCGCAGCGAAACAAAGAAACATTTAATGCATGGTAGGAATGTGAGCGAGTGCGAAGAAAGTACGGAAATACCTTCAAATTTGGTTGAAAAAGCCTTATTTGAGAAGCCACTACAAAGCACAAGCTTCCCAGTGGAAGTTCCAAACGATAATAACACAGATAGTGTTGCAAGTTGGAAAGAGCCTGGACGTCCTCTCTCAACTAGTGAAATACCTTTACGAAGACAGGATGAGCTAAACGCAATAAGCAATGAATCTCTTCAAACTATCGACGATTTTGATGACATTGAGTTCATCGATGAAGACGACTTAATGGCTACAATAAAAAAAAGTCTCTCTGAGATAAGCCTTTCCTTAGCAGAATCTTTAAAAGACTCCCGTAGCCAAAACCAACCACCAGATTATCAGGCACAAAGCTCAGAAGTGGGACGTTCGCCTTCAGAAAGCTTGCTTTACTCAGGTTCATCTCCTTCATACGGTTTTTCTCGAAGCAATAGATCGATTGATCTTCAAAGTCTCGATGATGCATCTGAATGCTCGTTTAACTCTGGCTATTACCGGATAGGAGAAGATTACTCTCACCGTTGAAGAACTAAATATTGGTTGAATTTGGACTTAAGAAGCCCTACAATGTTAGGAAACATTTAGAAAAATAACTGAAATATGCAGAAAAAGGGCGAGAAACACGCTCCAATCCTGAATTATAACTTCAGCTGGTCTCAATTACAAGCCCTGCATGCAACTTCTAACAGAAGTTGCCTTCAGCTGAATGCATTGGGTATTGTTGGTCGGAAACATAAGCAGAGGGACGACTTAAGACTTTATGAATTAAAGTATTCATATACTTAGACAAACTCCAAGAGCAATGTCTGCATTGTAATCAATTACCATTAAAATAGTTTGACTAATGAGTCAGGAGAGTAAAAAAAACAATTTGACTAAAATATAACAAATATAAATAAAATGGGGGAAAATAATGATAATCATGTTATTTTTTATTACATGTAAATGTTACTAGGTACCCGTTTGCTAAATAAACCCTATGACTATAATATAATACGACAAAGAAAGCAAAATTAAATAAACTCAAAACTGATACTGAATTTTATTTTGAAAAGAAGAAGCGACAAGCTAGTGGCTACAGCTAATATACATGGGAGCAGCTATATTCATCGTCAAAATACTAGAAAGACTGTATACACTTAGCCTCCTCCGCAGGCAACCCTTTCCTTTACCTTTCACGGGATCCCTTTGTCATTTGACCGAGGGGGATTGGTCCACGGCAGCTTTGCCTCTCATGGGATCCCTTTGTTATTTGACCGAGGGGAATTTGGTCCCGGGCACCTTTCCTTCTCACGGGATCCCTTTGTCAGGAAGCCCAATAAAAGAAAACGGAGCGCAGACGCATGCGGAGGAGGCTATGTACACACTGGTCATTTTGCACATTATACAGTCACAAATGTTCCTGTTGTTGCTGTTACTGTGTTGCTAATTTAATTTTTGGTGATTTCAAAACATTTCCATTGCTCCAGTTTAAAGTTGTATAGCTAATATTTGTGAAGAATGTTTGTTTTTGGCATAACATTTTCGTAGCCTGGCATTCATTTTATGCTATTAGAGGCGGATCTAGGGGGGTGTCCCGCAATTACCCCTATTTTATTAAAGATCGGACACCCCCTGACAAACTTCTGGATCCGTCCCTGGCTACTCTTATATATTTTGATTGACAAAGTCACGTGACCAGGTCTTGGTCTTGGTTTTGACGAGGAATGTATCTGAATTGTTTTTAACATTTATAATATTAGATTAAGGACAGTACGTTATATTAGCTCAATTATGCAGTATCTGACAAAATTAAATAATCATGAAGAACGTTCATGAAGAAACATTGGACCGTATGGCACATTAGAACAACCGATTATAGTATAATTGCCTATAGCTAGCTAATAAGGATAAATTCATAAATGCCTATCTTATAATATGTTACAATAAAATAATGTAATGAAATAGTCAAGTTTTGACCCCCCCCCCCCCCCCCCCCCCCCCCGCCAATTAACCTTGATTTGGGGGGAAATTGTTTGCTAAAAAGTTTGTAATTTTTTGAAAAGCACAAATGTGCTAACAACTATGATTGTAGCTGCTTGGAAATGTCTATGCATGGATTTTGCGTTTTCATTATACGACATTCTGTCCAAGCCTGTCGCATAAGTACGCCATTTTCCACATGGGACCCATTGAAAATACCTGGAGGCGATCGTTTCTCCAATCGGTGACAATAACCTTCTCATCAGGTATGGAAGCAACCGCTATAGGGTTAGAAAACTGACCTATATTGGTACCTTTAGATCCATAGGAGCTCAATGCTTTTCGATCTTTAAGATTAAAAAACTGTATCCGATGATTATCAAAGTCACAGACAATAAGTCTTTGCTCACTGTCTACCGCAAGGCCGCGTGGGCTGTAGAGTTCACCCTTTTTGTTTCCTGGTTTTCCGATTGAGTGAAGGAAGGTCCCTTTCTTGTCAAATGTTTTCAATACGTTATTTCCCGTATCGGACACAACAAACACATTCTGTGACTCGCAGAAGATTGCGTCACGGGGATGCTTGAGTTTTTCAGGAATGTCATTCCCAAAATTGAATAGAAACTTGCCTTCAGTGGTGAAAACCTGTACTCTGTGATTCATCCAGTCCGTGACGATAACTCTTCCACTTTTATCAATTGATATTCCAGTTGGTTTATTAAACTGGCCATTCCCTGATCCATAAGTTCCAAACTTTTTAACAAGTTTTCCAGACTTCCGATTAAAAATCTGAACCCTGTTGTTATCGCGATCAGCAACTATGAGGCATTTCTGGGATTTGTCAAAGGTAATTCCTGCGGGGTAGTTAAGTTGGCCATCATCAGATCCATATTCACCAATATCTAAGATTTTTCTCCATTCCATGTCAAAAACATGAATGCAGTTTTTCTTGGTATCGGTGAAAGCGATTTCGCCTTTGTCACTGACGGCGACTCCATGAGGCTGCGTGACCATCCCCGCTCCACCTGTATTGGACCCAAAAGCTTTAAGAGGCATTAGAATTGGAGGGCGAATATGAACCTGGAAAGGGCTGCCTCTGATGTCTTTGCCATTTACCTGTACAATTACATCGTATTTTCCAGGTTTTGGTGGCACGTAGGTCACTTCATAAAAGCCGTTTTCTTTATTCTTTATACGAGATTCTATATTAGGTCCTTCGGGAGCCGTAACGATGACATTCATCACATCAATGTCACTGTAGCATGGATCACTTTTGATGTCACATGTCGTGACAGTGAAAGAGGTTTCCTCGCCTACGGCTCCTTCTCTGAGTCCTTCACCAGAAGATATTGTCGCCGACGCGTCAGTGTTACTCGACGCAATTTGTCCTAGAACACTTGAATTAATGTGACGCAAAACATCTTTATTTGGGATATAGCCCACACTTGCACTTTCAACTGGTCTGGCGTCGACTCGTAAACGAGACAACTGTTCCAATCGTTTCTGGACGTAGTCTTTTAGGCTTACAATTTCTCCGGAGATTTTTCTTTGTAGCATATCTTGAGCGAAGTCGATGGAGCTTGTAACTTGAATAAGAGATAAAATGGACGTTTCCAGTTGTGAGTTGAGATTTTCTTTCTTTTCGTTACAAACATCATCGATTTGTTGAAACATTTCTTTTTCATGTTGTTTCAGCAGGTCGATAAGCTTCTCAATCCCAGCATGAACGTCCTTCTTAACAATGTTGACTTGATTGTCTAGTTCGTTTATTCGTTGCTGAATAAGATTCTTTCCATCCTTGATTTCCTTTGAACGTTCGCTGACCTTATCGATTGCACTTTGTAAATCCTTGTAAGCCTTATCATATTCCTCTGTTAATGGAGAAACTTGATCGTGCTTTTCTTGGGTTATTGCGCTACAGTCTTTACAAATACACTTTAGACAGTGCCGACAGTATATTTCCACGGATTTTTCTCCTCGACTTTGCTCATGATTACACGACAATGGACGACATATCACAGCCTTTTGATCTTTTTCATTCAAATCTTCCCTCTTGATTATTCGATGGCTGTCAGTATGACGAGAGCACTTCTGACAGAAAAACAATTCACAATCGAAGCAGTACGAAAATAAATCTGTTTTCTTTCCGCATTGACTGCATAAAATCTTGCTACTTTCGATATTCGGCGAGAATATTTCCAACAAACGGGCTGTGTATATGTCACACGGAAACGAAGCGAAGCCATTTCCACCCGAAGGTTTCTGTATTTCTGACTTACAAACCGGGCATTCGATTTGAGGAGAATAAGGATTTTCTTGACCAATATTATCCAGACATTGAAGGCAAACTGTATGTAAACACGGAGTCAATTTTGGATCAATGTAGACTTTTGTACATAACCGGCAAGTAATCCTTGACTCCATCATAAGCTAAATTATTATGTCATGCCAAGCCTATGTTTACCATAAGAATTCTGGGTACAGTTCCGTATAGAAATACATTATTATGATACGCTAAGATGTCTGAGTCGATGTCTTCCCATGCGGAAATGTGTTGTCGGCGTTCTGAATAAATTCTCCCGGCCCGAACAATCGGCAGACGACTAAACACCGAATCAAAATACTATCAATATTTAACTTCTAAAAAAAATTGTCTAGCGATGTAGATTTGCTTTTACGAATCGGCCTTCATATACTTGTTCCAACAAGACTGACAGGAAACATTTGATTTTCACAATAAATACCTAAACTTTTTCACTTTCGATATATATGAAATCTATATCTATGTCAAATAAATTCGCTGTGCATATTATATTCCACAAGATTTCATAATATATTCGAGGTCATTGAAATATATGTCACGAGATTGAAAGTGAAATTTAACTGGAAGTGTCAAATGCAAAAATTAAATGCAGATAAATGTAAGAATATTGTTTATTTTCTGAGATGACAACCAATTGAATATTGTGAAATGATTGAATTGAAATATAAATTATGACTTACAAAATAATGCATTTTAAATGCAAGAACAATAAGACCAAATGTGTTTCTGCATGTTTGATAATAAAATGCCCTCAGCTTATTGTATTTTTTACTTGCCGTCTTTCGATTAATCAACTGGTTTGTTTTCAGCTAGCGTCCATATTTTCGAGTTAAACATGACAAATTTATATAACGTTTGATAGTTCTTAAAAATGAAATGAATAATAGAAACGGTCGACATAGATACAACGATGAAGGACATGAAGAGTCGAATGCAAATGTGAATTGCATATGTATGACTTTCGTTCATTGTGTAATATTTTCAAAACGTTTTGTTTTTTTGTCAATATTATTCAAGCAATTTATTGTGTGTACTTTTAAGCTCCTTTAAACATATTTCTTTTTATATCAAAATATTATTAAAAGTAGGAATGATATATGACATGTAGGGCAACTTCTCTGGGATAAAAATATGGCTGCTACGAAAAGTTCATTACTTGTTTTTTAAATATTTATCTCATTAGAGTGCAAATAACATAACGGTGAAATAGTTAGCTGACTATTTAGTGCAATTTTATGCTAGAGTAGACGCACTAAATCCGTGAAACAAATATTACTAATTACTAGTAAATAGTGTTGACGAGACAATAGATAACAAAGGAATTAGCATATTTTAGCACCAATTCACGGATTAAGTGCGTTTACTCTAATTCCATTGTTTTCTATTGTTTATTTAGCGCTATATATTTTGTACTAATTAGTACTACTTGTTTCACGGGTATTTTATTTGCACTCTACTTTATAATTTTATATATAATAATGAATATTAATGATTAATCAATTATTTTGAGTACATGCCTTCTAGAAACTACTGAGGCAAAAGTTGCTTTAGGAGCGATGTAATTGTATGTTAGCTTTAGCAAAATATTTGTTTCTGTTGCTAAAATAAACATTATTTTTGAATAATAAAAGTGTACATATATTGTGTACCTAAAGCAAATAACTATTTGTCTAGAACTGTAAAAAAATTATCGAAGGATCAAATTCGTACACGCTACGTTGCGTGACACATAACACGGCACGCCAATCAACAATATACTTATGCTAAATGCATTCGCTCTTGTTAAAGTGGTTTTCTTTTTATGTTACTCCATACCACAATGAGGCTTCTGGTGTTGAAATTGCTATAAATTTGACAAGCTAAAGAGACAAGAGAGAGGAACACTGACGTTTCGACACGTGTTTGAAATATGTAACAGAACCTCTGGATGGGTAATAAAGAGGGCTTAGGGCTAGATATGCAAATACCGGCCTCTTGTTTGTGAGAGCAACTTCTCGCCTCGTTGATTCAGACATAGAACCCTACCGATGTTAGCGTCGTTTTGAACAGAATGGACATCCAAAGTGTATTAGAAAACTTAGAGGAGCTACTTACTTGTGAACTATGTTCCAATATCTTCCGGAAGCCTAAAATTACACCATGTTTACATTCATTCTGCTGTGAGTGTTTGAATGGACTTGCCAGCAGTCGGCCTTACCAAGTTTCCATCGATTGCCCTGTTTGCCAGTATGAAATCAGGAAGCCTGAAGGAGGGCGGTTTGATTCACTGCCATCCAATTTCTTCTTGAATCGACTGTTGGATATTTTTATCGCCAAGAGAAGGAGTTACACTGACGCCAGCTGTGGTAATTGCCATCGAAACCTGCTGCTCAGTTCCTTTTGCTTCAGTTGTAACGTCTTCATGTGTGAGGAGTGTTTGAAAGCACATCATGTTATCACAAGAAACAATGCACACAGGACTGTGACCTTAGGAAGACTTAAACAACGAGATTACGAAGAGCTCTTCAGAAGATCTACTTTTTGTGCTCATAAGTTTAACGAGAGAGGAATCGTGGAATACTTCTGTTATGATTGTGATGCGTGTGTCTGTCACGTTTGTAACGTGGCTATTCAACACAAACATCGAATCATCAATATCGACGAGGCGGCCAAAGATCACAAGATGAAGCTTCTGGAGGAGAACGCTAAACTAAAGGACAAACTTAAACTAGTAGAACTTGGTATCAGTAATATTGAATTTAGAAGCATCGAGGTTCAAGAACAGATCGAGTACACCAAGAAAGATATTCGTACTAAAATTGGCAACTTGATTGACATTTTAAAGAAACACGAAGAAGACATGCTGCAAGAGGTCGAACGAATTCGTAAAGACAAACAAGAGAATTTGACCTTCCAGCTCAAAATGTACGAAACAATGCATAAACAAACAAAAGGTTCAATACAATTCACAGAAGAGCTTATACAGAGGAACCTGAGTGAGGAAATATTGACTATTAAGAATCACGTGTATGAACGAGCAAGGGCCATTGACGAGACTCACGTTGGAACGAACCCTGCAGAAAACGAACGAGTTGGATACGTCGCAAACACCAAAGCTTTTGGATCAATCCAGCAGGAGGCCCTTGGTCATATAAGCACTAGTCTAACTGAGCCTGCAGTATCCAATGCCGAGGGTAATGGTATCACAGACGTGTCTGCTGGAGAAGAGGTGTACTTCATGGTTACCACACGCAACGCACAAGGAGAAGTTTACTACAGCGAAATTGATCACGTAGTAGCAGGGGTGAAATCTGATATGTGGGGAGATATCGAAACAAAAGTAGTAAGCTACCAAGATGGGAGGTATGAGGTTAGTTATATCCCAAGGGTGCCTGGAATACACAAGATCCAAGTAGAGGTCAGCGGTGAGCACATTGAAGATAGCCCATTTGTTGTTCATGTCAAACAACCAGTGCTCACCCCTGTCAAATCGTTTGGATCTCATAACAAGAAACCAGGACACATTTTACAACCTCATGGAGTTGCCAGTAATATGATTGGCCAGATTGTTGTATCTGACAGTCTAAAACATCAAATACAGGTTTACACATCTGACGGTACACAAATGCTTGACTTTGGCGAGGAAGGAAGGGAAGATGGGAAGTTCATGCATCCAATGTCTATTGCATTTGATCAGTCTGAACGGTACCTCTTTACTGCGGATAGTGACAATAATCGAATCCAAGTGTTTGATATCAAGACTGGAAAGTAAGTAGTATTTAGTCAAGTGTATTCTTGTCAGTAGTACTTATTCAATTGAATGTAATCAATCATTCACTATTTGATCATTTACCCATTCACTTATTTATTAGCCTGCATAGCATCTCTATAGGGGTAGGGGGAGGGAGAAGAAAAAGGAGGAAGTATAGGGGGAGGGAGAGAGAAAAGGAGGAAGAGGGGGATGGGGAGAGAGAAGGAACGGGAAAGCCTGCAATGGTCCCATTGTTTCAGCGTACTACTAATGATAATAATAATAATTTATAGAGCAAAATACAATGCTTTACAATAAAGTCACACTATTTACATTAAGAATCAAACTATTTATAATTTTACAATAGATAATTCAATTTATATATTACAATAAAAACACACTTTAAAACAGACTCGTGAGATATCAATTGAACACTCGAAGATAAAATCCATATCTCCGCACGCCCATGTAATGTTCTGTTTATTATATAATTATAAACTCATGACGAATGAAATCGCAAAAGTTTTATCAAGATATGCATCAAAAATTCTTAAAAATCTAGAAAATGCACAGAGTATCCATGGCAACATGTTATTTCACATGTGAAATAACGTGTTATTTTCACAAATGTGAAGATATCACTTTTTCGCACGGGAGATCACCTGATATTTCACTGAAGTTTCTATAATAAAGTGTATTATTCACCATCATTCTGTTATGTTTTGTAAGTTATTTTTTTAATTTATTTTTATTTTTAATCACAATGACTTATATCTCAATAGGTTTGTTAGAACCTTTGGTACAGAAGGCAATGGCCCAGGTCAGTTCAATGGCCCATGTGGTATCAACATTGATGGAACCGACCGTGTAGTAGTTACAGACTGGAACAACCACAGGATACAAGTATTCAACAATGACGGCAAGTTTCTCTTCAAGTTTGGTGACAAAGGGAGTGAAAGACTACTCAACCCAAGAAGTGCACTCTACCATGACCACGAGAACTGCTTCATTGTATCAGACACTGGCAATAATGTTCTTAAAGTGTTTGACCAGGAAGGGAGGTTCTCACATGTAATAGGAAGTCCAGGAAGGAAAAGGGGTGAGTTATGTGGGCCAAGGGGACTAGCTATAGACAACGACAATAATGTTGTAGTATGTGATTTTGAAAATCACAGGCTTCAGTTCTTTAAAATTGATGGTACAGTGCTGAATTCTTTTGGTACAAGGGGGAAGGGGATAGGTCAGTTTGCATTTCCATTGAGTATCTCAATAACGGGAGGTACCAAGGTAGTAGTTAGTGACTGGGGGAACAATAGAATACAAATCTTTAAATCTAGGGACGAGAATGCTACTTCACCTACATTTGGTTATAGTATTCCTAGTCTGAATAGAATAAGTACAAGATAAATCATTATTTTGATTCAAAATGTACAATTGTTTTTTCAAAATAATTTTAGGAATTTTGTAATTATCAAAAAATTGAAGAACCATTTCACACTAGGATAAAAGATGTAGGCCAGAATCGTCAGTATATATATTAAACTCTTACATTATATCTTCAATTCCATCAACATTGCATTCACCACTGAATGCATTCTATTATGTTGGGGTTCCTGTGTACCAAAAGAAAAGACCACCCCACCCCTCCTCTCTCTTTGCCCAGTTTTTCTCAACCAATTTCCAAAACAGGAATCCCATTTGATAATTAACATGTCATATTTTGTAAGAGCTAGGCACACGGCCAGGCTGAAATTAAGTTATAGAACACAGGGTGACCACTAGAAAATAGTATTTAATATTATGAAATTTGAAATATAGGAATGCACATCAGAATCAGCATACAATAATACAATGTATACAGCGAATTACAAGAATGTTGTCCTTACTTTGGAAATTTATAGGGAAAGGAATTAATTGAATGACAAAAAAAGATTGCTCAAGTTGAACTATTTATTTTGTTAATTATTCCTTTCTATCTAAATTATTCATGTTCTTTCTTCGTAGGACAAAAATCTTGCAATAATTTATTAGGTTTACTTTAGGTCATAAAATATCAAATAACTTATTAATTTAATGCTAACATGTAACTGTCATACATATACACCTATTTCAAAAATCGTCGTCGCACCTGAAGCTACAGTCCACACTCTGAAGCTTGCAAAGGATGTTGGTAATATGAACATAATTTGTTATATATTTCACTTTTTTTTTTTCAAGAAATATATGTTTCATCATCTACCACTGCAGCAAATTGATATCGTCATATAACACAAACACATACAACCAAAATATGCTATGAATAAATACTAGATAACACGAGAAGAAAAACCGACATCCTCTGCAGGCTTCAGAGTGTGGACTGCAGCTTTGGTTGCCAAACATTTTTGAAATAGATGTATATTATATGCAAGACATGTAGTGAAATATTAACTTCAGCAAATAAATTATAGATGTTAGATAGGTTTGAATACATCAGGTATAATATTTTGCTCAAATTATTAATAAAAAGGTACAATCTTTTTTTTAAATCAAAAATTAAATAAATAATTTTTACTTTTGGTATATTTCATTTTGAATTCCACACCAAATTTTGAATTATATCAATGATAGCACAAACATATTAATTTAAGCTTATATATAGAGAGGATATAATAATTAGTAGAAGGATTTCATGGCAGCCATCATTGTTTGTGGGCAAGTACAAAAGAAAGTTTTTGAATGACAGAATTTCAGTTCCTGTGAAAAAAGCTCCATTGTTTTGACCACAAACATGGCTGCCATGAAATCCCTCTAAACTTAGTGGATAAAGATTAGGTTCAAACGTCGCATCTTACATGTACAGAAACTAATGCAAATGAACTCAAACATAAGTTTTTGCATATTTGCATTAGACTCGGCACATGTGGTGCGACGTTTGAACTAGGAGTAATGTTTATCTTCGAGTGGTATTTAAAAAACATTTCACGATTTAGATATTGTAAGCGTACCACAAGAAAATAAAATTTGTATCTTCGAGCTAACGTGTACTGTGATTTTTTTTATATTATATGGAAAATAATATTTTCTACTTACCGCCATGATGAACTTCGCTCAGAACTTTTCGCAGGTACGAAAACGGCTATCTTTAGATGAATTGAATGTCTCGTGTTTCGTCAAAACCAAATATTCTCTGAAGTTCCCAATATAATATCTGTTTTCTTTTGTCTGTTTACATTTTCTTTTTAATTTGAAAACTTTTACTTCTTTGACTATACAGCATTAAGTCGAGAAGCGGCCATTGCAAATAAACAAGCAATTGCCGGTATCAGAAGGCGGGAAAAACAAGCGCGCGCGCACATCCGGGAAATTAACTACAAATATTTTTTCATATATTTCACGATATTTCGCTAGTGAAAAAATGAAAAAAATACTCCTTATTATACTTTTTTTATTATTTATCCTTGTTTTAAAAGTAACATCTGATAGCCATCACGTAATGGTATATATATTTATTCATTCATTTATTTATTTTTTATCCATTTGTTTGTGTGTTTATTAATTAACGTTTTTCTAAAACAAATTGTAAGTAGTTGTAAATTGGTAAGTAGTTGTATGTTAAAGATATACGAGAGTCAGTCCGGCAGCCAAACGCTGTTTTTTGGCCTAACCTTGCATGTGCGTCTATACAAAGTTTTTTGGTGTTTTATTACTCTATGGGGTGTAATTATAAGCACACCTTTTCTCAATCAACAACACAGGGAGCCCGGCTTTGTGTCGCTTTTATATGAAATAAATTATACAATGAAATAAAATATATTATAATCATGAGAGCCTTTGGGTTTCCTGTGCTGTATTTAATCCTTAGAGTTTCCGGTAATCAGTATAGTGTGTAGCCGTTAGTAACTTGAGAGCACTTTGAAATTCAAACCTAACGTATTAGTGTAACGCACGTGCGTTACTCTAATACGTTACGCTAATGCGCTCTCAAGTTACCAACGGCACACACAGGTCAGTAACGCTACATTACCGGAAACTCTAAGGATTAAATACAGCACAGGAAACCCAAAGGCTCTCATGATTATAATAGATTTTATTTCATTGTATAATTTATTTCATATAAAAGCGACACAAAGCCGGGCTCCCTGTGTCAACAATACTCTCATAGAAACCACAGAAACATGTAATTTTAAAATGTCTTTAATGTCATTACCTATCTGTTCTATGCATTTCAATGCGTCAACATCCATTCCTAGTGCTTATTAATTAAAGCAAAGTTCGTACCAAATAACATGATCCTTAAAAGGACTGAAAAGAGCATAATTGGATGTGATACAGTAACTTGTTATTCCTAACAGTTCGTTATCAACAAACAAATTAACTATAACTTTTGACTCATGTGCACATACTAGAATCCTTGGTCGTATCCTTGTTTGTAGTTCGATATAATGAGGGTCTACAGTGCATGTGTCGGGAAAATAAACAAAAATCTGATTCAGTGTTTTGTCAAAACTGAATAAATGCACGTATATGTTCTGCAGTTAATCTTATAAGCATATGAGAAATTTCATTATATATCAAAAACGATTTATTTTTTAAAATTCAAGTGTTTCACAGAAACACTGAAATATGTATAGTTCAAAAATAAAATTAATTGATTCACATATTACCCTAAAACCCATTCACAAAGTCAATAAAAAGTCCTCTAAGAGCAGAGTTTTTTAACTGTTGTTAGCATACGAGTCTGGTTTGTAGACTTGCTCATTATTATCGATCATTTCGTCGACCTCCCTCGTTTCGATTGTTATCTGATGAGCGTGCGACTTTCGATCGCGCCTCTTTTTTAACTTGACTGAAATAAACGCGCAAATTGCAAAAAGAACGATTGATCCAGCGACTAATCCGATCGCAGTTGGTACATTTCCTAATTCAGATGAATCTGCGAGGCCTTCCACTTGTGGCTTGCTTGTAGTAGTGCCGTTGTCCGTGCTATCCGTAGGATTATCGATCTCTTCTGTGATCGGCCTTTCCGAGAGTTTTTTGTTTGTCTGGATTTTCTTTGGAGTTGGTTTTGGACGCTGTGTAATGGGGAATGTAACCAAAGCACATTTTACATCATTTGGTGAACATTCAGTTGTCTTTCTGAAGTGTGCTGTAGGCTTTAGGTGTTTTTTCTTGGTATATCGAGTTGATTTTACATGTCGCGTAGTTGATGGAATAACCTTTCGTTCCCAGTGTCTTGATCTTGACTTGGTAGGGTTAGGAGGGGTCGTCTGTGGGCGGGATGTAGATGGTTGAGTTGTAGGAGCCTCGACGCAAGTCCACTGAACGTTACCATTAACAGACAGCCGAACATCTTTAGCTTTTAATTGTCTGACTAATTCAACACCATTAAACACCACTGCTTTCAAACACCCTTCGAACTGTTTACGAGATGTCCCATCACTACCAATATAGACGCTTACGTCACCTCCGTGCATGTTGAAAGTACTGTGGCGTGCTGGAGTAGTACCTTTAGTCTCATCACCATTATCAATCTGTGCTGTGACATCCCGATTAATACGCTTGATGCTCAACTCGTGCCATTGGTTATCGTTTACCTTCTTGTTTTTGACAGTCATTGTGAGCTGTCCCGATCCTAGGTTCCATTCCACCACGACCAAACCTTTAGATAATTTGACATTGACGTAATCGTCCGCGAAGTTTGTCTTTAGAAGGTGGGCATTCTTTTTGAAAGTTTTGAACTTGATGCGGATTGTATCACTTTTTGTTGCTACTGGGTTACTGGACATGTCGTAAATAATGTAGTCACCCTTGCTCAAGTGGATCTGAATTATTTCTGTGTAAAAATGAAAGAGAATGCACAGTTACAAAAAGACCTTGAATTGGTTGTGGGGAGGGAGGTAGACTGCAAAACAGTCCCTACTTTTCCGCGAAAACGAGTTGAAGTTCGATCGGACGAAATTCTAGCCGCGAGAGAATGAGAATATGAATAGTTGGATAGTAATGCATTCTACTCTGAAAGGAATATTGCAAAATCAAACAAAATAATTTTATTAGAACGTTTTCAACTAATATCGAACTTCAACTCTCTTCCTCGGAGTTTTCGCGTTAAAGTAAGGACTGTTTTGCAGTCTAGGAGGGTGGAGGTTTGTTATTTATTAAAATCAAAATGCGTCATGATGCTTATATTCAGTTTGAATTAAAACAACACTACATCGGAAACCGCGGAAACATATGTTAACCATCTTAAAATATTTATGCAAAAAGGCTTTGGTCAAAGGACAGTATAAATAAACAAAGCTATTTTTGTGACCATTTATTTCGCCATATCTTGCATTGCAAGACTTTAAAATTATCTCCCGCTGCGGGATGTGCACGGGTTCTTCACGGGACGTCTGAGGGAACTCTGCTAGCAGACGGAAACGCAAATGATTGTACTTTCTTGCGGCTCATGCAATCTACTTGGACAACTTGATTCAAACAATATTTATATATTCGATAGATAAGATAATGCCTAGCTTTGTTTATCAAACTTCCAACCATGGTTCACTGCTTTCTATTGTTATACAATAATCTCTAACTTTAGAAAAAAACTGTTTTTAAAATATTGGTCGCTCGGTATAAACCTAATACGCCTATTCAAATTATTTTGAAGACAAACACTTAGTCAAGACTAAACCTCTTTGAATTACTGGCAAAATCCGGCGTTGAAAAATAAAAACTGTTCGGCAAGGTCAAGGACGAACCTCAAGTACTATTTACAGAAGCACAAGCTTGACTATCAGCTAGGCTGTCCTCTTACAGGATCAACATTTTTGACTCCGTTTTTGTTTAACAAAGACTAACCAAACTGATCAAAACAACTGCTAATTAACATCAAAACAGAGGCTCACTTTATCCGGATCTGACTAATTATATAATAGTAGGAAAAGTCTACAAAACTAAAGTAACATCACACATCGATTTTCTTTGACCTTGACTTTGGTCCAAACTAGAAGTTTCTCTCCTATTAAACTTCTGGTCATTGTCGCGATTTTTGTTTTCTCTCTCTATTCAAAATCTATATTCTATAAACTAGGGAGAGAGAGCAACAAGAAAAACCTCTAGGACCACGGTCAAGCGCCGAAGAAATCAAGAAGGGGGTCGTGATTAATGATAAGGAAAAAATAAGGACATTATATTTATAATTATAGAATCAGATACAAAATAATGTTTGTAAAAAAAATATTTCTTATATTAAATCTCAAATGATATAAGATTTGACTTATTCTTGGTAAACTTTACCTTTGTCGCATTTCTCTCCATCAAAGCCAGTACCAGTACAATCGCACTTGGCTTCAGAAAACCTATTGATACATTTGCCATTGTTTAGACAAGGATTTCGGGCTCTGCATTTATTAAGACAACCACTTTTTGTCCCTTTAGACATCATAAGAACTGCTTTATCAAGATTATTTGCATCATTTGTCAGCATCAGTTTCTTAATACATCCCACGAAACCTTTCTTGAAAGCCGCCCCCATCCAGGATAGAGATGATAAGATAAGAGACCTTGGTAAACCTCCGATGTAAAGATAGCCTGAAGTATTTATCAGGGCACCGTTTCTAGGCAAGTTATTAGCCGCTTTTATGTGGGTTTTATCAAGTGTCAAAACGGCACGGCTGCCGTTAAGCTGAACTACCAAGATGTGCCAGTTCACGTCGTCAAGATCTTGACCAATTTCAATTTTAACAGATTTACGTGCCACACCAAAGGTAGCAATAACTTTTCCTTCTGACAGTTCGATGGTAAAGTAATCTTTCCTGCCATTATCTTGATAGAGAAGTAAAGAGTCCTTTAAATGTGTCTTGAAATGTAAAGAGAGACGGCCGACAACACCGAGCGAAGAACTTGAAGGTTGCCATCTCTCGTACTGAGCAAATGATGACTTCAAACCATCAAACGTTATTGCAGCAGAGCTGGCAGACACAAGCAATAAACACACCGCAAATGAGAAGATCTCCATCCTCGCCCAAGAGAAAAAATACACGGTGGTTGAACTACACCGTGCTGTGTGCAAAGAAATATTTTTTCTTCAAGAAGGTCACATGCTTAGGGGTGAAATACGAGATGATAGTGGCTTCCGGTTATAGAGTGACACAGGATGACCAGGTCGGTTCAAATCCACACGACAAAAAGACCAACAGGACGAAATAGAACTGTACTACATTCAAATGCTCAACCCTTAGGGTGCAATTAACGTATGAGCTATTTACCCTTATGACAGAAACTACTTCATTTCTCAAACGTTTTACCAACAGCTCGAAGTAGAGTAGGCCCTAGGCTTTGTGATGACAATGCTAAGCGCGTTATGCCAATTTTTAATGCCGAAACAGGTTTGGGAAACAAGTTATTGCACTCCGATTGACCAATCAAAAACCTTTAATAATTGTAGCGCAATTAATCAATAAAGTGAATTAAATTTATTTGTAACGTTTAGGTTTCGTGGATAACAAAAATAGTTTTACTTTATGCTAGTTTTCAATATCAACTTGAATTGTTCAAATGTTTTTTCAAGCCACGAATTGACTTACACGGGCTTCCTGTTGTTGCGCAGTACTATATGCGCAGAGGATAGTCCTCAAGCGGTCAATGACGAAACAAAGGAGCGCCTGCATAGGACGCTTGGCTAGAAACTGAGTAGAACTAGTCATGAGCTGAAAGTACGGTAGCACTGGAAGTTGCATTGGTAACAAACACATTTTCTGCACAGTACGACCCCGGTCTAGTCTCCCTGCCCTCCCTCCCCGGGGAAATTGACTGCATGATCGAACCGGCAGACGGTGAATGTATAATGACTGTAAAGTTTCTCTGTAGTTCCTGATATGCGGCTAAATATGAAAAAGACGGCTCTTAATGAAAACCTAATAATTTAAATAATCTTGAGTCACTAGGAATCTATCAAAGAAAGTTTTATCAAAAGAAACCGTATCCGTCTCAGTTTGCTATGATACCGGATAATACATGTATTATATATTATCCCGGAAAGACTGATAGGTATTGCGCATTTCCTCTTTATTTAAAACTTTGAGATATTTTTTGTATTCATGGGCGACCCATTTGATTTTTGAGGGGGGGGGGGGGGGGGGGGGGGGGGGGGGGGGATAGATGGAATTAGCAAATCAGCGCTAGGTGAACATTCCCCGTGGGGAAAATATTAGTACGTTAATGCTAGCCTGACCGGGGTAGGGAGCTTTTTATGTTTTTTGTAATCTCCATCGGAAACAGCATAAAAATTAGGCAAAACACCAAAAGGAAACGAGGCTGATTTATAAGTTTTAAAAACTGATGCTCAAAAACAGATTTGAAAAAAGTACAAAGTACCCCTCCAAAATTTAATTATAACGATTATATTTCATGTCTTTCATGAATACCAAAAATATTTTACCTTAAAAGAAATCAGATATAAATTTTAAAAAAATAAAAATATTTTACTTTTTTTTTACAAATCGGGTTTTGACTTGCGCGGGCTCCCTGTTGTTGCGCAGTATTATATGCGCAGTGGATATCCCTGAAGCGGGTAATTCGAATAAAAGATGGCGGTTCACGAGTTTTGCATTGCTGAGGTTGATTTGATTTGAGCTTGTTATGCCTAAAACAACGCGTAAAACCAGAAATAAAAGAAGAGGGCTTAAGGAACAAGGTATTTTACAACGTTTTTATGGTTATTTAGTACTATTTTATACTATTTTCGCATGTTTGAATGTATTTTCATAACGTGGACAAACAATACGAATTACAAAATATCAGTGTTTTTCGTATGAAAAACTGACTTTTAGTCTAAGACCCCTTCTACACGGATCCGGATACTTTTGAAACCGCATACTTTTTGATGCGAATCGGCCTATCGTCCACACGAATCCAGTGAATCCGGTCACCGAAACCGTATACTTTTACTTGAATCCTCCGGATACGCGAATTCGTGTGGACGCAAATATTTCTATGCGGTTTCAGCCGGATCGGATTCGTGTAGACGAGGCCTAAATACACCTAAGTATAGCTCAAAAATAGTTTCAAATATACAAGTTCTTTTCTTTGTGCCTTCTATTTGTACGAATAAAGGAAGTTATTTGAGCTTTTTTTGTAAGAACTATTCGAAGAAAAACTTTCGTGCAACCTTTGTTCTTGAAAAGTTGTGATGGTTGCATTTTGTTGTATTTTATTTGTATCAAAAAAACACTTTTGTATTCTATTCGCCAGATTAAGTCAATTTTTTTATTTATCTGTTTTTGCTGAGCACTATTTGAAACTTTTTTGTTTTGTTTTTATAATATATTTACAAAAAGAGAATCTTATATTTTTGCAGATGGCACAGAATCTGAGTCAGGAAAGCTATCTGAGACTACAGAAGTGGTGAAAAGATTGTCAAGAACTCATCTGGTAAATAATTCCATAATACTATTCACTTAATATAGCATACCTGTGCATTTATTTAACAATTATATGCCGAAGAGGAAGTGAATATCCGTGAATAATAACCGAGTGGATTCAAGGTAGTTATTCACCGATATTCACTGAGCCTGAGGTGTATAATGGTTTGTGGATAATATGCCCTTTGCAGCTAGAAGTCATGTGACACACCTAACTTTTATCCATCAGCTGTGCCAAAATGATGTTCATAAATGGAAAGAGCATGTCGACATTATCAAAAAGAAAAATATTAGAAAATATCCCATTTTATATTTATTTGACACATTTCAAGAGCTGAAATTTTGACCTTTTGCTAATGTCGACATGCTCTTTCCATTTCTGGACATCATTTTGGCACAGCTGATGGATTTATGCAAAGGGTCTATTGTTTAAGTATATAAATGCAAAAGTGGTTATTTCAAAAAGCATATTATAACTAGCCCTTTCTGAAGAAAAACTATTAATTTATTATTTCTTAAAGCATGTGAAACGCTTTAAATAGGTGATTATCGAGAAATAGTGTGAATTTCTCAACCAATCACCGCGATATATAGATTTTCTATAATCACTTGTGTACATGTATTTACACTAAATGACTTTAAAATAACAATGTTCACATTCTGAATTATTTAAATATGCTAAAAGTACTTCAGTAAACTTGCAACAAAATTATTATAGATGATTGTTTTTTTCAAAATAACACTGATTTCTTCTTGTACATCAGCCTTACTGCATGTAAATCAAGTAACCCTGCATTGCCGTCACTCTCACCCCATTATATAGGTGTTTTCTAGTATTGGTTAATTTTGATTGATCTGTATGCAGTGCAGTTACAATGAATGAACTTAACTCATGACATAGATTATAATATATCATTATTATAATAGTAGTAGTCTCGGATATCATTGCTTTCTTTTTGTACTTTTCAACTGTAATTACACTTTGACTATTGAAGGAATAGAAAATGAATGCGCTCACATGCTGTGTGCAGCTATAAAGCATGCACACGCTCTGATTGGCTGAGAAGCGTTCTCTATAACTCAATAGTGCACGGAACGTCGATTCCTTTGATTTTAACTACTGGATATTTTATAAAAGAAATAGAAAACTTGGCAGCAGTGCTCTATCGAGTCATAGAGCACTTGGGAATTTTAAGAAGACTTAAGAAGCGCTGAGAAGCACTTCGCTACGCGTCGTGCTTCTCCTAAGGCTTCTCTCGTCTTCTTAAAATTTCTGCGTGCTCTATGACTCGATAGAGCACTGCTGCCGAGTTTTCTATTCCTTCAATAATCAATGTCATTACCATTACCCATTATCTACTATGTTACATGGACAATGTTAATGGCACTTACAGCATTGTTTTTTTGTTCTTTTAGGGAAAAGAAAATGCTGTTAAAAACAGCCTTCGATTAAATACAAAAAAGAAAGGTCCCTCTGATCCTTATGATGCTGATTCTGAAGTTGAATCAGACATCAATTCCCAGACAGACACCAAGGATGATACAAACACTACTTGCATGTCTCCAATGGTAGTTGAGCCTTTTAATGAAGTCCATCTATCTTCAGTAACTCGTGCATTAAGACCCAATGCATCCAAGTTATTAAATCATGAGCAATCAACACCTAGTACCGTGACACCTGGGCGATCTGATGACTCCTTTGGATTTGGTACAGCCCTTGGGACTCCACTTCCTTTCTCCCCGGTTCCTATGCCGTCTCCATCACATTCAGAAGCAAGTAGCATGTTCTCAGTGTCATCTTCAATAGTATCGCCAGGAAAAAGAAAACTACAACTAAGGGTTTTTGATGTGCCTGTTGAAAAACCTTCCAAGAAAATGAAAAAGAAAAAACAAAATCAAAGCAAACAGGTAAACTAAGGTTCAGATCATTTAATATTTGATGGTGGGGTGGGTAAAATCACAAAAAAGTATTAATATAACTACTGGTTTATAGTAGTCTGATAGGTCATCTACATTTCTTACTATGATTAACAATTATTTGCTCAAGGGGAAGTGAATATGGATGAATAATAAATGAGACTGAGTCAAGAATTTTATTCACCGATATTTACTAACTAAGCCTGAAGTGGATCATTGTTTAGGGGTTATAGAGACTGAAGTGAGTTCTTTATTTGGTAAATACAGGCATGCAATGACTGTTCAATGAACATAAATTTTAAATAATGCAGTATGAAGAAATTTTGAGTTCATTGAACAGTCAGCAAGTGACTGTATTTGCCAATAAACAACGTACGGAAAGTCTAACTCTTTAATATTAAAATTTAGTTTGCTGAATGTTTGCTTTACGTGCGTTATTACTCCACGTGACCGATTTGAGCCAATTGGGAACTCAGATTTTGTACAGTGCATAAAATTTTAATATATAATTATTTAGTATAAATACAAATTTAAAGTGATTATTTCAAAAAGTAAAAATAGCCAGCCTTTTTGAAGAAAAACTGTTTATTTCTTATTTCTCAAAATCTTCTAATAATCACTTGATGTATAAATTTATACTTATTGTTAGTATATATTAATCACTAAAAAGACCCAAGGGGAGTGATTATCATCATCTGTATCTGATTTAGTGTACTAGTTAATTGAGCTATCAACAGTTAGCCTTTTAAGATGGTATTCAATAATCAATTGAAAAAAAAAAAAATGTTAACATAATAAATTTATTTAGTAACAAAGGAATATCAAAAGGAAGAGATCAGCTTGAGTGATCTTCTTTAAATTTGTCTTTTAATTAATTCCTTTCCCATCAAATTACAAACGCCAGGACATCGTTCTTGCATTAGGTGTACATCTTTAAATTTTAATGAATTATGTTTCTGTTTATTAGGTTTTAAGTAATGACTTTGAAGATATCATGGATGAGTTCCAGGAGGTTGAAATGTTCAGCTTGACAGTTGACTGATATAAAACAAATGCCAATGCTTTGTAAATACTGCTTTGTACATAGGAATTTATTGTAATCATAATAACTAATCAACACTAAAAATACTTAATTGTGTAATTTATTTTCCTTTATATTTTCCTAAATTGCGGTACATATGTTTTGTACTTTTTGTACACCAGTCCTATGATGTAAGCTTTCATTGTTTCCTTTAAGGTGCAAATCAAAAAACTGTGGGCACCCAGAAATATTTTTGAAATCATTAATATTTGTTTAACAAATCAGAAACAACTAAATCACAGCAAGAAGTTTGACTGATGTGTAGTATGATAAACTAGTTTCTGTAGTTAGAGTTGTTTGTGAGTTGTTCAACGAACAATAAACGATTTCTAAAATATTTTTGGGTGCCCACGGTTTTTACGATAATTCACACTGTAAGACTTCTCTAGAATTTTGTAGCTATCAATTCGGTATTTATGGAAAACATAGAAATATTTTCCTAAAAATGTAGCTGGAGTACAAACACTAAATGTGTGCAATATATTGCATGTATTTGTACTAAGTAGCAGCAGTTGACAATAGAGAGCAATATACCCTGCTAGCTAGCAAAGAAAGTGTGTTCCTTGTAGAAGAGCAAGACACACTTTCTCTAGCTGCTAGCAGGGTAAAAGAAATAGGAATAGCACTTTGAAAATGTTAACTTGCAGCCAGGTAACATATTTGGGTAATTATACAATATTTTTTGTCTGACTTTACTGGTTAAACTGTTACTACAGGGATAATACTATTTATTAATATTTAGTGCTATTGTATGCGTTTAGTGCTTGCACCATACAGTAGGTGCAAATAAAATCAATTTGTCATGTTCTTTTAATAATCACTCAATTCATTTTCAATTTTGTAAGAATTTTGTAAATGAGGTCTATACCACTTCCCACAGTAATAGGCCTTTTGCAACAACAGGTCACATGACCTTGCCCCTTTTAAATCGAACAGCTGTGTCAAAATGAACATCAGAAATGAAAAGAGCACCTTCGTATTAGTAAGATAAAGAAGCCAAAGCTTTAGCTCATAATGATGAGCATAGGAGAAATGGCATTAAATATAAAATTCAGAACAGATTTTCCATACAAATCCAAATAAAATATATAATTTTAAATTTAATGCCATTTCCCTCATGTAACATTTTATGAGCTGATATTTCACCTTCTTACTAATTTGGAGGTGCTCTTTTCATTTCTGATGTTCATTTTGACACAGCTGTTTGATTTAAAAGGGGTATTGTCACATGACCTGTTGTTGCAAAAGGCCTATTGTCATGAAGCAATTAATGGTTTCAGATGGTATAAAATATTTAATAGTTCCAGTGTTTTACCCAAGTTTTATACAATCCCGTTGGCAAATTAATATCATCAAAATATAATAAGCTGTATAAACTTCAATGTTAGTATCATGTCATTATATGACCCTTTATTTTAAAAGTAGGTCTGCCATTGTACATAGATATAACATAGATTGTAAATAAGGTACCTTCTACAAAGTCTTATTATAAAAGTACTACAATGCTACACCCTTTCTGAGAAAATTTGTTAGTTGTGAAAAGCACACAAGCTAGTAGCACAAAGGATCATGGATTAGTCCAGAAACTAAATGTGCATTCAGAACGCCTTTCTTGTTGTTTGATAAGTCAAAACAGTATTTTCTCAATAGCATATTATATTGGCAAGTGTAGCAATGTGGTCATGAAATCCCTGCATTCTAATCAAGTATACATAGGTGTTACCCATAATCCCCTGCGCTACTAGCTTGTAGGCTTTTCACTTCATGGGTGACAAAGTTTCTTGGAAAGGGGAGTACAAACAATATAAGACTACAGTACCTACTTTCCCTTCTGTATTCCAAGGAAAACATTTTGGCAGGAAACGGGGACTGTTCATAACTCTAAAACATTTTACTCATGAGATACAAAGTTTTGCATTAGTACAAAATATTGCTAATTATAAACAATAGAAAACAATATAATTAGCATAAATTTGCACTTGATAGTGTTAGAGTAGACGCACTTAATCCGTGAAACAAATACTAATTTTTAGTACTAAATAGTGATAATAAAACAATAGAAAACAAATAATTTTTTTATGAAATAGTACTAATTAGTACTAATTATATGTCACGGATTTAGTGGGTCTACTCTACAAATATTTTATGGATATAATTTCTATATCCCTAAAATTAAACTCGATGCCCTCCATAGCTTTTATTTGGTGTGGGTTGTAAAAATTGTAATAATTATTCACTATATAACAATTCTTCATTTGATTAGCAGATAGAGTGGTTTTCATTAACCTGTGAAACACGCTTTACTGTATTAGAGTGAAGTAGATGTTAGACTAATACACCTTAGCAGTCTCTAATTCCATTGTTTTCTTTTGAGTCTATTTGACTATTACACTTTAACAAGAAATTTCTATTTCACGGGTTAAATGCCTTCACTCTACTCTTTGACTTTAATACACTCTAATTTCATTATGTTCTTTTGTTCTTATTTGACTATTACACTTTAATTAAAGCACTTTGTTTCACAGGTTAGAGTGGTTTTCATTAACCCGTGAAACACACTTTAGCATATTACACACTATTACACTTTGGTTGTTTTGTATTTTGTTGTCTTTACATGACTATTACGATCTATTACACTTTAGCTATTACACTTTGTTTCACGGGTTAATGAAAACCACTCTAATGAAAACCACTCTAAAACTTATACATATTATATATATATATATATATTTCTATTTTTAAAATGATTGGGAAAACCTTATAATTTTATCAACAAAAGAGAAGGTATTCAGAGAGTCTTTTTTGGGAGCTTTTTTCAAGCATAGATAGAAAAGAAATGTAACTCTTTCTGTGTAACTATAAATGTGTAACTATTTGGTGATCAAGATGGTAGAGTACAAACACTAAAAGTGTGCAATACTTTGTACTATTTACTACTAAATAGTGTTGATTAAACAATAGAGAACAAAATAATTTAGTGGTATTTATGTTGCACACTTTTAGTGTTTGTACTCTATAAAATCTATATTTGTAAAAGGTTCATGTTAACTTAATTTATTAAGTATTTATTCATGTTGATTAAATAATGGTGCTTTTATAATTATTATGTTTCAATAAAAGTGTATTTTGTTTACTTTATTACAGACAAATTAGTATCAAGAAGTTACAATTAGTTTTTGATGAAATTTATCATTGAATAATGATATAACTATAATTTACATAACTGATACAATAAAAAGACAGTTATGTCTACTTGATTTACTTGTGTTTTTAATATAGTGGTTTTCATTAACCCGTGAAACAAAGTGGAATAGGGAAAGAGTAATAAAGTGTATTACTGTGTAATAGTGCTAGCTATATATTGAACAAATGATTATAAAACACAAAGCTAAAGTGTAATAAAGCATATTACGCTAAAGTGTGTTTCACAGGTTAATGAAAACCACTCTAATGAAGTCAAAGAAGTATATGTTATTTCACCTCCATTTACATTGTAATTGTACTTTATTAATGGAGTACTTTTTTTTAGGAATATATGACTTGAAATTGTAGAAATGTCACAAACTACATGGTTTTAGAAGTTGATTTTTTTCTTAAATATTCTCCAATACCTACAGTGTAAGAGACACATAAACAATAGATAAAAAGAACAGAATTAGAGTGTAATAGAGTGGTTTTAATTAGTAATAGTGTAATTTAAGTGTAATAGTCAAATAAGAACAAAAGAACACAATGGAATTAGAGTGTATTAAAGAGTTATACACTAAAGTGTGTTTCACAGGTTAATGAAAACCACTCTAGTACAAAATGAGCTCAAGTGTGTTTCACAGGTTTATGAAAAAAAGCTCTAGCTACTGTAAACATGTAAAGCCTAGATTAACACTCCCTCCCCTCCCCCCTTCCAAAGTATGAACTTACCTGTATAGTCCGTATAAGATGAATTTGTCTTGGATCTGAAACGTCAGACACTATTTATAAACCCCTTTCAAAAGACAAAACGAACCATCACAACACTTCAATATATTCCTTACACCTGGGTTACAATTATGTACAGACAGTAGGTCACACAACATTTTTAATGTCACACCAAATAAACAAACTATATTTTCTTTTAAAATAGATATTATATATGCTATGGTGGTATATTTAAATATGATTGCCTTAAGTCACAAATATAGTGGATGAGTAAAGAGAGCTCAATATTTTATACGGCACAGACATTTAGTTGCTAGTCTATTTTTATATAATGACGTCGCGTGACAAAACTCCTTACGTGACCGAAAGTGAAAGAGGCCTTTCAGATAGATCACATGCTTTGTAAACTACAAACCAAGCACAATTCTTCTTCCTATATTAAGCTAACAACGGTATTTCATTGCTAAGGGAGCTCCCAAAGATGTATCTAAAAGTTTTCTCAGCGGTTATAGCTTTACTTTATATGGTAAACTATGCCCAATGTGAGTCAATAACGCCGTTCTGCCTGAATAGCGCAAATCTAATCCAGAATACGACCAATGGTTTCAACATCACTGGGGCTCTTCCTGGTAAACTTGGTCTATCTGTTGTCTGTCAGTTTGCAACTAATAGATCATCATCCCAGTTTTTAGCGATCACTGGAGAGAGACACACAAACGGTAAGAGAAATAATATACATCCCGGGTATAACAATATATTAAATGCAGATTTAATCTAGGATATATTATATTGTTTATATATGTATAGTTTGGGTTTCTAGTAACTCAATAACGTGGTTGTTTATAGATAAATTTATTCCATGTATTGCAATTTTATTATGAATGAAAGGAAATACAGTGAATTGTAAATGTTTACGAGAAGCTAACAAAGGATGCGGGCACCCTGTGCATGGGGGTATTCCCGGAATTGGAGGAAACGTACATTACGTCACTAGATTAAAGACTGAGGCCACTCACCAGAATGCAACTCGCGAAAGACAAAATTTCGTGTATCATGAATATCACGCATTCAGACATTTTGATATCTTTTACTAAATCTTTTTGCGTTTTGCTTGATTTGTTTTCTCGTAACACGTCTGCAAGTGACAATGGGTATTTAAGGTTTTCAGGAACACGACTCAGTTCATAGACTGCGAACAGTCCCTTCTTTTCCCTCCAGATTCCGAGGAAAACGAGAGAAAAATGAGCATTTAAAAAAAACACGGACGCGCGGGGATTGGGGGCGAAAAACTCGCCCCCAATCTCCGCTCGCTCGTTTTACCGCTCGCTCGTTTTACCGCTCGCTCGTTTTATTTAAGTTAAAAGTTTCTGAATCCGGAGGGAAAAGTAGGGAATGCTCGCAGTCTACTCAGTTCAGATTTCTTAAAAAGATGCTACCGAATGGATAATGTTAAGGGAGGGAAGCTAGAAGGGGGGATGGAAGCAAGAACGGCAAATGGAGATAACATAAATTACATGCATACAAGAAGGTTGCAAGTAGAAAAAAAGTGAACACAAAACAAATAGAAAGTTCCAAAGGAAATAAAAAAACGGGAAGAAAAAACAATGAAATTATCATTTTGAACTGGGGGGGGGGGGGGGGGGGCTGTGTGTGTGTGTGGGGGGGGGGGGGGGGGTGCATGTTCCCAGATCCCTTTATTTTTTTTGCATTTTCTCCCTTGTTCCCCATAAGTAAAATACCTGTTTCCCTAAAATGTTTTACCTTATGTTTACATAAACTATTATTTTATTTTGTCCACTTAAAAATAAATTTGATTGTTCCCTTGTTCCCTAAAACCCTTGGGAAGGGCTCGGCAATGCAAACTATTATACAGATATTAGAGCTAGCGACTAGCAAATGATTTTCTTCCATTTCTTTCTAGCTTATAGTCATCTATTTATTATATATTAGCCAGTATCTGCTTTAATTTTCTTCCCCATTTAATTAGACTGCATATTCTTGTATTTTAGGTACTCTACGTGTAGCTGTTTACGACTCCAACCTGATAAACCACGTTGGTAGTCTGGAAGTAAAGAATGGAGGAGCACAGCAAACCAGGGTCTGTCTAACAAACGCTGTGTCTAAACGCAAATATGCAGCTATTATCTCTGGTACACCTGGGTTGAAATTTAATGTATCTATTATATTTGCAAGTCATCACCTAAACTTCGAAAAAACGAAAGCATTTCGAGGGCCAAGACTTTTCTTTTTTGAGACTGCTAAAAGTAAACCAAATGCTCAGCTGGATATAACAGTCAACTCAAGTGATCTAGGAAAAGCGGTTTTGAGAGTTTCACCTTTTTGTGATCAAGTTGAAAAGCTAGGTGTTATAAGCATGAAAAAACCTACAATATCCTTGACTTTTGAAAAACAAGGACGCATAACAATTTCCAAAGTTTCCAACCCCGCACTTAACATATCACAGCCATTGTTCATTGGGATCCTTAGTGCAAAAGAGTCTAAAGAAGAGATGATCAATAACAAGAGTTTTACTATAAGAATCGCAAGTTCTTTTAACTATGACTACACTGTACCTATTTGTTTCATAGTATTTTTCCCCGCTGTTGGTGGTATTATTGTTGCCCTCTGGGCCCTGTTCTGTTTCAGAGAGCCCTTAGATTTAGGGCATGGTTTATCAGGCGAATCACTGGGTACCTCCAGTGCCTCATCATTTCGAGTAAGCATGGCAAGTTCTCTGGCATTTTGGCGGTCTGGGCATCAATCAGCAAGTGAACTAACACCACTTATCAGACAGCCTCATATAACTCTAACTAGTAGTGGCAAAGAGATGATCAAAGCGATGTATCAGGTCCTGAGGTATCATTGGATTGGCGGTGGGTCTAGAGCATTTTCCTACATCACTTGTGTAGTTGGTTTTGTTCTTTTTGTAGGTGCCTTTCAATTTGTTTACGAAGATTGGCATATTATGGTGGATCAAGGTGACAGAGATAAATGTTTCTATGATGACTTATGCTACCGTGTAAGTCCCTATAGTGACATTCCATTCAACCTAATGATCAGCAACATGGCATATATAATCCATGGAATGATCCTGGCCATAGCAGTATGGGTGATGGAAGCGGAGCTCTATGTCCAAGCCAAAAAGAAAGCGTGTTTAGACAACGGGACTAAAAACGACCAAAACACGAGTCATGCCAACCAAGAACTAGAGGCCCTTCCCCGACACGCCCTCGTTTGTAGAAACATCGGTCTACATCTTCCAGAGCTCTCCGTACCTGTATTTAAATGTGACAAAAATCGCCTAATTGAGCTTTATGCTCAAGCTTATAAGCAGAAATACAGCTTCTCAATTGGCTACTCATTTGCCTGGGCTCTTATTTTTGAAGGATTGTTTTCCCTAACGTACCACCTTTGCCCTTCTCGACTGACATTTCAGTTTGACACCGCCTTCATGTTTGTTATCGCTGGACTGATCATCGTCTCACTATTCAACGGTCTGTCTGTCCGAGGCTGCCAAGAGCAAGACGGGTTACCAAGGCCTATTGAAGATACTTCTTTTTACTTGTTTGTTATCGTACCTCTGTACTTACTGAACTACCTCGGGTCTGTGTACAACACAGAGGCCGCTTCCCTAAGCACTATTGTTAAGGTTGTCTTCTTAACTTTCATAATAAGTTGGTATTTGGGGATGTTTAGCTGGTCTGGTCGTGTAATATACCGCAGTATCGTCAACCATGGTCTACGCAAATGTGAAAGCATAGTCAAGCTTGTTCTGTTTTGTCTTACAATTGGTTTCACATGCATTGTCCTACCAATATTCTTACACGGAGATTTCTCGCATCTTTTCCTGTTTTCTTCCATCACCGTCGCTGTTATGAGCACCATTGGGAAAATCATACTAAAAGCATTCAAAGCGCCACCAGAACGCTACTCGACATTCAAAATTGTAATGTTTAAAGTTGTGCAGGTCCTCTACGTTTTTGTTGCTTTGGGAGTTGGAATTGTAGCTGTGTATGTATTTGTTGGTATACCAACCACAGAAAAGACAATTTCACCAGCTAAATCAAGGAATCTCAACAAATCATGTGCTCTGTTTGGATTCTATGATTATCACGATATATGGCATATCATGTCATCGTTCGCCTTGCTTATGGGGTCATTTCTTGTGATGTATATCAGCGAATAATAATGATGATGACGATGATATCGATTATCGTGATGATACCATGAGTAATGCTAATAACAGATACAATCACAAGCCGAAAAGTAAATCTCGACGAGAAATTTCAAGTTAAAACTCAGTATATACGCATACAACACTTCTAAATCAATTACTTTTCAATGATGACAAATACTGTAAAGTAGGACGTCCTACACCGACACTGTCACCCTCGGGAACCCTGCAGGGGTAATCTTCTGACGCTCGTTTCTCGCTCCCAGAAAAAATACCCCTGGAAACGTAGTCTGTTGGAGCTTATTCCGGAAGTCAAAATTCAAACCTTTTCAACGACTTCCTTTGAATAGTTATCTACAGTTACAACAGACTATACGTTCCCAGGGGTATTTTTTCTGGGAGCGAGAAACGAGCGACAGAAGATTACCCCTGGGTTCCCGAGGATGCGTCACTGTTAGAACAGGTGGTTAAAAATGAATCAAATTTTACTAAGGACCAGCTATTGAAAGCTACTGTAAATAGGACCTTTTAAAAAAGGAACTTTAAGATATATTAAGTATTAAGTCACTCCATCTTCTGTAAAGAAGAAGAGTTAAAGCAATTGTATGTATGTATAATTATATATGTTAGATCAGATATTCAACCTCCTCTACGCGGTTATGATTTTTTTGTTGATTTTTCTTAGATTATTCATTAGTGTTTTTAATGTAAAACGTTTACGACACGCCTATATTCAAGTAAAATGTGATAATATAATTTAATATTAAGCGACAGCCGCATCTCCCCATATATGTTTAAAAAGGAAAAGGTTGTAGTTCAACAACAACAAAAACTAGACGTTTCATTGGACAATGATAATCACATTTTATTGACACAGTTGTTAAAAGAAGATGTAGCTGTATTGTAGTACCCTGCAAGGAAAAAATAATATCACTTATATTATCAATGTTTAGATTTAATTTTTGGGACATTTATTTGTTTGTTTGTTTTCTCTTTCATTCATTTATCAGGGGCGGATCAAGAAATTTGTCAGGGGGTGTCCCAGTTGCAAATAAGTGCTCTTAAGGTGTTAGGGGATGCCCGGTCCCTTAATTTGTTAAATAATTAAAGTAGCAACCTCGTTCACAAGGCCCTCTCCCTAAAGTAGGGGTAATTGCTGCGCTAGGGGGGTGTCTGGTGACTGAAGGGACACCTCCTTAGATCCGCCCCTGTTTATTGATGTGATTTTATATTGTAAATGTGTTTGTTTGATCACTTAATTATCAGGGGCGGATCCAGGAGGGTACAGGGGGTGCGCACCCACCCTGGGCTCAGACAATCATAAAGCTCGAAAATATTTGTCTTATGTTATTTATATATTACGTCATTTCCTAATGGTGCACCCCCCCCCCCACCCCCCTGAAAAAAATCCTGGATCAGCCTCTGATTATTTATGTTATCTCTGTCTGTATTTTGTGCGTGTGAAGTTTGTTTGCCGATGTGTTTGTATGTGTATTCGTTTATTTATTCGTTTGTCTATTGTTTGCTTTATTTTTGCAATTGTTTTTGTTTCTCTCTCTTATTTATTTGATTGTTTTGCTAATAAATAATTCACCGTTTGTTTGTCTGATTGTTGAGCCACTCTCAGGGGTTTTAGGGAACAAGAGATACTACCTAATTTTATTGAGGGAACCAGGGAACAAAATATGATAAAACAATAGTTTTTTTGGATGATGGGAACATAAGGTGAAACATTTTAGGAAAACAGTTATTTTACTTATGGGGAACATGATTGGGAGAAAATGCAAAAAGGTCAAGGGAACATGGGAACATCCCCACTCCCTGGGAGGGTTTTTTTGTGTGGCTGCCATCCTAATGTTTATTATATTATATCAAATACCAACCTTTTGCCAAAAATCTTGTCTATCAACGTTTAATGGCGTTCATAGCTAAATCTCGCATGTCTTCGAAAATGGTTTCCTCTACAAAATAAATTATAACAATATTTAGACGGCGCCGATGGATATAACATATTTTTGTTGTTGACGTTCGTTCTATATGTTTCAGTCAATCGGTGATCACAATAGTGCTTGATTACAAGCTATTGTATTTGTTATCGAGAAACAAAGTGTATTAGAGTGATTTTCATTAAGAGTGAAGACATTTAACCCGTGAAACAAAATTAAATAGTCAAGGTTTAATAGTCAAATAGACACTAAAGAAAACAATGGAATTAGAGACTGGTAAGGTGTATTAGTCTAATATCTATTTTACGGGTTAACCGTGAAAGGATGAAAGGATTAGCAAACTAATAGTTGTTACTACACTCTGAATCTATGGTTTTCTTTTGTTCTTTACCAACAAGTACGAACTAAATAATCGTTTTTTCTTTCACGGTCAAATGAAAATCACTCTAGTTTAAATTAAAGTGTAGTAGTCAAATAACAACAAAGTATAACACAATGGAATTAAGGTAGCCTCCTCCGCAGTCATCTCTTAGGCAGAAAAAAACGAAGAAAAAGAAAAAACAGGCTTCGTCGTCCTCGAATTTTCAACACAGGAACCCCAAAATCACGAAAATCACTCTCGGACTCAGGAGTTGCCTCGTCACCAGGCTTCGTCGTCCTCGAATTTTCAACACAGGAACCCCAAAATCACGAAAATCACTCTCGGACTCAGGAGTTGCCTGCGGAGGAGGCTAGAATTAAGGTACATGAAAGAGTAATGCACACAAGTGTGTTTAACGGGTTAACTAATGAAAACGGCTCATTTGCTAAAGATAAATATGGATGGTAATGTTACTGATTTGGAAGAACGCACGAAGGACAAATTATTATTTGATATGTTCAAAGTTAGCGAGTACTAGTTGTGTAATTGTGTACTCACCAGTTGGCTTATCGTCAGATCTTTTCATACGTATTTTGAAATTGATGTTACCTGATGATTAAAAAAGTCACTTAATTTTTTTTTGATAATAATAATAATAATTTGATGGTATGATGATATAATGATGATGATATAGCAAATACTACAAGTAGGTTGTCACGTGATAAAAGAACATTAGAAATTAGTTAAGTAAGAAATAACAAAAGAAAGAGCTCAGCTAGTCATGGTGAGTCGGCAATTCGCCCTACCTTGCTTTTTTCCCTTCTTCTTTAAAGGTAAAGCAGCGTCCACTAAAACCAAGAATAGCACGTTATCAGAATTGATACCATTCCAATTACTTTTTACAGGGCGACGCGCCTTACCGTCTTCACCAGACAAACATTTTTGACACTTTTTTGATTGAAAGGCGGAGTCATCACAAAGGTGCCGACACACCATTTGATAGTGAGTTTGAAACGCTAACAAATTATGTGTCGGCACCTTTGTGATGACTCTGCCTCTTAATCAAAAAAGTGTCAAAAATGTTTGTCTGGTGTTTTCAGGCAATAAATCGCATTATATAAGGATTTCCTCGAGGCAAACACGTTCGTCAGATTTTTAAAGTCAGTAGGTATATTAATATACATTTAGTCTAAGAAATTGTTTTGAAAACATTCTATTTTCCATGCATATGGTCAATTATTATATTTTTAAAAATGCACATCTAACTTAACACATGAAAATGTGAACAAAATAATGTAAATCAAATTGAAATTGGAAAAGTCGAAGTCGTTAAACACAGATTAAAAAATAAAATAAAAATCCACTTGGAATTAAGAAACAAGGAGTTTCAAAAGCAACCCTAAGTTAGTGTTAGAATACCCTGGGTTCCAGAGGCTCTAGAGGGGATTGGGGCAAGACCCCCGGCGGGGGTCTCGCCCCAATCTCCTCTAGAGCCTCTGGAACCCAGGGTAGTGTTAGAAGGGCGTGTCACGGGATATATGAGATACCCAGACTCGTACCAATTCTTTTTTCCCGGGCGCGCGCAAAGGGTCAAGGGAAGGAGGAAGAAAAAGTAGAGACAGAGAAGCGACTGGGTACGAGTCTTAGAGATACCGCACAAAACCAGAAGAGCGCAATGCTATTCAGTTTCATCTTTCGTCGATACACTAAAAGATACCAAAATATGTCGATACTCGGCATTTCAATTTTGATGCCCTAAAACATTCCGAGCCACTGATTTTTACCATTAAGAGATACTACGAGCATATATACCCGATACTTTATATATACCCGAGTCCCCCCGGGGAATTTGAGTCTTCTAACTAACCTGTAGAAGACATGAGTACCAGAACAGCCAAACACATTACCGCAAACATCAATGCCTTATTCATTGTTGTAGTCTTTGCTTTGAAGGAATGGACCTGAAGTGGAGAATAAGTATTTGTTAGTTAGGACAAAACTTCGACTTTATTTGCATATAACTGTTATAAGGCGCTTCAGAAAACGAGACCGGGTTAGCTAAGTTGGACCGGGGTTTGTTTGTTGGAGCCGGATAGGCCACAGCACTAGCTTATAAAACTAAAATATTTTTTTTTTCAAACGAGTTTCATAACCAGAAAACCTAACAGTTAATTTAGCCCCCAGGCTCTTCTTATATTCAAACCAAACTGTAAATCAAAACTGTAAATCATTTTAGTATTACTGATTATATGCGTAAATTGTAATATTTAAAGAGAGCAAATAAATAGAATAAATAAAAAAAAACACGACGTTGTTAATTGTCACATTTTCGAGAGAAAAAATTTCCGGTATTTTTATGTTCCTAAAAGTACATGCTCTCGTAACCAATTTATCCTGGGCGCATGTTTACCGGAGACGCTAAGACAGGAGGGTATTTAATTGTTGAGGCTAAAAAACATAAAATCTATATCCGGCTCTGTGGGAACAGCTAGGGTTTTAGAGTTTTTAATTATAATCCGCTGATGGGCCTGCCTATAAACTCTCTCAACTTTTGAGCATTCTGTAGTTTTTGAGTAGTCTATCTCTGAGCTAAGAGCTTTAAAAAAAATATATATTTGACTTAATTAAATTCTCCAAGGGTATTTAACTAAACAGATAATTTCAAGTAGACCAAAAAAAGGAAAAAAGTGAAAATGAACATAAAAAAGTTTCTCTTAAAAAGATGTCTTACCTTATTCTTGCTCAAAATACAAATGAAGAAGGAAGGGGCTTTCTTTACCTTTTATACCATCTTCAAATCAAAAGAACTGCTTGATTCAAAAATACCATCAAAATTCACTACAAGATAGAACAAATTATCCTAGAAAAGCCAACAGAGTATTGTTATGCTCAACAATGTACAAAATATACACTTTTACTAGTTAAATATAATTCGTTGTTTTGTGGCATGAATTATCTCGGTAGTTGGTAAAATAAACTAATTGATTCCTTACTGATTGTTGTGGTCAAACCGGTGCGTTAATTACTTGCCATCCTTGTTGTTCTTTTATTGTGGTATTTCGGTTTCATATGTGATTGCGTTTTTGCAATTAGTTTGTAAGCTTCAAGTCTAATTTATTTTCACTCTTTTATTATATTTTTTTTTCTCAAACTCAAACTGGATCACGTTATAGATTCGTTATTATACACCTATTTCAAAAATCGTTGTCGCAGCCGAAACTACAGTCCACACTATAAAGCCTGCAAAGGATGCCGATTACATGGACTTAATTTGTGATTTATTACACGTTTTTTAAGGAGGCTCGAAATGGTTTTTTGAGCGCGCGCGCAATATCGCCAATTTTACAAGACCCCTCTGACGCGTACAAAATGTATTTTTATTGATAACAACACATTGAAATGGTAGATTTTTTTAATTTTTTGTCAATTTGTTCCAATTAAGGTTTAGATTTAGTAGATCCATTTTAAGAAAAATATGTAATGAAAAACCATTTATATCTAGAAAAAATATTTTTTTTAATTTATTTTTCCTCAGTTGCAAGAACAGGTAGGGAACTAGACATGTACAAGTTTAAAAAAACTTTCACCTAAAGGATTTGGAGATATCAGCTTTAATAAAGGAATTTCAGGTCCTTTTTGCAGCGGCCTGCTGTTGTCATGACAACGTCAAATGCAACAATTAAAAAAATGATATCCTAGATCCATAAGCTTTAAAATGATATATCGGTCAACTGTGTAGCTTCACAATAATGCTGCATAAAATGCAATATAAAGTAGGTATATAGATATATACAGAAACCAATTCGAGCCTCCTTAAAATAAATATTTGTATTTATATCTACCACAGCAAGAACTTGTTATGGTCATATAATACAAACACGTACAACCAAAATATGCTATGAATATATCGATAACAAGAGAAGAAATACCGACATCCTTTGCAGGTTTCAGAGTGTGGACTTTGGCTTTGTTTGCGACAGTGATTTTTGAAATAGGTGTAAATAACAATAGTTCTCAGTTTCTGCCACTGAGAAATGTCGTATCTGAACTAATGTAAAAATACGAAAATTTTACATGTGAAAAAAAAAAATCATTTTTTTGCATAAAAATATTTTTACTCTATATATAATAAACATAATAATATATTACTATGGACGATTAAAGATATGGAATTTATCTTCTCCGTGTTCAAATTCGATATTTTTCGCCTATGTACGTATTATATTCAATGTATACACCTATTTCAATTAACGTTGTCCATCTGGAATGGTTGATCTGAGACCAATAGGAATTGTGGGAGCTCATTAAACTGCAAATGCACTATTATAATCACGCTTGAATATTAATGTTTACTTCTGAAATACTGTTATCTGTAATTCAGTACCATTCAAGTGTGATTAAAACAATGTATTTGCAGTTTAACAAGCTCCCACAATTCCTATCGGTCTCAGATCAACCATTCCAGATGGACAACGTTAATTGTGTATCTATTTTCATCCCAGAGAATGTTTAGAAGAAATTGATATCCTCAAAACAGAAAATTCACAGTACCTCATGCTTAGAATATAATTGCTTCTGAACTATTTGGAAACTTGAAACTATTTCATATCTCGAAAACATAATTAATGTTTTGTTCTTTTGTATAAAAAAATATGCAAGACATCAGACACCCTCTGACATATAATTACCACTTTTCCTGAGCTTTACGGACGAAAAGCATCTGAAAGTTGATCGATGGGGGTGTTGGGCAATTTGCGGTGCAGGATATCTTTTTCAGCATCAATCGATATTTTTTCAGTTTTTTCTGTTGTGCACGATATGTTTTTCAAGGTTAAAACTTTGCTCGATATTTTCAAGGGGAGAATCACTCAACCCCCAATCAATTATCTAACCTGCTAATGGTTCGTCCCTTTATAATCAACGTTCTGGGCTACAAGCATGCATAGCCTAAGTTTTATACAACGATTTTGATGTCGTTACATAATTATTTTCCGGCCTCATGTGTGATTATACCGATGTATTCTCCAAAACAAATTGCTTAATTTCATCATTCTTCTATGTTTTCCAGCCCCTCGATCATTTGTCTTTTTATCTCTATTTCTTTCTTTTGCTTTCTTTAATTTGTTTTTCATCCTTTTTAGAGCTTTAATATATACGTAAATAGTTGTTCATGTCTATTCTGTTTGCTATTTCATAGTCCGCGGAGAAAACAGACTTTTTCTCCTTTTCCCCGCGCTCTCAGACTAGCTATTTCATTTCATTTCATTTTTCTCAATTCAGTAATCAGACCTTTGTTTGCAAAATAGCAAATGATTATTTCAGCATCTTTTTTTTGTGTCGGCATAGCCGGATTCCATGTCATTTTTGGACAGTTTATTTACTTACATTTCAATTTAACTATTCATTTTCATACAGAACAATGCTTTAGAGTGTCATTTCTTTAAAATAAACATTACGTACAATTTTATTTGCTCAAGAAAAATAATCAAATGTGAAAAAATGACTCAACGGAACTAAATGAATAAAGCTTGTAAAACATCCATATTATAAATATAAACATATTTTCGCTTTCCTTTTCTAGACTCCCTCTCTCTCTTTTTATCGGTGATCATGAATAATCATGTAAGAGGTGAATGGGAAAAAAAGTCCAAAGTCATTCAGATTCTATATTTTCTTACTTAATTGAGATTTTCTCCCATCATGACGATTGTTTAGCAATTTCCTCCTCTATATATCTTTACGCTGTTTTTCCTTCTACTTGAGTTTACCCTTGACTTTTAGTTTATCCTTGCTCCGTGCTACAATCTACGTTAAATATAGATATCAGTAGATATCTTTTCGTCTGAAATCGCATTTAAACAAATTATCACGTACATTTCTTGTTGTGACTAACAATGTTTATAAGAAAGTTTGAACCATCTAATAGTAAATACCTTAAAATAAAATAAACCCAAAAAATTTATACTTAAAATATAGTCACGCTTTATATAATAACAATATCTGATAGAACTAGAATATATTGGCTGTCAAACGCACGCAGATGTTCGCGTTCGCAACTAGACTTTCTATAAATGTTCAAACCCAGAACTATAGAAGATTGTTTTTTTTTGAAATTGTATATGAAATTTTTTGAAATTGTATTAGTGCATGACCGCTTTAGAAACTCAATAAAGAGATACACCTATTTTTCTTTCGAAGGTTATTTGATATAATTAACACTAAGTGTACTTTATCATCTTGTTTGATAAAGAAACGTCTATTTCCGTTATAATATATAATTTTAAATTGTACCTACATGAAACAAATTTTAATTTTATCATTGGCAAAAAGGAAATTTGGTCATACAGAGCCTCAACACTTGTTTCATTGTTAGATATTAGACAACCGGCTATGAAAATACGTCAATGCAAACAAACATCTTCAAGAAAAAATAAGCAATGACAGAGAATTACATTAAAACAACCACCAAACATTATTTTCCTTTTTCAAACAACTTGATTGTTAAAGTTTTAATAAAGTTTTCAATTTGATGAGGTTCATTTATTGTTAGTTTTTTTTTAATTTGTTACCGGATCGGTATAGATGAAATTTCGTTTACTTTTTCAAATGATGGGCATCGCGTTTAAACTGACAACTAATTGAATTGGCAAATAAAACCGTAATTAATTTTGAACAATTCATATGATAAATATGTTTATCTGGCATGGGTGTACAGTTTTTAGTTCAACACTGAGCAGAATGTGAAGAGAAATGCTATTTGGTTTGGAAGCCGTTTTGGCCAGAGATCCAGTATACTAGGGCTAGGTATACTAAGGCCATCATCAGTATATTACATGCATATCGGTGGGCTTTTTTACGCTTACGTTTCTAAATCAAAAAGTAAATCGCTGTTACGATGAACCAAACACGACCAGATTGGATGAACGATTATGATCGACTTTTAAACGATTTAAAGTCGAGAAAACCCTTCACGTTCTGGCTTGAGCTAAGCGTATGGTTATTTCTTGAGGTAATTGCAATTTGTGGCAACGGATTGACTTTGAAAATCATATTCTGTAGTCCTCATCTTAGAACGTCTTCGAATTTCTTGATTGCGTCTCTTGCGAGCGCAGATTTCTGTCTAACTCTGCTTTGCAGTTCCATGTGTATTGGTGTGATGCTACAGTCTGAATGGCCATATAGTGACAATGCTTGCCAGCTACACGGAGTCGTTGCGCTTACGTTTGCTTGCGCATCTGTATTAAACTTAACTCTCATGGCCCTTAACCGTTACTTTCGTATTGTAAAAACACAAAAATATCCTATTTACTTCACATTGCGTCGCACTGCATTCTATATTGCGTTTGTATGGGTAGCTTCGCTCATTGGCTCGGTATCATACATTCCTACTGGACACAAGTATATCTTCAATCCAGGAAAATACTTTTGCTATTTGAACATCGATGATAATCTTTTCCTTGCGATGGTGGTAACGGTATACACTGCCTTACCCGCGATTATTATAGTTTTCTGTTATTACCAGGTGCATAAGGTAATCAGTAACCATAATCAATCCATTGAATTCAACTCTGCGCAAAGTCTTACTGTCCAGGAAATCAACATCACAAAGACACTATTTCTCATCGTTGTTATATTCAACATCTGCTGGATGCCTATCTTTATCATAGATATCATAGATGTTCTACGCCATGGATGGTCCATGCCAAGAGAGGCCTATGTAGCGTATAGCTTCTTTGCTGCGTCAAGCTGCTCAGTTAATCCAATATTGTACGGAATCATGAATCCTACTTTTCGAAAAGAGTACTTGAAAACACTTGGCTTTAAAAGACGTCCACCACGAACGATCAGACAAGTTCAACCTTACGCAATGAAAACAGTCTCATTACAATAGAACTGTCAAGTTTGGACGTGTATTGTATATTGTCGTAATTTATAAAGCTACGATTAAATCAAATTCGCGGTGTTTTTTATATATATATATAAAAGAATTATACACGATAGATGTATGTTTAGCTTAAAATATCATATTTCACTGTAATAAACTGGACTAAGAAAATCACTAAAACTAGATTTGTTTTGGAGCTGGTAAAGAAGCAAACATGCAGTTGGCGTTTTCAAGAAAATTCAATTAGAAACTGAATTTAAACTAATCCGGGAAGTGACTCAAACTATGTAGTAACAAATTGAATTTATCGTTTTGATAAAATCTCACATTGGAACTTTCCTTTTTTTCGCTTTGCAACTTTAAAGATCATGCTTTTCCACTTTTCCAAGCACCGGGGGTGGAGAGGGGGTGGAATCATGCAGGGCAAAATATCGGGATATGATTGTCGTCGTGTCCCTTAGGTGTCCCTTCGTGCCCCAAATAATAAGAATCATATTTTTAAAATCCATTCTTCTAAACGTTTTGGATAGGACAGTTAATTTGCACGGTAACGAATGTCAGAGTTATAAGGCTTTTGAGATCCAGTTGATATGTAAACTATGTGACATCACCTTGGCGATTTTCCAGTAATCTATAATCTACAAAATGCCATTTTCTAAAATAAGTAAAATTTCCTCCCAAGTCATAAATTCAACTTGGGAATATCCTCGTTCATATTGGAGGGAACAATGACAACTTTGAAATGCTAAGTGAAGGACACGGCTATTACAATAGGAAGATCGTTGAGGCACTATTTATAAAACAACAAAAGCCCTCCATAAATGAATAGGATAAGTCAATCCCTAACTGCTCAATTAATATATATTTGCATGTAAACACATAGTCAATGTATTTCTGATTATGGTTATTGGATGATGACCAAAATATCACTTTACTAGTAAAATGTTTAAACAATGGCTTCTCGTAATCACATTCTTAATTCAAATATATATTCCCGAACAAATATTTACGTAATATATATCAAAAAAATTAGTGTTTACCGTAAATATTTTTAAATAAAACGAAAATATCTTGTACTTCTAGATACGGAAAATTTTATATTTAATGGTGGGAGGATTTACTCCCCATTATCTATTGAGCAAAACTGTGCAAAACTGTCCAATTCAACACCAAATACGGTAAAAAATTATCCATCCTATGACAAATATTGTGCCATACTTAAGGAAGGAAAAAATATCGAGCAAACTTAGAATTATTGGCCCAGTACCCATCAATCATCAAATGTTCCCTCCCTTATATTGTTGTCAGTACATGTCATGCATACTGGCCAGGTGATATTAAGCTGCCTTTTATATATGTGTGTCACTGTGTCCTATATGTATATTTTTAATTAGATTATGTTTGCGTCAGCTCCTGTATTTGTTTACAATTTCTTCATTTTCATACTGGCTGTTCTTTCACATAAAATCTTAAACTAGATTTTAGACAGTCAACTCGCTGTATTCACCAGTAAAAATGACTGGGAATTCTACATATGGGATGGACGATTATAACCGATTGATGTACCAACTCCAATCAAGAACATATGCCACTATCTACTTTGAATTTTGTTTTTGGTCGCTTCTCCAGCTGCTAGTAGTTATTGGTAACATTTTGACTTTAAAGATCCTCTTAAGCGATTCATGTCAAAGAACTCCTTCAAATTACTTAATAGCCTCATTAACTGCATCAGATCTCTGCTTAAGTGTTATGAGCAATCCGTTATGCCATGGCGTACTGTTGCATTCGACATGGCCTTATAGCGAAGCAACTTGCCAATATCAAGGAGTGGCTTCATTGGGATTGGTCTGTGTTTCTATAAGTCATCTTCTACTTCTGGCTATCAATCGATATTATTGCGTTGTCAGAACAAGTAAATATAATTTCTACTTCAGTACTAGAAAAACGCTTCTCTATATGGTTTTTGCCTGGGTTACATCTTTTAGTATTTCTGTTTCTTACATTATATCTGGCCAAAGATATGTTTTCAATCCAGGAAAATTTTTCTGCTACTTAAAAGTAGACGATTTTAAATTTCATGGCTTGGTTTGTGTATTTTATATCTTTGTTCCAAGTGTTATTATCGATTTTTGTTATTTCAAAGTGTATAAGTTCGTCAATAATCACAACAATAATTTAAAAAAGTGGGGGAAATCTTCACAGACGTTGAACACTCAAGACATTAACGTAACTAAAATACTGTTTCTGACTCTTTTAATGTATTATATATCATGCACTCCAATTTTGGTGATCGATTTGATAGACCTGTTTCGTCAAAGGTGGTCACTTGAAAGAGAAGTATATTTTGCATATACTATCTGCGCGTGTTTACATGGTTTAGTAAACCCTATAATATATGGGATTTTGAATCCAATTTTTAAGAAAGAGTACAGGAAATTGTTTGAATCATGTAAAGGAAAATTACTGCGAGCAGGAAAAATCGTTCCTCTTTCAACAAAAGAGACGACGGATATATCTCGGTTTAAGGTCAGAAAGACACTTGCAGAATAGTTCTTATATAGATTTGTACATTTAAATATGTTGCCTTCCTTTTTAATGTTTGTAAACACATAGATTTTAATATGCGTTTCAATCACATTAGCTTTTTATTATCAGTATAATTAATTATCAATAATGTATTTAGTAGTATTGTATTCATTTTTGCTAAGTATGTACATGAAATATTGCAGGATATATCTATACATGTACAGTTTGCTCAATAATTCGAATGCAATACGGTTTATTAAACTTTTTATTTCAATTTTTGTTGTATTTTGTCAGAATCCTACAACTAATACGGCTTCTACTGCATACAATTACTGCTATTTTTGTAGATCGAGGTCTTGGTTATTGTTTTAGTCTTTCGTATTCATTATATCAATTCTATTGCCATTATATATTTAATTCTATTCACAATTTTCAAAGTGTCTTCTTCATTTCTGCATGTTTTATTCTATTTCTTCCTGCTCAGGCATATTAAGGCCTGGGTATTCAAGATGGCGTCAATAAAGTAAGAGGGGGTGGTCTATCTCATCTCTTTTTTTAAGGTATCGAAATAAAACATTGACATACTAAACATAAACACAAAATAAACAATTTATTATTCTGGTTGTCATGGATACAGGTAATGTGACCTTTGAACCCTCATTTGAAGAAATTTCGAAAAACGTTTGCGGGAGAGTAGTAGAAAGTTTTTATTAAGGATATATTCTTCTGTAAATAGATTAAGCATAGTGATCCTCATTTGGTTCCAACTAGAATGCTTGGAAATTATCTATAGATAAGATATTATTAAAGGGTATCATATTTCACCAATACCTTAATTAGGGTTGGGGTTTATTTTAACATGTTTTCAAGTTGGACCCAGGAAGAGGGTAGTAAGACTAAATAATTTCCATAAAAACGTCTGCCAAATAAATAAGTTCTACTACTCTTCCAGAAGCTTTTCCAAAATTCATTAAAATCAGGGTTCAAAGGTCATATTACTTATCTCCACGGCAACTGTAAACTTAAAATATCACTCTTATGTGTCCGTTTCATATGTTAAATTTTCAACACCATATCTTACAACTAAGCAAAAATAGACCACCCCCTCCTGTTTTAAGGCTTGCATGTCAAGACCCAGGCCTTAATATACCTGAGTGTTTCCTAATTGATTTTCTCTTCTTCTTCTTCTTCTTCTTCTTCTTCTTCCTCTTCTTTTCCTTTGTTTTGATTTTCTTCTAAATTCGTTCTACTTCTTCTTGTTCTTCTTACGTTTTTCCACATCAAACGCAGTCCCTACCAGCGCTACCACCATCACCACCGCCACCATCGACTCGTTGCAATAAACTATTTCTATTCATGATTATAGTTAAGTAACGCAATGACTTACGCTCTACAAAGTGGTTACGTTTGTTGGTTGCACAGATATTCGAATTGGCTTGCCTAGGCTTCTTTTCCGGTTGCAGATCGATTTTGGATCACAATTAAACATTTTAATTAACTCTTTTTTCAAAGAATAATTCATAATTCCGTAAATTATTGGGTTCAGAGCATTGGAAAGTCCCCCGAAAAGTGTGAAAACCACATAAACAGCTCTTGGAAGTGACCATTTTCCTTGGAAAATGTCAATAAGCTCAATAAGAAGAACCGGGAACCAACATATAGAAAAGCAAACGACGACAATGAACATAACCCAAGTTATGTTGATATCTTGAGCGTTCAAACTTTTGTTATTCGCTGAAGCAACAAAGTTTGTTGTATGTTTTCTTACAGCAAGAAATATACGTAAGTAACAGAAAATGACGATAAACGATGGTAGGCCAACGTAGAACACTGCTAAAATTAGCAAAAACCAGCTTGTCTTTACTGGAATGTAGCACAATACTTTAGCTGGAATAAAGATGTATCTGTGTCCAGTTGCAAGGTACAACATTGGGGCAGAAATCCCCAAGATCCATGCTAAGACCAGCATAAGTACAGTCGTTCTTAACGTGAAATATCTACGATAAAGGCTATTTTTCACGACGCTGTAGAATCGAGAAACCGAGATAATAGCAAGAGTTAAAAGTGCTGTAGTTCCTAGAAAAACAGCCATGAAACCCTGAAATTGACAAAAGCTGTTGCTGAAGGGCCATTTTGAAGTAGCCAGAACTGCATGAGAAATTGGAACTACTAGTAGTCCATTGAGAAATCCCGATACTAAAAGAGATATTATCAACATATTGGTAATATTAACCCTCAGATTATGACTTCTTAAAATGATGAATAAAACTAGAAAATTCCCAATTATTGTCGTAGCCTCACCGATGGAAAATACAACATTCTCCAATACAAAAATAGCATGGCTTCTGGATTTCAGTTCCTTCTGCATCCTATACAGACTCTCGCTCGTTTCATCACTAGTAAAGTTCCGTGCCATTTTCTTGGTTGTCTTAATACTATTAAAGCTCCAAATACGAATATAAACTAAAGAACACTTGATTTTATATGCCAATGAATAGAAAGTCGTTGCGGAAGTATTGCTTAATGCTTTCAAATTTAATTTCACATTATTGTTTCGAAATTCCGGTAATCGTAAAACTCTTAGAAAAACAAATAAATCAGTACAAAAAGCGTCATAGTTCCTGTCAGCTATTACTAATTGAAATTTGCCAATAAGTAAAAAAAAACTGACCTTCATGATCGAAGCAGCTGGATTGCTATTCAGTAAAGTTTAAAAGTTCCGGTACGTCGAATAAAAAACAAAATTCTCTAGAAATATCCACTCAATGCAGGCAGTTTTCTGTACGTCTAACGACACTGTGCTATTAACTAAAAGGCTTTATTTAATTGTGAAAGCAAAATTAAAATCCAGTTGAATCCAAAAAAAAAATATCTAGAAAAAAAAAATAGTTTTGTCTTTTATTTTATTTCTTAGTGTTTTCTAACGAAAAGAGTTTGCAAAAAAGATCGATTAATTAATTGGAATAGCAAAATAAATTCGGTCGAATGCGCGTGCAAACAAACGTCTCTAGAAAGATCCTTCAAATCCTCATTAATTATTCTTGAACCGATGGTGCGACTTTGGTCACGTGCATATATATAGTTAAAACCAAGGGTTTCTGCTATGGAAAGTAGTCCCAAAGGAACTGGAAATAGTTCCAAAGCAACTGGAACATATTTCCAGTTGCTTTGGAACTATTTCCAGTTGCTTTGGAATTACTTTCTCTGGCAGAAACGTTCCGTATCCCAAAGGTAAGCGACGCTATATTTCAATTTACCTCTCGTCCATGTCTAAGATCCTCGAATATTACGTTAAGATCAATTTTGGAACTTATTGGCTTGGAAATGGCTGTTTAATTTGATCCCTCTGCTTTTTTCTCCATCTATTAAAAATGTTTGCAGCCATGCACTTATTCTTATAAATGTTGCTTTTGGTATCACTTTCTAGGGATCGGAGTTCTTTTTTTTAATATTTTTTTTAAACATATTTAACTTATTGTTTACTGTTTATTGTTTATTGTTCCTTTGGCATTCAAGTTGGTTAGCATTCCTCTATTATTACTGTAGATCAATTCTCAAATACAAACAACCTTCCGTTTTCCTTTGTTTCATCATAGTTAATAGATTAATAGATCTATTAACTATGGTTTCATCGATATTAGACAAAATAGTCATGAATTATTTATGAGTTTTTTTAAGTCATTCAGAGGCGGCAAAAAACATCCTCAACACTTCTTACTTCATTTGAGGCCCTGTTGGACTGAAATGCTGAAACCCTACATGTTTTACACTTGTTTGTTTCACTTTTCAAGGCACGCTTTTAGGACTAATAAAAGTTACAAAAGAGAGCAACTTTTCATAGATGTTCTGGTTGAGTGATAGTGACAAAATAGTCACTAATTGTTAGTACTTATTTAGATCGTATTTCTTGGTTTAACTGCATTTGCTCTAAACCATGCATCATTGGTATCAATGAACAAAGGGAGCTGCATTTGTAAAGACACAGATTGACACTGTATTTAGTGAATTTAGCACTGTATTTGATAGAAGTATTCGTAAATAATTTGCCTTAGTAAGATATGGTATTAGTTTTATAGTATACACCTATTTCAAAAATCTTTATCGCAGCTGAAGCTACTCTCAACGCTCCAAGACCGCAAAGGATGTCGGTAGTGTAATCATAATAATAAAAATCCACACAAACACATGCTATGCATCATTTAATAACAATAAATAATATACCGACATCATTTAGATTATCTGGGCATTTTTCTGTTAATTCGCCTGCGAGCACGATTTTTCAGTGAAAAAGGCGTACATTTGTATATCTTAAAGCCTCGGTCAAACGGCAATGATAGTTCATGATAGTTGATGATAGTTCCAACTCTCATGTGCGTTTGACCACCAACTCTCATGCACTATCATGGACTATCATAGAGTTTGAACATGCACAAATTTCACATGATAGACGATGATAGTTTTTGCCGTTTGACCGCGCGTACAGGATAGTTGATGATATAGTTGATGATAGTTGAGATGCATTTGACTATCATCAACTATCATAGCCGTTTGACCTCCGCTTTACAAGGTAATCTTAACTTAAGGTAAATGTCAATTTTAGAAATTTAAAGTAAAGTAAAGTAAAGTAAACTTATTTGACGTCGGTAACTCGTGACAGTCATATACTGATAGACTTGAGGCCGACTGTGCTCATGTTACTCCCCTCTCTCCATCAGTGCTCCGTTTTACGGGTATTTAAAGCTACTTAAAGCTACACGGAAAGGAGAGAAGTCGAAACAAGGATGCGAGGTCACTGGGAATCGAACTCGGGATCTCTCGCACAGAATGCCGCGCACTAACCAACTGTGTCATCCTTGCTCCTATAAAAACATTTACAATCCATTCACAATAGTCACGATATTGACAATCCAAGTGACGTTTATGTCTTTTTATACAAGTGCTCACACGTCGCGTCCGGACATACTTGAAACTTCCATAACTTAAAGGCTTGAAGACTTGAAGTTCTAGAACCTTTCTACAAAGTTTGTCATATGCATTGTACTGCCATGAGCTGATCTTGTACTTCAATACAATATGGTTTTTCAATTCTGACTATGTCGTGCTTTGTCTCATTTCTTTTGCATACGAGTAAGCACCTTTACAAGCTTAGCACTTATCTGTGCATATTTAGTTTGACAATGTTAGAAATACATGAATGTGCGCGAACATGAATGCAGCCTCGATGTTATTAAATTTCATAATGAAAATTTCAGTGGACTTTGTCCTTCGTCCACTTAGTGTAGAAATTCACAACAGGTCTACTTGAAGAAGGCTGAAGCCATGTGAACTAGCAGCAAACATTTGTTTAAGATACCCGTTGCTCCATTGCTTTTTATATATATTTTTTGTATATTTTTATACAGTTTAAAAACTGTCTTGTATATAATCCAAATTTGTATAATCCAGATTTCGGATGACTCTGAAAGCTTACTGCACGAACACGGTCAAGGCACGGCAAGGCAAAATAAAAATTCTAGAAACATCACGGCCGCGGCAAGGCAAGCAGCTAGCACGAAACTGACATTGTCATACGAAAACTGTTCTATACTATACGTAGAGCAACGTTCGCCATTTTAATGACCTATCACGGATGGGCAGGCACGAGTTACCTGAACGCTTCGTTTTTGATCGTTTGGACAGACATTATTCCGCCTTTTCCTACATCTCAGTACTTTCACGTACTCTCTTCTGAATATGGGATTCATGAGGCCATACAAAATGGGATTCATTGCACTAGACGATGCTCCTGCAAAACTGTGTATTATGTAAGCAGCCCTTGGAAGAATAAAAGTTGCTTTAAAACAGTCAAACATGTTTGTAACATAACAAGGTGTCCAACAAATTGTGAAACACAGCACAATTACAAACATCATTCGAGTAATTTTGATCTCTTGGATATTGCTTGCTCTGCCCTGGATTGATTGGGATGTGTTTGATTGATGGTTCGAAACGGTTCTGAAAATCTTTAGGTAGCAATAGGAAACAACTACTACAGGACACACAATATAAATATTCAAAAATACTGCAAGGTAGACTCTCCATTCAGTTCTAACGTCGACGAAGCATATTATTTTTGACGGGATGAATACGATTATATTACTGTGCATTAGGGGTACTGGTACCAAAAGGCCTCCAAACCAAAACTCCCAATATCATCAAAAACGTGCGGTTTTTTGTGAAGACCCTGTGATAGGAATGGTTTTTCACGATCTTGTAATATCTGTTTACAGCGGTTAAAACTATTGTATTCATTGCAGTTGTTACTGTGAAAATGGTCATGAACGCTTGAAAGAGACAAGTTCCTCTGCTGTATTCCCACCCAGAATTGATAAGAACCAATTCTCCTAGAAATATTGCAGTCGTTCCCATCAGTAAATCGACGAGGGCAAGCGAGGTTACAAACATATTTGGAGTAGTACGCAAATGTGGGTTTCTAAAAACCACATACAGAGTTAAAATGTTTCCAAAAAAACCCGCAAGAACAACCAAGCCACAATAAAGTGGTTCAAAAAACACTGCAGCCAGACTACGAGACTCAAGTTCTTGTTGCATAATTTCTAAAGCGTCTTGAGTTAAATCGGTTGTGTTGCGAAGATTACTTGCTGTAGCCATATTCCTTAGATTTCAATGATAATGATCTGTTGTCGATATTTTTCAGTTCCTCTATTAATGGAATTTCATAAAAATCCGAATAATTTTGATATTTTAAAAACTCTTCTCAGCTGTCTCAACTCGTTGGTAAATAATGAGCCAGCTGCTGTTGGTTTCAAATTATATGTGTTCACTTTTTAGAATTATAAAGCTTATTAACAAGATTGTTGGTAATTTTTTCAGCCGCTATATTAGTTCACTTGTACATAAAATATTTATGCAGTTAACCAAATATTTCAATAACAAAACTAGTATGTAGGTGATTGCATGCCCTTAATAAGAGACGAAAGCGATTTTGACTGATCAATTAAAAAAAAAACGCATCTAAACGGCACAATAATCGGCTTTCGAGAATTTGATTGGATTTCCTAAGATCAGTGAGTGTCCAATTATTGGAATCTTCTGGCATCGATTGGTTAATACAAAATAGGAAGGTTATATCTTAATACAAAATAGGGAGGGAAGTTGACATTTTTTTAATAAAGTTTTGGATCAATAATTGTGAGTGCTTGGAATAATGGATCTTGATTCTGTGTGACAAGGCCATTGTTATTTCTCGGCAACAACACTCACATTTGTTTTAAATTTCCCTATCGGGACGCTGTTGCTTCGGTAACATATTAGAAAAGTTAAATTAAATTTTATTATTAATATTTATGATTTTGTTTGGTTTTGCAGGGGGAAAATGAAAGGTAATTTCACCTTCAATCAAATATATTTTAAAATTTACTGTTATGAGATTATAGGTTTTAACGTTAAATTGAATTTAAAATAACGCAAAACACGACAGAAACATGGTGCGAAACGGAGTGCTTCTCAACACTTCCCGAATGTTATGCTTTAACAGCACAGCACATGTACTGTAACAGAACAGCAAGCAAATAAAATACAAATTAAGGTAGTACCGGATACTTGGATTTCTTCAATGAATTTTTCTATAAATCCTGTCATTTATAGATCATTGTTAGGCAAGTCAAAAAACGTAAGTCACCGTATTGGTTATAGAGTTATAAGATATAATAAAAGTAGGTTTTTGCAATAATTTGCGGTGATTTGCTCAAAAGTACCTATTCAAAGCAGTCAAGAGAATGCGAACGTATTCTGCTAGGAAAAGCATAATATTATATCAAACGATAGATCTAAGGGTTATCTAACATTTCCTGTCATAAAAATCATTGAATCATTTCCAAATATGGGTATAAGTGAGCCATAGAAGCACAATTATACGCCAATTACGCACACTACATGTGTATAGAGTTGTACCATTTGTAAAATTTCAGAAAATCCAATCAATGAATATTTTATTTTTTATTCTAAATCGTAAGAGTAGTAAATGCAGTCTTGAATAAAAAGAAAAAAAATGGGGGTCCCCGTACTGATAGGCGAGTTATAAGCGACCAAATCCATTTTTTTGTTTAAAAAAAACACGGCAATGGTCCGCGCGGGACTGGGTTCTAGTACTTTAAACATCTGCTTGAAACTTGTCAAATTATCCTTGTCATCTCCAGAAACCCTAAAACCTATTTTGTATTAGTTTTACGACTAAAGACGTCAAAATCATATTTTATCTATTCATTTTTACAAAGTTGTAAGTTTGTTGTTTTGAGACAAAACAGCGACTTTGTCAGGTAGTGAAAATCTGAGCATGTTTCGAAAAATGTCCCATTTTACCTCCAAAGTTGCATGAAATGACATAATACTTTCTTAAGTTATAGATAAGGATTCAAATTAAAATATTATTTAGATAAATTTTCAAAAAAACGCAAATAAATGATGGAAAACCAGATGCGCGAAATGGATGCGCAGTAGCAAGTATCCGGTACTACCTTAAATGGAGAGTCAGGGCGACACTAAAATTCCCTCATAAAAGTTGATAACTTTATTTGTTGATATTTATATGTGTGTTCTGTTTTATTTTGTTTTGTTTTATTTATTTATTTTGTTTGTTTGTTTTGTTTTGTTTTGTTTTGTCTTATATTGTTATATATTATTTTATTTTATTTTATTTTATTTGTTATTTTATTTTTTACATTTATATTCTATTCTATTTTTTTTGTATTCTATTCTATCTTTTCTTTTTGTATTCTATTCTATTCTATTCTATTGTATTTTATTTTATTCTATTCTATTTTATTTTTACCTTTTATCTTATATACATTCATTATAGATTGCTCGAGCCAGAATATCAACAATCCATGGTAATACAAAGCAGGCCGAGAGTAATTACTGACAAAACATTACGCTTTATATAAATAACGAAATTAGAAAGGCGATAAAAAGATATAGATTAGAAATATTTGTCAATACAGCTGCATTTTAGAATCAATTCATTTTTTAATTATTCGATTTAAAATCAGTTTATTTTTTAAACTTTTAGGGATCAAAATGGGGGGTGGAAATCCACCCTAACACCCCCCCCCCCCCCCCCCCCTGTATCCGCTACTGAGCGCTAGCATTAGTTGTGAACACAAATTTCATAACTCTTACTCTAGTATGTTCATTGTTATTCATTGTTCAGTTTAAAAAATGAATTTCAACTGCTGAAAGAAAAAAGAATAAAAAGATAAAAAAGAATCACGTGTTCATCTCTACTTCACTTGGACAATGTTAATGACATTGACTGTATGTGTCATATTGCTTGTTAATTCCTTTTCCCCCTAAATACACAAATGATGCCTTGTTATTCCTAAGTTTAGGACATCTTTTGGGCAGCGCACTGGTGCAAAAATATGAAATGAATTACCTAGTGAATTAAAAGAACTGGAATCGATCGCGATTATATCATTTGTAAATTGGTTATAGATAGAATTCAATCATTGTTTAGATAGGCTATTTATTCCAATTTACTTAGAATCAGCTAGGATAGTTAAAATATTGCTTTCTTTTATTTATTCATTGTTATTATTTTGAGGGCCATGTGTATATTATCTTTAGATAATTAAAAGTGTTACCTCTTTAAATAAAGTATTCTATTCTACTCTATTCTATTCTACTCTATTCTACTCTATTCTATTCTATTCTATTCTATTCTATTCTATTCTATTCTATTCTATTCTATTCTATTCTATTCTATTCTATTCTATTCTATTCTATTCTATTCTATTCTATTCTATTCTATTTTATTCTATTCTATTCTATTCTATTCTATTCAAATGGTAGACTCGTATATCACTCCGATCTATTGAATCGAAGCTAAACTAGGCCTGAGAGCAAAGAAGAAGAAGGAAAAAAAGCTAGAGACAGAAAGAGAGAAATCTTAAAAAAGAAATAAATAAGAAAGAAACGTTTGTAGCATTTTTAAATCACATACAGCATTTATTTGTATATTATTTTTTATTTGACGTCTTCTTGTTGTCTTCTTATAAACCCCTTACAGATTTAAGTCTTATTCTACAATGTACTTTATCACCATAAATTATCCAATCCAAGACTACAATTATAGTCCATTCTTAACAATGGACATTTTGAGGATGGTCACAGCCGTTAGCTTTCGGATTAAACTTCAAATTTGATCCACATTGAAACTTAAAAGGTTTTCCCTGGCTACACACGAAAAACCCATGGCAATCGTTAGGGTCCGCTAGAGCAACTCCGGAGGGCTTTCCTTGACAAGAAAATCCTACAAAAAAATGTAAGCAACTATTATTTATTTTGAAAATCGATCATCATTCGGCGCATGCGCACAATGCTCCATTGTACTTGTCATGTAATTGTCATACAACTCTATGATTAAGCTTACCAATTCCTCCTGATCCACCTGATCCATCTGATGTCGTGGGACACTGGGTAGGAGCTTGAGTGGGTGCCATAGTTGGTGCTTGAGTAGGAGGTTTTGTAGGTATTGGACCTGGCACTAAAAAGCAATTTTAGGGTCAAATATTTCGGATACTTATTCAACCTGCGCCACAAGTAAATTGTTACTCATTGTTATCAATGGTATTTTAGTAAATTAACTTAAAAAATGTCTATGGAAGTCTTGCAAGCTATAGGTAGGGCACATGCAGAAGCGATTTGAAAGATATTTTGAAAGTCTAATTGAATGATCGATTTCAGGCGAACAATATACTCTATTGAAAATACATATTTGTAACCAATCTATATAAAAATAAACAATAAATATAGCTTTATCATTTCTATTGCACAAAATACTGAAATGATCTATTGCGCATATTTATTGTAATTTATCTATATTTATTGTAATTTTGACTGTATATTTTCTCGATTCTGCCTCACTGGCTTTTTTGACCAAAATTTGTAATTTATTCAAAACTAGCTAACTGACTTGTTTAGCCTTACGGTTATTTCAGTGAGAGTGTACTAAATTAAGTTATTTAATTGATTTATGTTAATTAGTTTGTACAGAATTAGTACTAAATAAATCATTGTCATTGTTATGTGCTAAGGGCACATATATATTTACGAATAACGGATGTCTACGATTAGACACTTGCGAATGGTTTTCATATTGTATATTCTTATAGTATGAACAGCGTTTAAAATGTAAGCAACTATTATTTAATTTAAAAATCGATTATCATTCGGCGCATGCGCACAATGCTCCATTAAACTTGTCATGTATTTGTCATACAACTCTATAATTAAGCTTACCAATTCCTCCTGATCCACCTGATGTCGTGGGACGCTGGGTAGGAGCTTGAGTGGGTGCTTGAGTAGGAGGTTTTGTAGGTATTGGACCTGGTACTAAAAAGCAATTTTTGGGGTCAAATATTTCGGTTATTGATGCAACCTGCGCCACAAGTAAATTGTTACTCATTGTTATTAATGGTATCATATCCAAATTTATTTAAAGTTGCCTAATTTACATTGTGGATGCTGACTACTCTAATTCCATTATATAGAAGTTGAAATTTAGTTCTACAATGGAACAACAAAACAAGAACATCTTTTTATGCTTGTTCGTTCAAAACTTCTTGGCGAAAAACGTTTGATATGAGGAGCACCGAAACAATGTATATACATTTCTATTTGTTCTTTCTCGATGGTTGTGTAATCACGTCTCAGATATCGATGACTGTAAAAGTTCCATAAAACAATATTTGGCCTTACCCATTCCTCCAGAAGGATACGGTGTTTTATCACCTTGACCGAAACACTTGATAGCAGATGGGCCACCTAGAAATAAAATAATCTCAGAACATTTAAATTTGGTTGCTAATCTGGACAAGGACGATTGTCGACCTATTGCTATGCAATGAATTAGAGAACACAAACCGCTTTATTCAACGCGTGAAACGTGTTCATCAGAAACATGAATTAAGTGAAGACAACCAACCAACCAACCAACCAACCAACCAACCAACCAACCAACCAACCAACCAACCAACCAACCAACCAACCAACCAACCAATCAATAGATAATATTAATTATTCTATATATACAACTGGTCTTTCTTTCAACTCACCTCCAACATTTATACCCGAATACTGAACTGAACTTGGGAATGAGAAGTCGTTCTTGAGGAGAGGAATAAATGATTCAACTTGTTCTCCGGATATAGATGTAAGACGCACTCTCAATGGGAACTTGAATTGTCCAAGCCCCATGCCAACAAAAAAGTTGTCTATTGATCTCTTCAGGCAGTGGAACCGACCACCGATCAAAGCTTCTAATCCTGCAGTTGGAATTCTAGAGACAACATTAAAATAACTTTAATGGTATACATTTGATGCGAGTTTAAAGGTACCGCCGTAAAATTTGTTGGTATATTTATAGGCTTGATGCTGCAAGATGTACTCTTGCTTTTTACTTTTTGCTTTGCAATTGCAGGCTATTTTTCGCTATTATTACTGTTTTCAGCCATTGTTTTAATTTTTAAACCCAGCTGCACAAACCTACATACACCACCACGAAAGAGTCCAAGAACGAGCCATTTTATTTGTATTGCAGGATGTTTCATTCCATGTCATTCGTTTACGTACATTGTGTTAATGTCAGTTCTAGTACCTTTTACTTTAGTGCCCTGCAACACTAACCAAGAAAAACCAAATAGTTGTCCAAAAACTGAAATTTGACATGTACAAACCAACCTTTTTGCATTTGCTGTATACTCACTTTGCGTTTCTGGCTTGTAATTTGATGTACCAGGGATTACTGCCTTGGAATCTGAACTGGATATTTCCAGCCTGTCCAGATACTGTTGGACAGTCAACTGCAACAAAACTGATATCCCATCTTCCGTCTCCATCGATGTACAGGTCCATGGAACCTTAAGTTAATCTAATATCAGTAAATGTTTGTGATGAGCGTTGAAAATCTATATAAATAACATCGGCTGCTCCCCAGAGTATATAAAATTCTAAATTGCAACTTCCTTGCAAAATTTAACATTCTTTTTTAATAATTCATTGTAATTGTTATGTGTCTTTTATACGTGATTCACCCTAAATTCGGCCTGTGATTCGTGATCCGCGCCGTGATCCGTGATCCGTGAAATCATCATTCTTGATGATTTGGCAAAACCAGCTGTCATAAAACAAATATTTACCATCTTTTGGACATCCTTCACAAAGATCATGTACAACTGCCTTGACTGTGCCTTTGATTGGATCCGTGCCCAGTCCATTACCGGTACCATGTATCTCTACACACATACCACAACCGATAGAAGACTGGTAATTAGGCTGACCAGTAGCTACTCGGATCCAGCCTGGTTGATTGCCTAGAGGCGTGAGAGGATCCAGTGTGCACGCTCCTTTTCCATCAGGGTACACCCCGTAATAAGTTCCCTGGCAAGAAGAATGATTACGTATAGTTAAAGTGATCCTCCACCAAAAATGAACTTGAACTTATATGGTGATAACAATTATGCTGATTTCAAATGTATATCAAAAATTTTCATCAGACAATTTTTCACGCGGAAAAAAACGGTTTAAAATGTGAGAAAAAATATTTTTGGGATCCCTGTGGCACTTTCTGATGACGTCATGTTGCTCCCAATGATGGGAAATATATATGAATATAACTATAACTAGCGGTTTCTATTGAAATTGAAGTGCTGCGACAGGTGAGAGAATGACGAAATGGACAAAAAACAAGAATTTGAAATGTTTAATAGAAATAATTAAACAAAGTATTACAATATCAAACAATCAAAAACGATAATGGAGTACATTGAAATCATAACTGGAAAATTCAGAGTAATGATCATAGTATAGAAAAAATAATATGATAATCAATAATGAATTGTGCAGATGTGATTGGCAAAAGTTAAGAACTGGAACATTATTGGTGGTAACTGATACCAATGCTAAAGGTGGTAAACTGGAACTTTCCATTGTTAAATTATATTTTCTGTACCTGTTTGTGCTTATTTTTTTTTTGTTTCTGTTAATTTTTGCATTAGTCTATTTGAAGAAGAACTTTTGAAAACACTTTTTTCAATAGGTTATCAACTTAACAATATAACAAGTCAAAAAACATGATAACAGAGTCGTTTCATTTAACCCATGAAACACTAACAATTAATCACCATGAAATACCACGTAGTAATCAGTAGTATTGTTTGATGGAGTAACAGGAGATTGATTTAGATTGTTTGCCTCGACGGGCGATTTATCAGGCGATTGATTTAGATTGTTTGCCTCGACGGGCGATTGTTCTGTTCGAATATCCAGTGGAAACCAGCGGGCTAGATCTGGTAAATAGGTAAGTGAAATCGTCTCTGTATCTGGTATAGTGTGTTCTTCGTAAGCTGTTAAATACATAGAATCTCCTTGAATTAAGATATAATCGATCATCTGAGTCGTCCATTGTGAAGGATGGCACGAGTTTGCACACAACAAAGCCGAAATACTGATAAAGGCGCATTGTCTTCCTCTAGAAACGACGCTAAAACGTTCGTCACCCTGATGGTCCTGATGAATACTTCCACTTACAAGTAAATCAACAGAAAGAACCGCTGACCAAAGAAATAACCGCTGTACAGTACTCACAGGGAGCCCAAGCTCATCACTTTTACAGTAAATGTATGGAGTCGCGAGATATCCTTTCGCTGTGCCTCAAATATACAATAATAAAAACTATTTTTTACGTAGATAGTTGTGTATAATTGTTTTCTAGTCTGTGACCGAGTTTTAGCTCAATTAGAGCGATTTTGACGAAAATACCCCAGAAAGACAAAGAAGAAGACAAGGGTGGAAACAAATCGAGCCGAGCCGAGACGATCGATCTTACTATACTTCTCACCTAAATTCGAGTGCTAAATGAAACTCTACACTAATTCGAACCACATAATGAGAAAGACTGATAAATTTCAAGTTTTTGACATGTTCAAAAAAAATTCATCAGCTTCATCTTCAATATGAAGTAGTCCTTTGTTTCTGTACTGCCTAGGAGCAACAGAAGACAGACAGTACAGAAGCAAAGGACTACTTCATATTGAAGATGAAGCTGATGAATTTTTTTTGAACATGTCAAAAACTTGACTTAGGGGACCCGGGAGCGGTTTGGTGTCCAAGGTACTAGTCGAACGGATGTTTTCGGCGGTTTTGGTTCGAACTTTTCGTGTTTGTCGAGTCCTTACTCCGGCTAACCATAACCGATTTTGACTCAACCTACATATATATTTAGGAAATTTATCAGTCTTTCTCATTATGTGGTTCGAATTAGTGTAGAGTTTCATTTAGCACTCGAGTTTAGGTGAGAAGTAAGATCGATCGTCTCGGCTCGGCTCGATTTGTTTCAACCCTTGTCTTCTTCTTTGTCTTTCTGGGGTATTTTCGTCAAAATCGCTCTAATTGAGCTAAAACTCGGTCACAGACTAGAAAACAATTATACACAACTATCTACGTAAAAAAAAGTTTTTATTATTGTATATTTGAGGCACAGCGAAAGGATATCTCGCGACTCCATACATTTACTGTAAAAGTGATGAGCTTGGGCTCCCTGTGCAGTACTCGATATACGGTCATCGAAGAAAATCTCGATATCCTTCGCCAGAACAATATATATTCCCTCAGGCTCTCACGTCCACAGGAATCCCGCAAGATTAGTTTCGCTGCTCGCTACGCTCGCAGCAAATATCGTGCGAAATTGGTTCTGCCTAATCCTATTGTGCAAGAATTCCCCAAAGAATGAATATAGGTTCTTGAAAACAATACCTTTCAAAGTATTCCGAAATAGATGCTATTATTTTTATTATTATTTAACAATTCACCAAGGCAGGTAAGATTACAAAAGAACATGACGTCCCCTACTAGGTAAAATTACCCTATTTTACCCACTTTTTTGAGATAAAATGATTAAATGACAAATGAAAATTACTCCAAACTTTTGTCTTTCAATCGGTTTGAAATTTTTTTGTCCGAAATTCTGGAGTAAAAATCTCAAAGTTGAGCAAAGAACAAAAGTTTTTATTTCATTTTCTAATTTTAAGAAAGCTTTCTTTTTGGATCGTTGGGAGCAACATGACGTCATCAGAAGGTGCCACAGGGATCCCAAAACTATTTTTTCTCACATTTTAAACCGTTTTTTCCGCGCGAAAATTCGTCTGATGAAAATTTTTTATATATATTTGAAAACAGCATAATTTTTATTACCATATAAGTTCAAATTCATTTTTGGTGGAGGATCCCTTTAAAGTTTAACCTTTTTTTTAAATGACTAAAAATGAACTACAGTAATGGACTGATTTACAATATATAGTATCTTAAATGAAGAATTGAAATGATGAATATTTTCCCAGATGATTTACTTTCTTTAGAGAGTTCCGCTTGTTAATTCTCCTGTATAAATCCAACATGAATGTTTCAGTACCAAATTTATAAATAGATAAAACTCTGTTGTAAAACGTTTTCATTTTTTGTTAATTCCGGGGAATGGTGTGACCTCGCAGCAAACGTAGTTATTTATATCAAAAGCTCTTACGTACATCTCCGTATGATTTTTTCTTGTATTTGCTGTACACCGTCTTGACGTGGTTAAGGTTTGTTTCACCAGTTGCCAAGCATTCCTGTCGTTGATAAAAGTTGCTATTAGACAAACTATTATTTTATAGAAATACCCAAATTCAATAAATATAAAATGGAGTTTTACTGAGAGATTAAAGTTTTGCACAGTCATTGCCAGAGACACGGGAACCAAAGGAGAGTTGCAAGCATCCGATCCAAGGAATCCAACCCTTATCAATGAGCTCGAGGATCAAAACAGTACAAAGCAAGGCAAAATTGACCAATATATATAATGGACAAGCGAAAATATTAAAAAGGTACACGATGTTTCGCGATGCAAATATCGATACCATTCAGTCAAAAAACGAAAAAATAAAAAATAAAAATACGATTAAACTAATCATAAAAGGATTTATATATGTAAACTTTGATCTAAAATCATTTTTTATTCTCATTTTTTAATATATAATAATCATTGCCAACATATTAAAAAGAGATAACAAGAGAGTAAATTTGTGCCAAATGGGCTTTTACATCTTAAACGATCTAGAGTTTCTGGCACCGGCATGAATTCAGTGAGCGGAGAGGTACAGATCAGGTTCAAAAGACATCAAAATTAACTGGGAAACGGGAGGAGTCGTTGGAATAAAATAAGGTGGAGCTGAAAATGTCTAGAGAAATTTGGGAGATTGGAGAAAAAACAATAGCAACAATGTGATAAGATATTTATATTTGTGTTCCTCTTCCCTCTGGGCTAGAACTATAATTTCAAACATCTGTTGAAATACATTTCTTAAGTGATAGAGCGAAAACACTATATCAATGAAATATAATTAAGTTACTGTGTAATAGTTCTTACTTAGTGACTGTTAGTCACTATCAAAGACAAGTAAAGTTGTAATGAGGTATTGTTCCCTTTTGTATTTGAAGTTTCTGGTTGAGTGATACTGACTAAATAGTCACTAAATAGAAACTATTAGTTAGTAGCTACTTTGTTTCTATTTCATGGTTTTAGTGTTTTCGCTCTATTATATAACTTATTCAATTTATATTTTTTGGTCTAACTCTTTCACTCCGACGAAGGGCTAAAGCTCGAAACGTCAGTAAAGTTAAGTCAATATTTTTTACCGTGTTACAGCTTTCATTGTATTACCTATCGTTTATATCAAACACCGACGCAGCCTATAGTAGTTTACTCGCTAGTTTCCATTACTAGTATATAAGTTGTTTAAGTTGTATAATTAGTTTTTATTTTTGTTTACCTTCAAGGTGATTGCAGCAATAAATAGTAATAAACCATTCATTTCGGTCTTAACAATGATCAAATATCTGACGACAAAAACTATCGTCAATGAATTCCACCGTATTTCCGTTGTTTGAACGAGCTTAGCGTTGGATATTGATATTTCAAGGATTCTTCACTTTTCAAGGAAGTTGTAGTTGTTCATCTGTCTTAGTATTTCGGCAGCAGTCGTGAACAAGACAAACAGAAATATGACGTTTTGTTTGTATTTGCCAAGATGGTAAAGTTTTGAACAAACAAGTAAAAAAGGAAACAAGCAGATAAGAAAAGAGAGAGAGAAAGAGAGAAAGAGAGAGAGAGAGAGAGAGAAATAAAAACATACCCTCTGAAAAAAAAAGAGTATCGTAAAGAGAGGGGGACAGGGGTAGAAGGGGGAAGGGGGAAGGGGAGAGAGAGAGAAGGGGGAAGGGGAGAGGGGGAGGATAAATATAGCTTCTTGGAGAGGATGCAGTAGGGGACACAGTGTATGCAAATCAATCAATCAATCAATCAATCAATCAATCAATCAATCAATCAATCAATCTATCTATCTATCTATCTATCTATCAATCAATCAATCAATCAATCAATCAATCAATCAATCAAGAATTTATTAAAGTCATAACGTGGGATAAGTTCCCCCTTACATCCGAACCAAAAGTTCATGTAAAAAAACGTATGACAATTATATCAATGTATTGAAAAATAAATAGAAAATATATAAACATGAAAATACTTTAAATTAAATGTATAGTGAATATGATATAATATAATAATAATATCAATAAAAGCCGAGTGATTTTGTTTATTTCAATTGCACCGTTTCATATTAATATTCCTTAATTATAAAACTGTCGATGGTCTGGCATCTGGCATCTGAGCGGCTGTTAAGTAACGTATCGAATTTTGACAAACTAAAAAGTAAGCTTTAAGTTGGAAGTGCGCTCTTTTTATTTAATTGCGAAAGCAAAAGTAAAAAGTTCCAGATTCAGATCTAAAACCTTTTTAGTACGTAAAACAGTTTTAAGTCTCAAAATGTACCATATGTTATACTAGATTCTTCACTAGATTTTCAAGTTAGTGCCAGATGGTTGTGCGAAGAAAACAAGTTGGCTGTCACAAGGTTTACTGACGTGTGAGGCTAGCAAATAGATCTGAAAAGGTACCTGTCTTGGAAATAAGGTGCGCAAATAATGCCAAAGATTCAGTTAAATTCGGGAGCACGTTGTCACTGCTACATTTATAATTTTGAAGTTAAATTTTAAAGAAAAAAAAAGGACATCGTTTTAATTAATGATGATGATGACACGATGATAATAGAAATAATAATGACGACGGTCATCGATGATGACGACGATGTTGGTGATGATAAAGTAATATGTTGATAATGATGATGATGTTGATGATTATGATGTTGATGATTATGGTGTTGATGATTATGATGTTGCAGGTGATGATGATGATTATGGTGTTGCAGGTGATGATGATGATCATGGTGTTGCAGATGATGATGATGATCATGGTGTTGCAGGTGATGATGATGATCATGGTGTTGCAGGTGATGATGATGATCATGGTGTTGCAGATGATGATGATGATTATGGTGTTGCAGGTGATGATGATGATGTTGATGATTATGATGTTGATGATTATGATGTTGATGATTATGATGTTGCAGGTGATGATGATGATTATGATGTTGCAGGTGATGATGACGACGATGTTGGTGATGATAAATTAAGTAATATGTTGATAATGATGATGATGTTGATGATTATGATGTTGATGATTATGGTGTTGATGATTATGATGTTGCAGGTGATGATGATGATTATGATGTTGCAGGTGATGTTGATGATTATGATGTTGCAGGTGATGATGATGATTATGATGTTGCAGGTGATGATGATGATTATGGTGTTGCAGGTGATGATGATGATTAAGATGATGATGTTGACAATGATAATGATTGATGTTGACGATGATGATGTTTTGATGATAATTGATTGAAATAATCGATAATGTTGATTTAAAATGTGAATTTTATGATTTTTGTAATATAGACGAAAACAAAATGTAGAGCAGTACTATTGAACACCAACTAAGCAATATCTCAAAACTTTTAAGAGCGCAAACAATAAATAGAATAAGAGCGATTCAACTTGGCACTCAGATATCTGACTCCAACAAAGACAAGTAAAGTTATGACGCCATATAAAAGAGCGAGTTTAAAAAATCTGCAAATCTGCTTGTCACCTTACACGATATAAATATGTATAGCTGTTATATATTTTTATATACAATTGAAAACAAATGACCGCCAAAAGCTAGATCTAAAATTTGTACTTTTGCAACTTGTAATAAAATACATTCAAAAAGTCCAATACGAAACTCATAACTTCTATCATAGTTTTACTACAAACTAAAAAACTACTAAAATTATTCGACTTTACTATATCAAAACTGATTTGCAGCTAGTAACGTTTTGCCACATGTCAGACCATCAAGGTTTTTTGAATCAGGTACTCACTGATAAAGCGAGCTCAAGTTTTGTGTATTAGTTCATCCATAATCAAATATCACACTCACTGGTTCAATAAAGTAAGTTTTATTTTATTAAGCAAACTTTTTCTGTAAATAATATAACATGAAAAACCTTAAGGAAATCTTCCAATTTGAAAAAAAGTGGATGGTCCTTTCCGCGAGCTCAAGTCAGTTTAATACATCTATAATCAAATGTCCCACCTCAATAAAGTAAGTTGAATTTTATCCCCTCAAGAAAAGTAAACCGTTTCTGAAAATATCAAATGAAAACCCTTGGAAACTTGTCAGTTTGTTGAAATTAGTTTCCGTTGATCTAATAAACTTTTATTTGCTGTGTTGGTGGTCCCGTTTCCGCGTTATTGTTAATACCCTATAGAGAGAGGAAAAACTAGTTGGGCGCACTTTTGATGTGTTAACAGGATGAGAGATCGACATGAAACCGTAAGTTTTAATCATTGTTATTGTGAAATTCATACACAGAAGTACAATGAATTTACAATGAATTATAACAATACATCATTTTTTTTTTTACTTTTACTTTTTTAATTTTGTAACGTTAGTATTTTTTGGTTGAGTTTGCCGATTGTTTAGCTTTTAGTTACCATATCAGTTTTGTCATCATTTTACAGTTTATTTAACCGTGTATTAAGACAATAAATATCTTGATAACCGTTACAACTTTACTGACGAAACTATATACTTTTTTTAAATGGAAACTAGCGAGTAAACTAGTATAGGCTGCGTCTGTGTTTGATATAAACGATAGGTAATATATAATGAAATGTGTAACACCGTAAAAAATGTAAACTTAACGTCATATATTACCTTTATAATTTTGTTGTTGTTCGTTTGGAGTTTTTTTTACCAGGTTACAACTTAACATGCATGGTTTTTTTTATTGATCATATATTTGCTTAAACCAATCCGATTTTGAATATTTATTGCTCTTATAATTTCTCAAGTTATATTCATTTTAAATTGACCACATTGCTGCCCAAATCACACAATTATATATATATATATGCCATCCTCTATTTTGCAATAACTCATACGGTGGGATATATTTTCAATTTCTTCAGTGACACGTTCATGTCATGAGAAAAATACAAAAAAACATGTCACTACAAAACAAACAGGTTATTGGCACAAGATACATCTAAATTAATTTGCAAATTTAAATAAAGCAAGAGCAGAGTCGTCAAATGGCACGAAATAAACTTAATTTGCAACAAATGTATTATACTCAAAATAGCTTTTAACCCTGTGAAATTATTGGTGAGTTTATTGTTATTTTTACAAACACACTGAGAAGCGTAGTTCTACTGGTCGAAAAAGAATAAGCGCTTTATTGTGATATTAATTCCAACTCGCTATTGGCTATAACGTATTCAGCAAAGCTACGCTCCACGCTGTAACGCGCTACAGAACAGAAACTAAAATGACTTATTTTCAACTAGAAAACTCAACATTTTCACACAGATATATTAAGTGAGCAAACAGGATCATTTCGAGGTATCTTAAAACGTCTTCAGTTAAGTTAATGAAGAATTGTAGTAAAACATAGGTGAATAAATAATGTACAGAGTTTAGCATATTAGCCAAAAACTCATTAGATTCGAACAATGATTATAGAATATGTTCTAATTACCAGATTTGAATGATAACCGACTGATAAGAGGAACAAATAATTTGAAAAAACAGAGCTAATTACCACAAGAAGAAGAGCAATAACAACAAGAGAACAACGTACAAGAAGACGAAGAAAAAAGCTAGGAGGAAAAAGAAAAAGACGAAAAAGAAAAAGAGCAAGAAGTAAAAAGACAAAAAAACTAGTAAGAAAATACAAAGAAAAAGGAAAACAAACTAACACAAAATCAAACTACAACAAAAAGAGTTAAAAACCGTGAAGATGGATATGGAAAATGCAGCTGTTCTAGATAAACTAGCTGTTGACCTACAGTCCCGAAGCACTGTTCGTATTGTTTTTGAAAGTGGTGTTTTCCTTCTCATCGCTCTTTTAATTATAGTCGGAAACACAATGACATTGTACATTGTGTACAAGAACCGCCAACTTCGAACTCTCCCGAATCTCTTCATTGTATCTATGGCTATTTCTGATATCGGAATGGCTTTATTATCAATGCCTATGTGCTTCACAGTCCTGGCAGTTTCTCACTGGCCTTTCAGCGATGCCGCGTGTCAATATAACGGCTTTATAGCCGTAATGATGGCAGTAGCTTCGGTACAATCCATAGCCTGGACATCTGTGAATCGCTACTTTAGAGTTGTAAAGCCAAGCAAATATCGAAAATATTTCACAATGAAATCAACGGCTTTTTGTATTGCAGCATTTTGGCTCTTCGCCGCAATGGCGACACCACCGTACTTCATAGCAGGAAATCGCATGGTTTTTCATCCTGGAAAGTACTTCTGTTACCTCCAAATCAATGTGACTTGGTATACAGCGCTCACAGTATCGCTATACATCGGGATACCGACCAACGTTACTCTTTACTGCTATCTACGTGTATTTCAGACCGTGAACAAACATAATAAACAGTTTACCAAATCAAAAGGCACCAACGATAACCTTAGTGTCGAAGAAATTAAGATAACTCGAACACTTTTCGTTGTCATGTTGGTGTATATGACTTGCTGGACCCCAATTTTAATCATAGACTTAATTGACACTGCTCGGGGCTACTGGTCTATGAGCAGAGAGGCTTATACATTTTATAGCTTTCTAGCTGTTGTAAGCAGTGCGACAAACCCTATTATTTATGGACTAATGAACCCGAAATTCAAGAAAGAGTATTTGAAAATCATTTGTTGTAAAGTATGCCCATGTAACAGACGCACGACTGTAAATACATTAACCGCTGTTACGACTACAGGATCGAGGGCTCAACAAGATGGAAAGACCTTGCACATTGAATCAATAGCCTCGACCAGCTATAAATAGTTATAAAAGTTCGTTTTGACTTATCAGATCATCATAATTATAATATTAAAAAGTTATGAAAGTCATATAGTTTTTAGTTTATACATTTGACTGTAACTTTTTGGAAATATTATCTTCAATCAGCGTAAAAAGTGCGCATGCAGGGCTTGCGTCATTTCTTTATTTTAAACAAACATTGACATTAAAGTTATTAAACTGAAAATTGCAGGTTCTAATTGATACTATTCCAACAATTATCCGCGTTAACGGTATTTTATTAAGAAGACAAAATTAATCACACAGTAGATGTTTCTGACAGTTCATTCTGTAATTGGTCAGCATGCGATAGTTTTCTCTAGAACTGCATCCTCGGGAACCCAGGGGTATTCTTCTGTCGCTCGTTTCACGCTTCCACAACATATACCCCTGGGAACGTATTCTGTTGGTGCTTGTTCCGGAAGTCAAAATTCAAACTTATTTAACGACTTTCTTTGAATGGTTATCTTGATTTTCATTGGTCGACCTAATAAGGTCGATCAATCAGGAAAGAGCTGAATTTTGACTTCTGGAACAAGCTCCAACAGACTACGTTCCCAGGGGTATATGTTGTGGAAGCGAGAAACGAGCGACAGAAGAATACCCCTGGGTTCCCGAGGATGCTAGAACTGCTGCACGATCAGATATATCATATCATATTATAATATATTCATAGTATTGATTCTTGACTTTAACGATTCAATTAAGCTTATATAATTTATGTTCACGATAGAAACACTAGTAACGATTACGTGTAGACTAATAATATAAAACTAATGACAAGAATTGCAACCATCAAATGAATCAGTTGTTTTGTGGAATCACTGGCGATTAAAAAGTTTGAGAGTTCGAATTCGTACCTGTGGTAATCATATAGCTTATAAGTTTTACCTTTTGTATAACTATTATTATAATTTTTTCCCATTTTTATGCCATCACGTCTACATAATAAACAAGACTGAATACTTATTGAAAAGCTGAATAAATTTAAAAGGCACCAAAATATACAAACCTTTTAGAGACTATTTGTATTATATATTTAACAAATTCCCGATGGTTTAGTTTGGTTTAAAATCAGAAAACAAGTCTTGCTACAACTAAACAACAACTGATAAAAAACTATGTTACATGCTTATCTGTAATAATAATCCACACTGAATCACATGTCTGTGCTTGACAAAAAGTGTATTTTTTTAATGGCTGTAGATATTCATGTGGTTCATAATGGGTAATTCGAAGGGTGTAATGTAATGATTTTTATGCTCTATGCATAATTCTTGTCGTTGGATAAATATTTTTTTATATATAAAAAAATATTTATCCAACGACAAGAATTATGCTTAAATTGCTAAAACTGAAACGTGAAACGAAACGATACAGCTACTGTCGTTAGTAAATTGTTCTGCTCGAATCAATTTTCGATTTCCAAAAGAACCGCGGCCGAGAAATTAAATTAGATTTACAATAAATAACGAAAAGACTCACTCATATTTACTGAAACAGACAAGTTTTAACAAGATTTTACTATTTTAATTTCAAGCTATTTTATTTTGGACAACGTTTGATATAACAGGTGTATGCATTAATCTAGTTAAAGTACTGCGTTCTCAAAACTTCACTATTTTTAAGTTTAATTTAAGTTTTTCTTGAAAGAACCTATCATCGTTTTATGAAAACGTTTCTATTGAAATAAGTGTATACATTACAAATAAATACATGCCTCGTTTCAACTATCCTCGCTTTTACAATTCAATTAACTCTGTATAATGTTTTTAGTATATTTAATATTGATATACTGTTTGCTCAATAATGTAAATATTCAATAACCTTCGTAGGTTCACCAAATTAGATCAATTGAAACAAACCATGCTTTCTTGAAAAGGCGTTAAGTTTTTGACTAAAAACGACTAAATAAAGCAGTTCAATGATACTTATGTTGATACATGTATTAAAGATATACAAGCTATGTCCAATGATAAATTTTTATACGTATTTTCAGTAGTCAAACATCAGCCATTTCTTAACTGGCTTTGATAACTTATGTAAAACAAACTTTCCTTTGATCTGGTTTTGAACTAAATGTCCTCATTTCCACGCTGTCTATTGGCTGAACTCTGTCGTTCTTGAAAGGTGAAAAACTACGTGAAACCGCAGCATATTCCTTTCTCAATTGTGGATGAGTAAGACCATAGATAAATGGGTTTACACAGGTACTTAAGGTAGCTAAGTATGTGTATGTCATGTAGGCTTCTCGCGGTAAGCTCCAAGTACCACGGACCGTGTCCACTAGATCAATTATAAGCACAGGAGTCCAGCATAACATGAACGCAAACACGATGATCACTAGAGATCGTGTGACTTTTATTTCTTCCACATTCATCGCACTGTCAGATCGTTCAAGTCTAGTAGAATGTTTGCTGATTTTGATGAACACTTTACTGTAGAAGAACACTATGGCCGTTGTTGGAAGCGCGACGTAGATTGACATCAAAATGACAGTGAACCAAACATCATCTAAAGTAAAGTAACAAAAGAACTTGGCAGGATGGAAAACGAAGTTCTCACCGAATAAAAGGTACGGCGCTGGAGCAAGGATGCAAGATCCCCAAATAAAACTCAAAGAAATTATGAGCTTTTTTTTGGAGAACCAGGTCGACCCGTTTGATTTCACAACTTTGACATAGCGGCTGAACGCGGTCCAAGCCAAAGTCTGTATCGAGACGCAACTCATAGTCACTGCCACATATCCTTGGTATTGGCATGCAGTATGACCAAACGGCCATTTTGAGAGAATGAGGGTACTGACGAACAAAGGTTCAGAGCACATCCCCAGAACCATATCAGAAACGGCGCTGCAGGCGATGAAGTAGTTGGTAGCGTTTCGAAGCTGTTTCTTTTTCCAGATAACATACAAGGTAAAAGCATTTCCAGCTATTGCTAAAAACACCATAATGGTGAAAGCTAAGCTCTCTATGATTACTTGCAGTTTGGAGCGGCCTTGAAGCTCTTCCTGGAATTTTCTAAGAGAATCTTCGGAGTTGTCCATCTTGACAAAGCCACACTGTTCACCATAGAGTTTCACTTTATATGATGTAAATGAAACGTTGGTGTTACTTTCTATCAACAAACAAACGCTTATCGTAATAATTAAATCTAAAAAGAAACGGATGTGCAATGTTTATTGTCCAATGAAAAGGCGATGAAAATTAGGAAATATCGAATCCAATCGAAATCAACCAACTGTTAAAAAATTGACTTGCGGAAGCGGGAACTGATTAGAAATCTTTATGAACTTTGTTTATATTGGTAAATTTTAAATTATAAATATAGGACGGTTAACTTCATTTCCGCAACTATATTTACCAAACATTCTGCATGCATGTCTTTCGTTTTATTTGCCATGGAAACAAGGGATCACATATATATGTACCACTGCACTATGTCCAAATGTCATTGATACGATAATTAATTTCAAACATTTTTTTTCTCGATCAACACAGCGGTCATTTTAACGACTACGCATGCGTGGCAAAATTTTCACAGCGGTAAATTTGCCATTGTAAACATTAAGAATTTCGGACCAGTGTTTGAAGTCGATTTATAAGAAATTACCTGAATATGTAAGCTTGAAGTTTCGTATACATAACCTTTGTTATAGCGTGAAGCTACCATTAGTTTATACTTTTGTATTTTTGTTTATATTTTGAGAAAAAAGCGATGAAAGTCGTCTACTAGAGTTCGTACGAATATCAGATTTGTGTGCTGGATCATTTTACTGTTTTTTCGCGCATGCGTGGTCGTTCGACCGCTGTGTTTATTCGATCGAATTAAGTTTGGCCCAGAAAGAATGGGGGCAGGAGTGACGGACGAGTGGGGAGTTATGAGGGAGTCTCTGAAAGAGCGGACCACTCGGTCTGAGTTCTAAAAACAGATTTCTTTTATACTTCTACCATCGAAAGTACTATCTATCTTTACCTTCAAATTGCAGTTAGAATCGTTTAAATATATATTATTTGGCCTCTAGGTGCATTTTTGTTCACCGATCCCATATCAGTCAAAAGACAGCAAATTTCAAGGTCGCTGAGGCCTACTTTCAAAGTCAACTTTTTCGGCCTTTTCTTTAAATCAAAGATTATTATTTTTATCCAATATCTAGATCTGCAGGTCCATGCTTCTTCTGGCTAAAAACTGCAGCTAGAAATAATTATAAATTGCTTGAATAACAAGAAAACACATCCGAATTTATCAAGAACCTCCGAACGCTTGACACAAAAAGCTAACAGTATAGGAATTCCAAAGTTGCAAATTTCTCACTGACAGGCACCTATCCTCAATAACATCTAACATTCTACCTTGAGATAAGAAGCTATTTAGCAGTTCTGTTTCAATAAAATGAGCGGCACTTTGCGTTTCGCATAAATAAGACAAGTGTTAATTTGACCGCGCTGAAGTTAGCAGCCAGTTCAGCAGCCAGTTCAAAAATTGATAATATTGATTTTTTATGACTGTAAACTTTATTACATTGATATTTTAACTTATTCTTGGATGCATTTAAAAAAATTCGGAAATTTCAAATATTTTTAATTTTTTAATTTTTTTACGAAATTCGAAACCGTCTCCTAATTTTTCTTTTAGCAAGAACTCAAAATTACTAGAGCATTAAACCTTATATTTCATATGGTAGTTAGATAGTTCATTAGATAGGAAGATAGTTTATTTATTGAAAATAATTTTGGCTGAATTACACTGATTAATAATGTATCTTATGTTAAGTCGAAATTCACATATAGATCGAATAAATAACAAACATATGATTGTAAAGTGTAGCAATAAATATGAATTCATATTTATGCATCTCAAATTTTCCCTTAATATATCATCTAACTTTACTAAGTCTTCGATTAATTATGTACGCTGAAACTATTTCGATATCTATTTGTCTTTATATTGTATTACTGAAATTTGCGTCTCTTTCTCAAATTTCGATCACGAGTGTTAATATCTGGCAACAGGTTAGCAAGTTTATGTTTCTTATTATTAATGATCCCTTTCAATACTGTATAAGTCAAGACACAATGTGGCCAATCCAGAAGACTTCCTAACTAATTTTCTTTAAACATGATAGTGAAAAAGGTTTAGCACGACCTTTAACATTTTACCATCGCACGGTTTTTATTTTGAGTGCCAGTCAATGTTTGGTCGTTTTCATCGATTTCAAAATGAGAAATATTTGAAAACAAAAACTTAACACATGCTAATAATAATCGTCTACATCTTAATTTATCATTTAAATCAGTGCTGGTCAGTTAGTTTTCCTTGTTTGTAAAAACTGAACAAACTGTTGCAGGCAAACCAGTGAGTTGAAAGAATTGCAGATTCTCTATTTTGAGACTATTTACTTTAACCCTTTGGCGACGGCGATTATTATTGAATTTTTGACTATTTTGATGCCAAAAAAATTAAAAAATCGATTTCAATTCCTAATAAGGCGTTGTCAGGGAAACTGTTGCTGTTTCGAACTACCGATGGCTCAAGGTTTCCAGAAAGGCCTTGCCGATTTTAGCTCAGCTCGTTCAATTCCGAATCAACACCTTGACCGTGAATTGAGCTAAAATCCAGTTTATAAGTGCTTTTTTCAGTCATTTGCTACTACAAGAGCCCCTAGTCATACATCATTAAGTTTGTCTAGGTGGTGGAGACGCTCTTTTGGACGAATTCAAGGGTGGAAGACGATTTTACAAAGAAAATAGCGCCAGCCGTTGTGGCTATTGACAACGGCGTCATTGGATCAGTTAACTCGCATTCCTGGTCGTCTTGTAGTAGTCGTCATTATCCCATCTACAAAGCTCGAAAGTCACTTTGAAAGGGGTCGGTATCCCATCTACAAAGCTCGACAGTCACACTAAAAGGATAAAAGTCGTCATTATCCCATCTACAAAGCTCGAAAGTCACTTTGAAAGGGGTCGTTATCCCATCTACAAAGCTCGAAAGTCACACTAAAAGGGGTCGTTATCCCATCTAGATCTACAAAGCTCGAAAGTCACACTGAAAGTCGTCGTTATCCCATCTACAAAGCTCGAAAGTCACACTAAAAGGGGTCGTTATCCCATCTACAAAGCTCTAAAGTCACACTGAAAGGGGTCGTTATCCCATCTACAAAGTTCGAAAGTCACACTGAAAGTCGTAATTATCCCATCTACAAAGCTCAAAAATCACACAGAAAGGGGTCGTTATCCCATCTACAAAGCTCGAACGTCACACTGAAAGTCGTCATTATCCCATCTACAAAGCTCGAAAGTCACACTAAAAGGGGTCGTTATCCCATCTACAAAGCTCGAAAGTCACACTGAAAGGGGTCGTTATCCCATTTACAAAGCTCGAAAGTCACACTGAAAGGGGTCGTTATCCCATCTACAAAGCTCGAACGTCACACTGAAAGTCGTCATTATCCCATCTACAAAGCTCGAAAGTCACACAGAAAGTGGTCGTTAACCCATCTACAAAGCTCGAAAGTCACACTGAAAGGGGTCGTTATCCCATCTACAAAGCTCGAAAGTCACACTGAAAGGGGTCGTTATCCCATCTACAAAGCTCGAAAGTGATATTGAAAGGGGTCGTTATCCCATCTACAAAGCTCGAAAGTCACACAGAAAGGGGTCGTTATCCCATCTACAAAGCTCGAAAGTGATATTGAAAGGGGTCGTTATCCCATCTACAAAGCTCGAAAGTGATATTGAAAGGGGTCGTTATCACGATATCCCGCTAGGATTTGGATAGGGTTGTTCCCGCTGGGATCGTAGACCGGTTTCTCTGTTTAGTGGGTTAAGAACACCCATCCTGAAATATTAAAAATTGCTCTTAAAAAAATAAGATCAATATTTATGTGCTAGACCTTCATTGCCTTTGTCAAGTCTAGTTTTTAATCCTGCTGGGTGTCATCCACCCTCCTCATCAGTACTGTACTGTATACACTGATGGGGGAGAAGGTTTAGACGCCGTCCACTCGTCCATGCAACAGGTTGTACACTACTGGATTACAGTGTTACTAGTAGCAGACTCCAAGCCTGACCTGACATTAATTTATTTTTCTACTGTTTTGATATTATTGAGAATGAAGACAAACGCGAGGATACAACGTTTCGACATCATCTAGATGTCATTATCAAGTAGTTTAATGCAAGAATGTATAAAGTACGTATTTATAGGTACGCAAATGAATAAATTACAATTGTAAAGAATACAAAAACATTGATAACAATAGTCAGATTGAACGTTCAGGCTTGGTGATTTGTCCCTAATATATAACATTTCATAAATTAAGCAATCCATTTTATATGAACACTTCTTTAAAATAGTGAAGCATTCAGCCGGGACAGCTGTTGTAAAAACATGATCCTGATATCGATGTTTGCCGATGGTTGAGTACTTGTGCTCAACAATACGTTGGTGAAGATGTCGCGCAGTGTACCCAACATAGCTCGCATCGCACGAGCCACATCTAAATTGATAAACAAGGAGTTGTTGGTTGACCAGTGGCTGTTTAGGTTCACGCAGCTTGAGAACATCTTGTAGTTTACAGCTAACGTACCTATAAATACGTACTTTATACATTCTTGCATTAAACTACTTGATAATGACATCTAGATGATGTCGAAATGTTGTATCCTCGCGTTTGTCTTCATTCTCAATTTTATAACAAAGTCTAAACTTATTTTGATATTATTATAATCGTAGATAAGATTTTTTTAATAACATTTTTGAACTTACACATTGATATCATTTACATGTATTGGTAGTCTATATATTAGTAATATATATTTTATTTTAAGAACACCTTAAGAACACCTTCAGGCTGATTTTTCAGTAAACACCCGTTAAATAATAACAAAATCAGCCTAAACTCCAAAAAGGGGTGTTCTCTTATGCGGGTTTTTACTGTACCCTGTTTATGACAAGGGTTTAAAATGGGACCATGGTTATGACAAACCTATACTCTAGGCCCGCTCTGAAAATCAGGCTAATACTCCCGTTGTTGTAAGCCAGTCATACAAATGCGTTTGACAACAAAAAAAAAAAAAAACTAAGGAAATTGGGAAATGGGGTAATAAGGAAACTCTGTTCATGACAGAAAACTCAAAAAACCATACCCTGTTCAGCGGATCATCCCCGTATAGGAAATATATGGTAAATATATAGTAAATTTTGCCTTAATAGCCTTAATAGTCGATATTAAGACTTTTCAAATTACGGTTGGCCTGCAACAGTTATTTTAATATTTATTATTAGCAATGAAAACTAACTCTAAGCTTTAGAAACTTTTTAAAATGATATCATGACAAAATTGTAGACAATCACTATAATTACTATACCTTGTAATATTTTTTGCTGCCAAACATTTTCATTTTGATAAGTTTCTCTGTAGCCCTAGGTTCTACGTTGGAAGCGACACTGTGTTGTCCATGCTAAATGTCACGCAGTTCTATGTACTGTATATAGAAGGTTAAAGGTCGGCTAAAACGTAAGCTCTTTACAAGTATTGTCATAAAAAGGTGCAAGACATTAAAATCACGAGTTAAAATAACTGATTAGTTTGTTAAAATAAAAGGTTTGATACTCTAGTAAAATTTGAGTATATTGCTTTTGATTAGATGAACAGACAAGAAAATTGTAACTAAATCAAAACTTGTCGAACGGTTTCGAATTTCGTAAAGTTTTATCAAAATTGAAACGGTTTCAAATTTCCGAAATTTATGGAAAATCGCTAAATGCATCCAAGAATAAATTAAAATATTAATGTAATAACGTTTACTGTCATAAAAAATCAATATTATCAATTTTTGAACTGGCTGCTGAACTGGCTGCTAACTTCAGCGCGGTGTTAATTTGTGCTTTTTTGCCGATATTTCCTTGCGTGACACGAGTGACGGTTAGTCTGTACGTCTTTTCTCTGCTCAGATATACCCAATTGTATTATCCAAAATAGAATATATAAATAACAAGTTTATGTTTACATGTTTGTATCATCATGAAATATTTGAGAGTTTTTTGAAAAATTCGACTTGCAGTAAATAATAATAATACAATGTGCATATCTCATGGAGTTTGAGAGCCAGTGAAATGACATTGATATTATGTTTTAAAAATAAAGAAGTGTCGATCGTCTAATAGTCTCAACATATAATTATTAAACAAAGGCTAAAACACCTTAATGATTGTTTTAATAAGGTTGATGAAACTTTTCTTTTTTTAAATGTTCGACTTTTACGCTTTTTCCGTATAGAAAAGCTAATACGATTATTGTGATAGATATCATGGCTCGTTCTAATCACTATAGCTTGCAACATTTAAAAAAAATCCTAACCCTAAGGGACGGACAATTGTTCAAATTAATAATTGGAACGGGACCATTACAAGAAACTGATAATTGAAACGAGTCATGATATCGTACACAATAATCGTATCATATAGCTGTTCTACTAAGATAAGCCTAAAAGTCATTAATTCTTTGAGCCTTTGTTTAATACTTATATTTTGAGACTATAATGGTAATAGAACTGAGTTGAGTGAAATTGGTTCTGAAATTATACGAATGATTTAGCGGGAGTGCGACTTTTTAATCAAAAGTACGTTTTCGGACCAAAATTGATCTTTTAACGACGTTTGCGAGCATCAACTCTGTGTATTATTTCTGAGAGCGACTAGGAACGCCTGGATGGTTTTGCTTTGGAAATAAATACAAGATAATACTACTACTACTACTACTACTACTACTACTACTACTACTACTACTACTACTACTACTACTACTACTACTACTACTACTACTACTACTACTACTACTACTACTACTACGACGACTACTACTACTACTACTACTACTACTACTACTACTACTAATAATAATAATAATAATAATAATAATAATAATAATAATAATAATAATAATAATAATAATAATAATAATAATAATAATAATTTATTAAGCAAAATACAAAGTTTCGATGCTATACAATAAAGATGGCGAGCGAGTACGAATACCCTATTTTTATTCTAAAAAAAATATAGAGAATTACAAAAGTTGTGTGGAAAGAAATATTTAGGTTAAATATTAAATGATACATCTATTTAGATGAAAACTTCTCTCTACGTCGGTCGAAAGCGTCATCGAATGTTTTTTTATTTTTTTATTTATTTAAATCAATATTTATACAGGGTATCAGATTTAGCATGGCTAGTTTAAACTGAGCCCTGAATTATACATAACATGAATGATACTAAGTTACATTACAAATATATTAAACACATTACAGAAAATATAAAATAGCAAAAGTTAACAATTATTCTTTGAAATGACGCTTACAAGCTGATATAAAGCTATTTAGACTGCGTAGTCGTCTAATGTCTGAGGGCAGGTTGTTATATGTTATTGCCCCATGGTACCTGAATGTTTGTCGAGCCAAAAACCACTAAGCTGTCTTTACTTATTCATTAAACATGACATTTATGTTTAAGCTACTAGAAGTCGGTCTCAAAAACGTTGGAGCATTCCATTTAGTTTTTTTATACTCAAGCATGTTAAGGCATGGTATTTTACTGGATTGTTGAAAAATACATTTTCTATAATAACGTAAACCTGTCAAATTGAGTTTTGGACATCAAGTGATATTTAGGTTTCTTGAATTTTTTTAAAAGCATGGTGACTTCCGGTGGTCACGTGGCCTCAAGGCGAAAAAAACAGGAATTCCAAAATGGGGTGGCGGTTTTTATGTGAATCGAAAATCTTTTTGTGTGGAATTATTAGTTACAAGTTCTCTAATAAAAATATGTTTGGAATGGTTGTCATTCTTTAGTACTTCAAGAAATAATCAACAAAACAGGTCACGTGACCAAGTCAATATTTTGAATATTTCTACGTTTTGCTCTAACAAAGATTGATTTCCAACCATTCCAGACAGGATCTTGTTAAGACCATTTTACTCAACAATTCCACATCAAAGGATTTTCGATTCACATAAAAACCGCCACCCCATTTTGATATTTCTGTTTTTCTACCGGAAGTCAACATGACCATGCTTACTAATTTTAAGAAACCTAAATCTCACTTTAGGCCTAAAATTCAATTCAATAGGTTTAAGTTTAAAAAAGTTATCAAAGAAACTCTGTTATTAACCAAGACTGTAAAAAAACATGCCTTAACATGCTTGAGTAAACACTGAATGATTTTTTCGCTCGACTTGTGCTCGACTCCTTGAAAGCAAGCGATTTTTGACAAGAAAAGGGCTGCACTCTGATATAATCTCACTCTAAAGGTGATCGGCGACACTCATTTTTTATTTGCTCACGAAACTGCTATGATTATCGTATTCCACCATGCGAAGTTTTCAAGGAAAAAAAACCATAGTATAAATGTTGTTGGCCGCAAACGTCCTTAAAACAAATTTGAGAGTAATGCGGATAAATAACACGAATAAGAATATATGTATCGTATTGCCTGAAGCTTTGTTCTGGCTTTTTCTTTCTATTTTTGTTTTGTCATGTTTACCTATTTAAATGAATGTTTTGGCTTTTGTGCCAATTTATGTTAAGAACTAAAAATACTTTTTTTTTCTATTAAAGTATGGTTAAATCAGTAACATAGAATCGTTTTTTTTTTTAAACTAATTGAGGATGATAAATTGTATCAGCTTGTTTTGCATTTCCTATAAAAGTTCAAAAAGAGGCATTTCTTGAGTATGGTAATTTTTGTTAAATATGTCAAATTCGGCGAACACATTTTGTAAGAAAATAATGAAAATTCAGATACAATGGTAGCGCTTGAGTTTGAGTCAGTATTGAAGTGGCTTTAAAATTGATATTTCAAACTCCCTATATATGACTCACAAAAATAACTTATTTCAAATGTCTAGATGCCTTCACGGTAAAAACAGTCTCGTCCCTAGGGATTTTCTCTTCGTTTGTTGGTGGAGTGGGAAAAGGCCCTGAAATTCCCTGCTGGATTCTGTTTGTTCATTGGCCTTTAAGATCGATGATATATACTAATATTTGCCAGCTGTCATGGGGAATTTTGACAAGCAACAGACTAGGTTGTTCACTACACCCACAAGCGAAGCGAACGAGGTTGAGGTAAAAACAAGAGCTCATGACGTCGCTGTAGTTCAGTTTTTGAAAGCATATATTCGATCGGCACCTTACAGTTGTTTGTCTGTTAATAAGGTACTGACTACAATATCTAATCTTTGTTATTCAACATATATCAAGACTTCAGTTGTGTGATTAACAATGCAAATTTGTCAAAACGTTTCTCGTCGAAGAATGCTCGCGATTATGTTTTTCATTATCGTACAAACGAGCCGTTTTGTCAATGGTAACTTCCAATGTGTTGGGACGTGTTATTCAGGCCCAATAACTCCTAAACCAAAAGATATTTTTCAAAGTAAATATATACGCGGACACTCTTACAAGAATATAACTACTAACAACCCAAGAAAATGTTACTCTTCCTGTGCCAGCGACTGTCGATGCAAGGCTTGTCAAATGAAAGATGGAAGATGTGAGCTTCTCGATTGCGACAATAGATCCTGCAAATTGGATCTTTTAAGCGATTCAGGATACGTGTATTACGACCTAATCCAGACACAGTACCAAGGGGTGAGTATATATGAGACTGAAACTGCATGAATTGAATTGATTTCGCATGACTTCGATCAGAAACGACCCTGAATAATAATTAATTAAAGGAAAACAGACAAAAGAACACGATTAGGCTGCGATCGCATCCGGCATTTTCTAGACTTTACGAAGGAAACTCTTGATGCGAAACAAGTTTGGAAACACGCCAATCGAAACGATAAAGAAACATATTAACTGGTCTCCCCTATTTATCTTTGCAATTGGTATTTCAATTCTTAGCAAGTGTTGAAACAATTAGTGTAACATCGTTTTGGATCAGTGAAATTTTGTTTCAACAACTTGCCTCACAATGCCGTTGTGACACAAGTTGCTGGAGGGACGATACACTGTGCAATGGCGTTGCAAGTTGCTGAGTTCCTTTGCGAAAAATAGAACTGGGGCGCTTTCCTTTTACATGGAAAAATCGGAAATTCACAATCGCAAAGCAATTAGTACGCGCCGTACGCGCCTTTGTGGAAATCTCGGAATTGTTTGAGGTAATCCACTTTCCCCGATCTTTTCTGTTATTCCAGTCGCCAAAACCATTTATTTTCCCGCTCTTTGCGGTTTGAATTGTGGAGGCGCTTATCATTTATTTTCCCGCTCTTTTAGGCTTATCGTATTTGTTTACGTGAAGTTGAGCATTGTTAATGTTTTTGTCGACAACTCAAATTTGCGTTAAAGTGGATGATATACTATGATTTTTAATAATTTGTTTGATTTGCAAACAAATTCCCAATTCTACTTGGAGCAATGCTTTCTTCAACAACCACAAATAATAATAATAATAATAATTTATTTCTAGTGCATCCCAATAATTCTCGATGCCCTTACAATTGATATAAAAATACATGTTGATATAAATATAGGAAGATATAAATTGATATAAATAGATATTTACAAATAAGTAATGCTCATACAGATGTACCAGTAATTAATTTCAAAGGATGTTTGAGTTGAATAAATAGGTTTTCAGTTGATTTTTAAAATGTTCTGTGTTGGCACAGGTTTTGACGCAAGGCGGGAGTTGATTCCACAGCCTTGGTGCCGCTGTAGAAAACGTACGTTTACCATACGTTTCTGTTCTATACAGTTCAGATGTTAAGAGGCGCCGTTCCACGTAAGCTTCGAGTAATTTCAGAAATGGTCCGATACAACCCCACCTGAAACTTTGCATGGTGAAAGGTAGTCATGAGCAAGTAATCGTATGGGCATTATTTAGTCGTTTCATTTTAAAGCGGTCACGTGACATCCGTTCAAAGTTTGACCTATTTTTGGCCTAATTTTGCCGTCTGAATTTTCGAAAATGTGTAATGTTTGTAAATCTCGTGCGGCGTTTTCTCTGCATATTTTGTAATCAAATTTACACAGTTTATAGAACATCATTACAGCTTTTGAACAGTATGTTTTACTTTGATATAGCTTATTGTTTTATTTTTTTATGGATATTTGAAGTAAGAGCATTTTCGGGGGTCGTGAAAACCGTAATTTTGGTACTATTCATAATTATTTTTTTCATACAAGAGTTTTGATTTCCTAATAACTATTTATACCGAAATGAAGAGGAATAGTTGTACTTCAACTCCAATGAAAAACATTTCTGGGCACTTTGCGTTTTGGCTACAAAATATCATCGTAAAATGCAAGAAATATCAAAATCAACAAAATCGATGGACATTATATACATCCACATTACATTGGTTTTAAATCATAAAACATACATTAACTGGTTCAAAAGTAATATTAGAATGTAATAAAACGCAAATGCATCGATGAAAAGATCATTTTTCCAGAAAATTTGAATGTAAACACTATTTTATCATATATGCAAATTTGCATTTCACAGCGAGGTCACTCGCTTACTCACCTCCACTCCCACGGGATATGGTGGATTGTCGAAAAGCTTCGATTTTGCCAATATAATCACCAAGAAAAATAGCTTTTGATTACAATTCAATTTCAATTTAATAAACATGGAAAACTAGCCTTTGAAATCTTGAATATTAAGGGACAATGTAAGCAGTGACCATTACTTTTCTATGCATGTGTTGTAGATTTCATCAGTCTTACATCGTGATTATTCGCTGTAAATCGCTGGTGTATATCTATAATCACATATCCACGATTATTTTTAATTGAAGTTTTATAAGTTATTTTAAAAAATGTTTGCTTGTGATTGTGCATGGTCTACGAACATTTCTAATAAAAACTTCAGGATTTGCATAAATTCCGCTTTTGAGCCTCAAGTTTTAAGATTATTACTTTTTTGAACTTTTAAAACTTATCTGAATCAGCCTCATTTCTTTTAAGTGTAAAGTTGTTATACAGTTTTTCCACATTTTATGCGGTTTTCTATTGATTACAAAATTAGTATAGAAAGCTCCCTATCCCGGTTAGTGTAACAGTCCCGGTTAGAGTAACAATTTTGTCCACAAGTATCTGATCATGCTCAGGTGTGAAACACGGGCCGCAGTCAGGATATCCCCTATTTTACTAAAACTGCAGGTCGTACACATCTTCACATTTACCGCTATTTTGTACTTATTTGTCTTTTTAACTGGACATAAAATGCACGACCAGTGGACGCATTCTATGATTTGGTTCAATTTCAAAGATTGACAATTATAATTCCATGCCGACATAAACATCAGATTAAGCACATCGAAGGATGTAAAGAATATCTAACATAAACCGAACTACGTTGCTTCTGCCTTCTCCGATGAGCGTCAGGTAAAATACTGATAAACATTTACAAATTCATTTTTAATTGTACGATGTTTTTTTCAAAAGTTGCACCTTTGAGTAAACAGATCGACTTCTTACACATTAGCGGTAAGTGTCATTTACATCAAATCAGATCGGTATTTATGCAAATCCTGAAGCTTTTATTAGAAATGTTCGTAGACCATGCACAATCACAAGCAAACATTTTTTTAAATAACTTATCAAACTTCAATTAAAAATAATCGTGGATATGTGATTATAGATATACACCAGTGATTTACAGCGAATAATCACGATGTAAGACTGATGAAATCTACAACACATAGAAAAGTAATGGTCACTGCTTACATTATCCCTTAATATTCAAGATTTCAAAGGCTAGTTTTCCATGTTTATTAAATTGAAATTGAATTGTAATCAAAAGCTATTTTTCTTGGTGATAATATTGGCAAAATCGAAGCTTTTCGACAATCTACCATATCCCGTGGGAGTGGAGGTGAGTAAGCGAGTGACCTCGCTGTGAAATGCAAATTTGCATATATGATAAAATAGTGTTTACATTCAAATTTTCTGGAAAAATGATCTTTTCATCGATGCATTTGCGTTTTATTACATTCTAATATTACTTTTGAACCAGTTAATGTATGTTTTATGATTTAAAACCAATGTAATGTGGATGTATATAATGTCCATCGATTTTGTTGATTTTGATATTTCTTGCATTTTACGATGATATTTTGTAGCCAAAACGCAAAGTGCCCAGAAATGTTTTTCATCGGAGTTGAAGTACAACTATTCCTCTTCATTTCGGTATAAATAGTTATTAGGAAATCAGAACTCTTGTATGAAAAAAATAATTATGAAAAGTACCAAAATTACGGTTTTCACGACCCCCCGAAAATGCTCTTACTTCAAATATCCATAAAAAAATAAGCTATATCAAAGTAAAACATACTGTTCAAAAGCTGTAATGATGTTCTATAAACCGTGTAAATTTGATTACAAAATATGCAGAGAAAACGCCGCACGAGATTTACAAACATTACACATTTTCGAAAATTCAGACGGCAAAATTAGGCCAAAAATAGGTCAAACTTTGAACGGATGTCACGTGACCGCTTTAAAATGAAACGACTAAATAATGCCCATACGATTACTTGCTCATGACTACCTTTCACCATGCAAAGTTTCAGGTGGGGTTGTATCGGACCATTTCTGAAATTACTCGAAGCTTACGTGGAAAGGCTCTTAAGACTGTAGTATTGAGCATAGTGAGCATAGTGAGACAGCATTGTGGCGCAACGGCTTCATTAGATAAGCTGCCGTGAGCAAATTGCCGTGAGAAAAATGATTTAAAATGTTTTAAATATTTTTTCATTAGATATCACACGTGATACCATCAGATGTATGCTACAATGGCTGCTGTCAATCAGAACTCTGTTTAAACGGAGGCAAGTGTCAAGAAAAATGCAAAAACCCCAAACAGAAGTATATCTGCCAATGCACAATCCAATATACAGGGTCTGTGTGCGAAAGGCTAGTATCATCGTGTTCAGATATTGCCAAGAATCCACCAAAACGTGGCAGTCGAAACAACGGAAATTATACTATATATCGAAGTGACAACAGTGAGCCATTGGACGTCTACTGTGATTTCACAACTCCAAATCAAACCTGGACACTAATCGAATCGTTTGCATACAGCTATAACGAGGCGTATAAGAGACATTCATTGCATGAAAATCACCCAAGAAATGTGAAATATCCTCTCGATTGGGAAAATTATCGACTGCCGCTGGACACCATGAAATACCTGCGAACCAAGTCCACTCTGTTTAGATCCACTTGTGAATTTCAAAAGAGAGTTGGTGGTAAGCTGACGCCAGATTACCTTCTTGGTTCTCTAAAAGAATACGATATCATCAATCATCAACCTATTTCTGATTGTAAAACATATAAATATATTAGTATTAGAGCCTATAACTACGAGTATTCTGATCACTCCGCCTATACGTTCCATAAGAATGATCAACACATTCACATATTTCCATTTGGAACATGTTCCGGCCTCAAAGCTCCCGACAGTGCGAAAGGTGATGAGTTCTTTGGTTGGTACACCCCACCAAATAGAAACTTCTCGTGCGTAGCGACTGACAATTCTACTACACAATGGTGGTTAGGAGAAACTACATATTGAGCCTCCCCTTCCAAACACCGTTAACAGCATTTCTATTTAAGCGCACAGTAGGCGAATCTTAATCATTTCTTGTTGGTTAAAACCCCGAAAACTGCCTTGAGATGGACATACGCATAATATCTCAACAGTGTTTATTTACAAAACGCAAACCACAGTTTTTGCCTGTGACGAAATGAAGTCAAAAATTAAATGAGCTTCTACGAACAAGAGGTTGTGCCATGGTTTCACCGGTAATACAAAGGTCATGGGAGCGAATCCCGTTGAATTACCGAAATGTCTTCCTGCTTTTCTAATACACTTACTCCTATTGGGTTCACCGCGAGAATCGTTGATTATATCATAACACTTGTATAGGAAAATTTGGCTGCAGCGAACTAACATTTTTAGATGAGCAAAAATCGCAAGCCTACTGCAGAGTTTAACATCGAACACAAAATACATGTATGCACATACAGGTATAGTTGGAAACTTTGACTGCAGCGATATTAACATTTTTAGCACAGCATAACTGATTGCAAGCCTATTACAAAGTTTGACATCAAATGCCAAGTACATTTTCACAAACAAGTTGTTGGAAACTTTATCTGCAACGATATTAACATTTTTAGCACAATAAGAATTGCAAGCCTACTGCAGCTAGAGTTTGGCATCAAATGCCAAGTGAATTTTCACAAACAGGTAGTTGGAAGCATTAATGTAATTGAAACTACCTACTGCAAAGTTTGACATCAAATGCCAAGTACATTATACACATACAGAGTGTGGGAAACACCGAATGCACGCAGCGATATATTAACATTTTTAACACAAAAAGAATCGCAAGGCTTAACTTTTAGCGTACTGTAGATCGAGTATGACATCGATGCCAAGTACATTATGCACATGTAGATAGTTGGAGACACCGAATGCATGCAGCGATATATTGACATTTTTTACACAACAGAAATTACAAGGCTTTTAGCGTACTGTAGGGTATGACATCAGATGCAAAGTACATTACATTACATACAAACAAAACGGATTAAAATGTGGAATTTTTCGTAAAGTTTTTGGGAAAAGAAAGGCCTAATTTGAACAGTGTACTTTCAATTCATGTACGAACTGACATCAAACGAACTCAACGACTTACTTAGAAAGAATTAAGGATGGCTTAAAATTATGAGCGAAGCAGTCCAATAGGAACTCTTGGAAGTATCCAGATAATATTGAACCGTCAAATTAAATAACGGCTATTCGATCTTCAAAGATCCTTAGTTTGAAGGCAGGGGCGGATCTAGCATTTTGACTGACTAGTTTCCAACTCGAAACAAACCATTTCCAAGCCAAAGAATAGGATATAGCATATATAAATAACAGCTTACTCTGTACATTCTAAATATACACTAAAAGTGTGCAACATAAAAAGTACAAATTATTGTTCCGTCGTTCCGTAAAACTGATCCATCTAACTATAGACCAATATCAATCCTACCTTCATTAAATAAAATCCTTGAGAGAATAATCTATGATCAAATTCTTAATTATCTTGACCAACATAAAATATTAAATAACAATCAATTTGGCTTCAGAAAAAATCACTCAACTGAATTGGCGATTCTTGAACTAACAGATAATTTAAGTCCATTGACAACAAAGAAATAACTTGTGGGTTATTCCTAGACTTCAGTAAAGCATTCGATACTGTTGACCACCAAATTTTACTAAGTAAATTACATAAATATGGCATTAGAGGAAACTCTTATTCATGGTTTTTGAGCTATATCTCTCTAATAGAATGCAACTAGTTAAAATTGATGATGTCAAATCAGACCTAACAAACATAAGCCACGGCGTACCACAAGGAAGCACCCTGGGACCATTACTTTTCTTACTATATATTAATGATTTGCCTAATGTTTCACCCATTCTCAAAGTAAGAATGTTTGCCGATGACACTAACTTATTCTATTCACATGAAGACCCAGCTGTTGTTGAGAATGTTATGAATTCTGAAATTAAAAACATATTAAGGTATTGCGCAACAAATAAGTTAACAGTAAATGTTAAGAAAACAAATTTCATGATTATTAAATCAAACAGGAAAAAATTCCACATAACTTTAAGTTATTAGATTTTGAACAAAAAGAGTACATTAAATATTTAGGCATTTATATTGATCAACACCTTTCATGGTCAAAACAAATTCAGTTTGTTCAAAGCAAACTATCTAAAAACATTGGAATACTTAGAAAACTGAGGTATTTTGTCAATCTTAGGACTCTTAGGAATTTATATTTTTCACTAATATACCCATATCTATCTTATGGTATACTAACATGGGGTAGTACTTATAAGACTAAATTAACAAAAATATGCACAAATCAAAACAAATGCATCAGAAGCATCTTCTTTGCCAATCAGCGTGAACATGCAGCACCACTTTACAATATTCTAGATATCTTAACGTTCCAGAATATTTTTAAACTAAAAGCATCCATTCTCTGCTATAAAATTATAAATGTTCAGGCTGAGGTGCCTCAAGTATTTTTAGGCCTTATCACTTTAGCAAAAGTACAACATCACTATAATACAAGATACGCAGCATCTTGTAACCTTGTACCTCCACCAGTGCGTACAAATTATGGTAAATTTACATTTAAATCTACCATAATCAAAATCTGGGAAGAAATTCCAACTGATCTTAAAATAATCAAATCCATCAAACTTTTCAAGACCCAGTTGCAATCATTTTTGATCTCTACTCAGAATTGAATATGAACTCAAAACTCTATTCTAATTCCTTGTAACAATATTAATTACATATGTAAATACTAGTGTGTAAATATTTACATTTGTGTGTGTATAAAATTATGTATGTTTGTTGTATGTTTGTGTGTGTATAAAATTATGTATAACCGTATAACTATATATTTAGTTTTGTAAGTTTTGTAAATATCTAATAATATTAGCTTGTAAATAGATCTACCATCTTGCCCACTATCATTATCATTGTAAATTTACTACTTGAGTGGCTGCCGACCCGAAAGTTTGTACTATTTCGGCAGCCACACACACCATACTATAAATTACTTTTTTTAATGTAATTTATTTACTGATGTAAATATATATTTGTACCTTTTTTTTTCATAATACCTGTCAAATATAAATTGTGTGTGAATAAAAGTCTAAGTTGGTCCTTGGCTCCGTTGGTCCTTGATTCACTTTTACCTTTACCTGTAGTTCTGTCGGTGACAGTAAGTTTAAAAACCGCTCAGAAACAGTATTATTACGTTGTTCTTGCAAAATGAACGCCAGAAAAATATAGATAGATGGTGACTGAAGGAATTTGTGTTATATTTGAGGCGCTTTGGGCTGTTTGGAGTAGTTTTAAGACAAGGATAAGATAAATTCTGTATCTCCGCTCGTCCATGTAATATTCTCTATTGATACATTCGTTCATTAATTTATACATTCATACATGTAGTGACAATTGTAAACTGAAAATATCAGTCGCTGCAATCATGAGTCAAAGATTTCAACGATCTGTATGCCAGAAAATGCTATATGCTTGATATTTTGCTTCTAATTCTGCAGGCTGGCGATATATATACACCTATTTCAAAAAACGTTGTCAGAAGGAGATCTGAATCTGCAATCTGAGACCGAAATGAATTGGCCCTGTTTTTTTTTTGTTTTTTTTGCGCTTAGCACCTTCAGATTTATATTTACCATCGCCATATCCGAAGCCAGAAAGTGCACGCAAACTAATTTTTAATGAGAAAAAAACTGCCGTACTCTAGAATTCATTTCGGTCTCAGATTGCAGATTGCAGATCTCCTTCTGACAACGTTTTTTGAAATAAGTGTATATGTATCACACACAGCAGTCAACGTTTCCCGTACTACCTGCATGTATATGTACAGTGCAGTAGATACAACTCATAACAGTGAGTAAATCATTGCATTCAGGATGACACTTTATAGTGAGCGAACACAACTCATCTATAGCCTCCTCCGCAGGCTACTCCTTTTTCTCCTTTGGGATTCCTGTGGGTTTCCTGTGGTATTTCCGAGAGAAGGAAGATTGGGGCCGAGAGTGAGGGAGGAACGGAAGAGACCCTCATTTTTTTTCGCTCCCAGTCCCAGTCTCTCTTCGGCTCGCTTCTCAAAAAAGGAAGCCCAAAAGTAAAAAAAAGTTGCCTGCGGAGGAGGCTAACTCATCTACTGAACTGGCCTTTCCATGGTATGGTGATGGACATTGATTAGGTAGTGCATGGGCATTTCAAGTTTACAATAAAAAGAGGTGTCACCATTGTCGCATTCGCGCTATATTGCTAAATTTATTTATTAATTTAATCATTTTTCTGACTATACTTCAAACGTTATGTATTTTGTATATATTGGTATAAATCTGACCCTCCCTGTAAATTAGCCTACAAGCCGCAAGAGGTGTTGAATAACAAATATATCTATCTATCTTTCTATCTATCTATATATTCAACCACTTAATTAGTAATATATTATTGATCAAAATGTATTCACAATTGTTTTGAACGTAGACAAAAGTAATGTGATGCTTAAAATTTATATTGTAAAGCCTCTTACTAATCACAAAAAAAAAAACATTAGCTTCAAATATATTCATATTGTAAACCGTTTCAATTATAATATGTAAGCTAGTTTGTTTTTGTTCTATGTTTCTGCCTAGCTGCCTGCCTGTCTAGATACTCTTGAAATAAATATATTTATAGGTTTCATAGCGAAATGTGGTATCAACGTACCAGAAGTCGTAATCAAACACCTTTATTCTCAGTTCAAATGCCTTCCTTATACAACAAACCGTACCTATAAATCCAACGTTACAAATCAAGCTATATACTTCTAAGTCTATAAAAGCAACTGAATAACTACAATAGTTGAAATATTAGTGAAAAATAGGAATATGTGCACATCTACTCAATAACATGCCCCAAAATAGAAATAAATAAAAATTAAGGCTTTGGCCAATACAAGAGTTTGTTAAAACATCATTATTTTTGTCCATCGCAACTCAATATCTATAATTGAAGTTTGAAGTTCGAATATTTTTCTTACTATTTTGAATATTGGACATGAAATGCATAATTAATAATATAATATTGCTATAGAGATACTTAGAATCTTTGAAAGTTTACCAGACAAATATTATTATTCATTATAGCAACGGCAAAATATTGCTTTTAGAAAGTTAACACGATTTGGCCACCCTGTGGTTCCCCAATTACTTTGTATGGTGATAATTTAAAACCTCGTCCACTGAAAAGCCTTCTTGTTGAGCCAAAAATGGCCTGTTTAACCACGAAATATATCTTAAACAAGATATAGAATGGTAATCCCGATTTTTTCTTTGATATTTTTTTCATATATCAAAATATGAAGCAAAATTTAACACACCGAAAACAAAAACATTATAAAATTTCTAGTAATCTATAATTCATATGCAGCCATGACGTCTTTTGTTATTTTAAGTATATTATAAAAGAAACCATTATATCTCATTATCTCTAACCGTTTGGTAGAAGTTGATAACGCGACAAAATAATCATATTTAATTTGTCGTATTTTTGAAATAATCTCAAGAATCAGATTCAAACTTTTGAAAACTTTTCTCACCAAAGGATGTTCGCGATCTTGCTATTCCTTATCGTACAAACGAGCCGTTTTGTCAATGGTAACTTCCATTGCGTTGGGACGTGTTATTCAGGCCCAATAACTCCTAAACCAGAAGATATTTTTCGAAGTAAATATATAGGAGGACACTCCTACAAGAATATAACTACTAACGACCCAAGAAAATGTTACTCTTCCTGTGCCAGTGATTGTCGATGTAAGGCTTGTCAAATGAAAGATGAAAGATGTGAGCTTCTCGATTGCGACCATAGATCCTGCAATTTGGATCTTTTAAGCGATACAGGATACGTGTATTACGACCTAATCCAAACGCAGTATCAAGGGGTGAGTACGAAACTCATTTTTTTTGTGTAACTAATAACTTTATTTCGAATTTCTTCAAACTAAATTAATCTGAAAAGTTTACAATGTATGAAACAGAGATCATATAAATACATTTATATAAATACTGACAATAATGATTCTATTTAAAAAAAATGCTTTTAAAACCACTGTTATGACCTAAAAAAAACGAATTAAAACTTTTAACGCAACACCAATAAAATGCTGACCAAGAATAGCATCAAGACTTTTAAAAGTCCTCTTAAAAATCATTTTTCTCGATCATATCCTCTGACGCACTTTGGAAACTTCATTTTCTTCAAAAAGAGCTTCAGTTTATTCGTTGAATTCGTTGAACTCGTTCGTTGAATTCGTTATTTGATAACCGGGTATATTTGCATGGTTCCTCGTATAGCATTAAAAATTAATTTTACTTGTGTTTCAAAGTTTGGAAATTGTGATCAATCTCGAGAAATATTTTTTACTTGGATAGCTAGCTGATAATGGACCTTACGGCCACCCCTCTTAATACAGCCACCCCGTTATTGCGGCCAGTTTTTTAGGTCCCGACGAAATGCATGCCCATACATTTTCTATAAAATTTACCCCCTTAATACGGCCAACCCGTTAAGGTAGTTCGGGACTCATGGATTCCTTCGATAGAATTTTTTTAAACTTTTTTCCACATAAAATATGACAAAGGTAAAGCTCAAAGCTGAAATAAAAAAGGGGGGTCACCGTGTTCGCTTTAGAACTGTGAGGGGTGGTGTAAGGCACTTTTTTGCCTAATCTGGTTCCAAAATATGCTCACTAAATTCGTTAGAAATAAAATTACTACAATAACCAGCAATATCTTTACTCAAATATTACGACAGATTCTCACAAAATAGGTCTTTTACTATTGTTATCATATCTTCTAGCCTTTGAAAAGCCAAAGTTTTGGCTATTAATGAACGATTCAAAGTATTACCAGAGTCATTTTTTTGTAGTCATGATCCTACAAAAGTCAAAATTACTATGGAATGCTTTGAAAACGATATTAATTTTTTTTAAGATTCAAAAAGATTATCATATGAGCAATGTGAAAAACGAAAACAAATTTGGTATCCGTACTAATAATAGGCGAGTTATAAGCGACCGAATCCATTTTTCTTGTCAAAAAACACGGCAACGGTTCGCGCGGGACTGGGTTCTAGTACTTTAAACATCTGCTTGAAACTTGTCAAATTGTCACTGTCATCTCCAGAAACCTTAAGACCTATTTTGTATTAGTTTTAGGACTAAAGACGTCAAAATTATGTTTTATCTATTCATTTTTACAAAGTCGTAAATTTGTTGTTTTGAGACTAAACAGCGGCCATGTACGGTAGTGAAAATCTGAACATGTTTCGAAAAATGTCCCTGCATTTTACCTCCAAAGTTGCATGAAATAACATAATACTTTCTTAGGTTATAAATAAGGATTCAAATTAAGATATTATTTAGGTAAATTTTCAAAAAAACGCAAATAAATGATGAAAAACGAGATGCGCGAAATGGATGCGCAGTAGCAAGAGTCCGGAACTACCTTAATACGGCCGCGTTGGGCTGTTCCTTCGGTGGCCGGATTAACGGGGTTCCACTGTAATTTATGAAACCAACATAAACATGCATACTAGGAAGATGACTTCTCTCAGGCGAGGTTCGCGAAACGTTAGTCTTCGGCAGTAATTCATATAACCAGAAGTGTCCAGAAGTGCTAATAATAGACGAGTGACGTATCAGAGTCCTAGCAGGCTTTTATTAGCGCTCAATCTGATTGGTTAAATTGCCGAGGGTGAGATAGCATGGCAACGGCAAAACAAATCAACATTGTCAATTGACTATGGCGTGATGCTATGCTTCTTACTTTTCGCAAACTGCAAAATATCTAAAACACGATTATTCCATACATTCTTAAATAACATTGTACTGTGTACCAAAGTTAATGATATATTCATCAACGATAAGTAATAGAATCAAAGTTGTAACACCGTAAAAATGCTAACTTAACTTTCCTGTCGTACGCGTCGTTTCAAGCTTTATCCCTTTGTCGGAGTAAATCTAATATATTAAGACATATTTTTCATCCAACAACACATGTATATTCAATGAAAAAAAATAATTCAAAAGTCGAAATTAACTTCGTATCGAGTTCGCGATCAATCCCGTTTTATAAGAACATGCGCGCAAATCAATATCATGCATGCAAGAAATCTTTTCTAATTCCACACAACTTGAAAATATATTAGACGGTTTTTCTTGTAATGGATTGATGTTGGGCTCATTTAGTTGAATCTCCTTGAATGATGTAACGTTACTTTCTAGAAAGACCACAGGCAGCCCAACTATTCTCTTTGAGGATTTTTTTTAATAACAATAACGTTATTTTAACCGCACGCCGAGCGAGATACATATTGAGAGCGCGGATTTGGTTTCCTGTGGTGTATTTGTTTGAATGCGTGCGGATGGGATTCCTGTGGCTTTTTGCAAGCAATCATTCGTCAAAGTCGCTCGGTATCGAAGAGGTATTTTGACAAGGTATGAAACTCGGTCACTTGACAAATTTATTTTTTTGCGCGTAGTGAATCAGTCATTAGAGAACATTTTAATTTTTCTTCGAATATATAAACTTTACGTTGATCTTCAACTACGGTAGGTAAAACTAGTTTGATCAACTCCGAATTCAGCAAATGGGTTCAAATTTTTTTTTTTTAAAAGGCAGCATGGAGTCGAGGTTCTTTCCAGGTTGCAAAGGCAGAGTTTTCGGTAAACAGTCGGATTTTACAATCGTGGAGCAATCGTGAAAATATCGATCGATCCGCGGTGTTGTGAAATACCACATTCACCGAAAAAATTGGCGATTACTTTCTTGCATTCAACTTATGGATTGTTAAAATGACTTTAAATTGAAAATTAGAATACAGGAGAATGTATTTTATTGTGAAAATCATGGGTTGGCAACAAAACACCTGATTCAAGTGAGCACTTGCACATGCTTTTGAAATTACCGATGCTCTTCACTATTACGAAAACCTGGAGAAAGTTTTTCTAGTAGTTCTGGTGTGTGCAGGTAATGATTGCAGTTGAAGTTTTTATGTCAAAACGACTGATATTGTCTTGTACAAACCAACTAACAGCCGAACTAAAAAGTAAATTTGTGATGGCCGCTTTGCGAAGTTTTCCACGTTTATTTCGTGAACACTTCAGTTAGTTAGCGGTTCCAACAATAGTAAATATGTTATGAAAGTGTGAAGCGTTTACAATTGTATTTTATAAGCTATTGCCGAAAAACTTTAGCTAAAACACAACATATTTACGGATTCTATAAATACACTTTGAATGAAAATCTCTTCAAATTGTAAAATAAACTATAGTTATATTTCAAATAAACATGGAAAGAAATTTCATACACTGGCTGTTTGTTCTTGTTGTTTTGTAAAGTGTACTCAGTGTAAATTCCTATGAGAAAAACAACACTTTTTGTTTTGAAAGAAAAGGTTTAACATCTTTTTTTTCGGCGAGTCAGTCGATTGCTTCACGGCGAACTTTCGGCGCTCGTCGTTGAATTTCCGTGCCTATGCAAGCTGGAAGACACCTCTATCCATCCACGCCATCAAGTTTCACACCTTGTATCAAAATACCACTTTCTTCGGTTTTTCTGTCGTACGTACGATTCCGCGCGGAATCCCACACTCGGCGCGCGGTTAAAAATAACTTTTCATTAAAAAAAATCCTCAAAGAGAATAGTTGGGCTACCTGTGGAAAGACTGTAAGCTGATGATGATGATGATGATGATGATAATAATAATAGAGTAGATTTTGTATGACTGTAAAAGTTCAGTGCCGTGTGCGTGCCTTGACGTGACCGTGAAGTTTTGTAGAAATTGGACATACTTTAAAATCTGCTCTAAGATACCCTCCTTGGATCTTAACAAATAAGACTTGAGTATCAAATTTCGCCCGTTATGATGGCTAAGCGCGCCTATTTAAAAACAACTTATTCGGACATTTGATAGGTCATTGGTCTATGTTAGAGATGGATACCTCTGGTTATTAACTTTTGTTGTTAGTAGCAACAGTCTTTCTCAAGATGGCATACACCCGAAAGATTGCAGCTCGTTGATATTTAGTACTCTTTTTTTCCCCCTAGCTTCCACGATCACACATGACACCACCAAATATATGCGACAATGGCTGCTGTCAATCACAACCCTGTTCAAACGGAGGCAAGTGTCAAGAACAATGCGAAAACCCCAAACAGAAGTATATTTGCCAATGCCCAATCAAATATACAGGGTCTGTATGTGAAAGACTAGTATCATCTTGTTCAGATATTGCCATGAATCCACCAGAAAGTGGAAGTCGAGCCAACGGAAAATATACTATATATCGAAGAGACAACAGTGAGCCATTGGACGTCTACTGTGATTTCACAACTCCAAATCAAACCTGGACACTAATCGAATCGTTTGCCTACAGATATAACGGGGCGTACAGGTTTCATCCATTGCATAAAAATCACCCAAAAAATGTGAAATATCCTCTCGATTGGAAAGATTATCGACTGCCGCTGGACACCATGAAATACCTGCGAACCAAGTCCACTCTGTTTAGATCCACTTGTGAATTTCACAAGAGAGTTGGTGGTAAGCTGACACCAGATTACCTTCTTGGTTCTCTAAACGATTACGATATCATCAATGATATTGCTTTCACTGGTTGTAAAACATATAAATATATCAACATTAGGACATACGAGTATTTTAATCAACCAGCCAAAACTTTCCATGGTAGCAGCGAACACATTCACATAGATGAAGGTTGTGGCTTCACAGTTCCCGACAAATTGTCAGGTGAAGAGTTCTTTGCTTGGTACGACCCACAAAATACACAGTTCTCATGCACATCGTCTACGGATTCTACTACACAATGGTGGTTAGGAGACACTACATGTTGAGCCTCCCCTTCCAAACATCGTTAACAGCTTAATTGCACCACTAGGCGAATCTTAATCATTTCTTGTTGGTTAAATAGACTAAAAACCTCGAAAACTGCTGGGAGATGGACACAAATGTCACTTTTCATTTTCAACATACGCATAGTAATTTAACAGTTTCTATTTACAAAACCCCTGTGACAAAATGAATTCAACAATTAAAGAACTTCTACCAACATAATTATGTGGCTTCATAGTACAAGAGGTTATGCCATTGTTTCACCGGTAGTACAAATGTCATGAGAGCGAATCCCGTTGAATTCCCTGAAATGTTTTCCTGCTTTTCTAATGCACTTGCTCTGATTGAGTTAATTATTGTTGATTATATCAGTTGATTATATCATAACACTTGTATAGGAAAATTTGGCTGCAGCGAATCAACATTTTTAACTGAGCAAAAAACGCAAGCCTACCTCAGAGTTTGGCATCGAACACAAAATACAGATAAAGACATACAGCTAGTTGGAAACTTTGACTGCAGCGATATTAACATTTCTTTAGCACAGCAAAACTGATCGCAAGCCTATTCAAAGTTTGACATCAAATGCTAGCACATTTTCACAACCAGGTTGTTGGAAACTTTATCTGCAAAGATATTAACATTTTTAGAACAGTACGAATTGCAAGCCTACTGCAGAGTTTCATTTAAGTACATTTTCACAAACAGGTAGTTGGAAACAACTAATGCAGCAAAATTGACATTTTCAACACAAAAAGAATCGCAAGGTTTTTAGCGTACTGCAGAGTATGACATCCGTACTGCAGAGTATGACATCAGATGCCAATTACATTATACACATGTAGATGGTTGGAAACACCGAATGCAGCGATATATTCAGTGACATTTTTAACACAACAAGAATTGCAAGGCTTTTAGCGTACTGCAGAGTATTACATCAGATGCCAAGTACATTATACACATGTAGATAGTTGGAAACACCGAATGCACGCAGCGATATATTAACATTTTAAACACAACAAGAATTGCAAGGCTTTTAGCGTACTGCAGAGTATTACATCAGATGCCAAGTACATTATGCACATGTAAATAGTTGGAAACACTGAATGCAGCGATATATTCAGTGACATTTTTAACACAACAAGAATTGCAAGGCTTTTAGCGTACTGCAGAGTTTGACATCAGATGCCAAGTACATTTATTATATACACACATACATACAGTTGGAAACACCGAATGTAGCGATATATTGGCATTTTAAAAATAAACAAGAATCGCACGCCTGCTGCAGAGTTTGAATGACATAAAATGGCAAGTGCACTACAAATGGTCATGGCTTTTTTCGAAATTCGTTGACCCACGCTTCTCTGAGTAAAAGTCAGGTTTTACTCAATATAATGAATACATTGTAGTCAATGGTACATTCAAGTTTACTCATCGTGATGAGCTGTGCTTACTCACTTTAAAGTGTCATCCCGAATACAATTATTTACTCACTGTTATGAGTTGTATCTTCTGCACTGTACATTTATACACATGCAGGTAGTACGGGAAACGTTGACTGCAGTGTGTGATACATATTGACATATTTTATACATAAGCAATAAATCTCCAGCCTACAGAATTGTTCTCAGTGAATACGTTTTTCTGTAGAAAACATCTAACGATTATCCCCTACACTCTATACAACATTATTGTTAAGAGCGAGTCCGTGTGAAAACCATGCAAAATCGAAAAATGTGTCTACAACGGGTATCACCGATTTCTTTCATTTTTGGCCGAGATATGTATTTTAGTGTAAATATTAACTGTGTGCAATATAAAACAACAATATTAAATTCTCTAGCAGATATCGAGGTTTAAGGGAATGTAGTCAGACGAACGATAAAAATTGCTTGAAATTTACACCAACTTTACAAATCAATTTCTCTAAAAATATAGCTTTTTTCTTACCTGGAATTCGTACAGACCTACTACAACATATAATAAATACAACGACAGTATCAAAGTATCAAAAGATTTATTTAAAGAAAATTTTTGCTTATTTACATATCAGGCTATGAAATCTACATTTTGAGTATGCATTCTTAACAATTCGATATACAAGATCCGGCAACTTTTTAAAACCACAAAGTTTGACTTTTATGTACAACTGATAATAGGTAATACATACAACATACAAAGAAAAAAATTTCTGTAAAGTTTTAAGGGTGAAGAGATACAGTATCACGAATTTCGCGTTTTTACACGTATCCAATCATAAGACTAATGACCATTTGCGACTTAAAAAGCCGATAAGTTTTAAAATACTTACCTAAAAACAACAGCTAATGTTGTAGGGCGATTTAAGAAGTCATCAATGTACAATGTTAAAATATTTTAACTATACGCTGTTTTTTTTTTATTTTTTTATTTTCCGAAAGAAATACACACAAAAACATGCCGAGTTTGCATCAACGATAATGCTAAGCTGATCAAATGGTTCAAATTACAACAAAGAGCCTTGAGTTGATTTTAACATGTATAAATATTCGAAACTTACATCTTTAAGACAGCAGATTCGTAAAATAAAAGTCGAAAACGTGGAAATTATCCAAATGACAACGACAGCGTAGCCAAGTGTGATTATCAGTACTAAACAATCAACTGTCATGAACTGGTTCCCGGTCGTTAACCATTTTAGAGTTAACTTTCAGAAAAGCATGTTATTATGACATAAAAAATGGAATTAAATAATAGTGATAATAACAATAAAATAAAATAATGCCGGCCCAACAGAGATCGTAATTATAAAGTGAGTTAGCGATTCTCTTCCGTCAAACAAATTGTCTATTAAAATATGTGCATACTAATGTCAGTGAAAACAAATTTTAGCCTAACGATGTATGCTACGGGTATCAGAACGTTAAAACTAAATAAATGTATATTTTTTGGACCAACTATTCTTTTTGAAATAATATTTTTTACCTAGCTGTTTTTTGTTCACATTGTCAGTTGTTTATAGTAATTATCACTAGACTAGACCAATTATGTTTGATTGACGGAAGAGAATCGCTTCATAGTCCTTTGGCGGGAATGGCAAGTATTTTAATACTTAAAAATCGATGGTAATCCAGATTTATCTTATTCACTCTCTAGATATCTCAACGTATAAAAGAAACAGCTCAATTCAAAGCTCTTCAATACTAGTTGTCAATATATATAGTATTCAATGAAAATTCCTTTAAACAATAATAAACTATTTAGTATTTTTAATTTCACCGAAACTCAGATGGGATCGAAAATGCAACCCTTACTTAGATGTAACAATACCTTGACCAATTTCGCATAACATTCTCCATGTTTCGAATATCTCTTGAGAAATACGCTTTGCATGTCCACCTCTGGCAGGCTTTTGTTTTTCGTGTGGAGGATGCTTACAGACTCGACTGGGACGCCAGCCTAAACCAAAGTGGTCTCTATGCAGCGGACATATTGTCATATCATCTGTATTTTCAGTTTTAAAAACACCAGCTCTTAAAAGACAAAGTTCCCACTCGTACTTCACATCTTTGGAAGAAGTTTTTAAACAGCCAAGTAGATGGGTGCAGATAATCTTTGTACAAGATTTTACAGTGAGGATACTCGAACCGTGAACAGTTTGACTTTTTTGTTACTTTTTTCGACCCACATCCCTTGAGCGCATAGATTAGAAATAAGATTTATTATGAACACTTAGTGTATTTGAACTCACTGCTTCATTTTTAGAGGTTTTGAAGCAGTAGAAGGTCCAGAAAATAATAACATGAAAAAAGTCAAGTGTTCACGGTTCGAGTATCCTCACTGTAAAGGTAGCAAAACAAAACAGGTGTCATTGTTTCTTCGAGAACTTCCATAATTTTCCACAGAAAGATTGTGAAAAGAGAAAACCGCCATAAAATAATTACTGTATGTCAAAATTAACCTCAACTAATGCACGTAAAATGAGAATTAATGTCGGTGTCTACCAAACATGCCAATTAGTCGAATGTCAATTTCAAATTTATGCAAAACAACAAAGAGAACACTTGAAGCAAAATGTATGTCTTTTATTAAAATGTGTCTTGCTAGAACTTTAACAATATATTTTTATGAAAACGTATTCATATCCCTGGAGAGTGATCATAATCAGGAAAATAATAAATCGAAAAGGTTACATAGTTTTATATAGTACACTGTTACTTTGTCTGTTTCTGTTTTTAGCAACCGCATGAGTTCAATAATTTCTTTAACATGTTGTGTGTGAGGTTAATAAATGCATAATTCTAATACTGTAAAAATTATTTTATTTCAAAAAATGATAATATTGTGAAAAAAATATTATGAAATATCGTTTTTACCAGACATAGGAAAGCCGAAGGTAGACAGACAAAACATTACTGTATTCGGCTTACAAGCCTAAAACTTAGTTATTTGTTGTAACATTATCTTATATAATGATGAATATCATTATTTTAATTCATATAATTGATTATTATCATTATTATCATTATATTGGGATCATATTTAGCGTGTTGTAGATTTGTTGTATATTTAGTTTTGTCACGTGACAACTTCAAACATTGTAAATTTCATCATTTTCTTAGTTTTTTTTCGCTTAAAAAATAAATACTTTACAGACTTTTTTTTCGATAAAACATTGTCTCTATCATCATACTATCTGATAAAGGTTCCAAAGTTATATGAATAACTGCCGGATAGGTGCAAATAGCTCTTTTCTAGAGTATATTTTTACACTTTTCGTCAAAGCTGAAAAATAGCAATAACTCAACCCTTTATAAAACAACCCAATATTTGTTTCACGACTTTTTATTCAACTTAAAGTACTAATAAGATAATGTGCTAAACGTGGGCAGAATATTGGTGCAGGAAACAATTTGCAAAGGAAATACGAGGCCGTAAAACTTTAGGTATATTTTATGCAAATTTTGACCGTTTTTAGGGTAAAATACTCAAACGGTTGTAACTTTAAGCCTTTTTAATTTAAAGCCAAAAAAATTCACCAAAGTAATAAGTTAACTAAGATGTACAATCGAGCTAAGTTTGAAGAAAATCGGTGATGTACGGTGTAGACTGGTCTGCATGGTTTTCACGCGGACTCGCTCTTAATGATATAAATGTATCTATCAACCCGATAGGTAACTTTACTAACGTCGATTTCAGATTTATCCCTTCACCGGAGTAAAAATAATATATTAATATTGGTAATTGAACTAAGTGGAGTGCAATTTGGTCTGATATCAAACGCGCGATTACAAAATCACACGACCGCGTAGCGGGAGTGTGATTTGTAATCGCAAGTTTGATATCAGACCAAAATTGCACGACACTTAGTTCAATTATCACTTTATTATATCCATTTTGAAATCATACTAAATAAACACTAAATTTGTGATAAAAACAAAGTATTTATTAACAAATATAGCAGGTTTTTAAAAAGCGGAACCGGAAACGCTTTTACATCTCATTAACAATTCAAAAACTGACAGGTCATGTGATATTGTTTTCGATTAAAACTGGGTAAATTTCAAACGAGTTCAATGTGAAAACTGGTCAGTGTTCAAGTTTTAGTAAGCTCAATTCAGTCTTCGTCGGATTCTATTATGTAAGCCCTTCTTTTCTTCTGTCTTGGAGGCGATTGAGAACTTGATGGAGGATCTTTGTGGTAGTTGTTGATAGTGCAATTGGTGTAAGTTGTCATCGGAGTGGACGCCGAGCCGACAGAACTGACAGACGATGCCATGTGCTGGTACCACTGAGCTGAAGGAAAACTCGCTTGAAATGGAAAGCCAGCCCCTCCAAAGGGACTGACTGACATTAGCTGGCTCGATTGATGTTGTTGGTGGTGCTGTTGAAGATATAATGGCGCCAATGGAGGTCTTTGTAGAGCGTTATCAACACGAAGGCTTTGTGGACTTGGTGGAGCTCGTTCGACAACTGCTAACTGATTACTGTTTTCTTTATAACCACTGATGATATGCGACAAATCTCTTCTTTGGTTTTCATCTATTTGGTCGTAGTCATCGAGGGAGGATTCTCTGGCGTGCCCAGTTATTTCACAGATGACATTTCTTGGCTGTCCTGATCTTTTTAGTTTGGCGACGAGCGTCTTTCTCATGCTGTGGTTTGTTAACTTCTTTGTACTGTTCAGGCATGATGACATGGATTTCATTAGGGTACCGATTGTATTTTGACCCATTCTGACTTTAGTATACCAGATGTTTGTACTCTTGGGACGGTTTATTACACTGAGATATAGTGGCCCGTTGTCTTTCATGCCTTCGGGACGCTTTGACAGCCACAGTTTGAACAGTCGTACTGGATCTTTACAGCCACCGTCTGTGCTAAACATGGTTTGAGGTGTTTTTCTGTGTGTAATTCTCAATCCACCGCTACGAGTTTTAGTCAAGCCTTCTTTGAATTCTACAATTTCACTACCATCTTCTCTCTGCTTAATGGCAAAGTCTTCAACGTACGAGTCATAGTGCTCCTGGCGGCCTCGTAAACCAAGTTGTTCTGTCAGGTTTTTAAAGTTAGTGTTTGTTAAAACTCTAGCATTAAAGTCGCCTAGCTGGCCTTTTTCCCACAGTGCACTTTCTTCTTCTGGTTCTAGTGGCTGGGATTTGTTTGGTCGCTTGCCTTTGCCTTGCTGGCGAAGTGACATAGCCTTGGCGTTCAGGACATTTTGTGATTTTGAGAATTCTCTCTCCCTCACAATGCTAACATTGTAACTTTTCTCCTTCAAAAAGCGGTCAATGCAACTTTGCATTTGCCGTAGTGATTCTGGCTCGTAGTCATCGCCGTTTTGCTTTTTAACTTCAGCATAGAACTGGCATAACATATTGTCAAGGTTTTGCGGTGACAATGTTGTGATATCTACATCAAGATGGCGGCTCGTACACCAGGAGTTGAAAACATTCATCCACTGCTTTGTTGATCTTTGTGTATTTTTATTAGTGGCCACAGCCTGTAGCTCTTCAATATCTGCACTTGAAAGCACTGGGAATCTTGATTCATCAGGAGAACTGGAGTTTGTACTTGTTGTAGTTGTTGTTATCGTGTTTGCTAAAGCTGCATCCTCAGGTGGATCATTATTGGACATTTCAGAGTCAAAAGTGAGTGTTTCATCAGGATTAACAATGTCAAATGATGGAAAGTCACACTGAGATAATACATTGTCATCTATGTCATCTAAAAACTGTAAGTAGGTGTTAAAATCATCCATTTTGTAACTTTTAAAACACAAATTTGCTGTAAAACCTGAAAAAAGTTACATTTTGTGTATCTTATTTGCTGTAATTTGATTGGCTCATTACATACAATCCTGTAATTTGATTGGTTACCTGTTCTAATGTTGCATTCTGATTGGCTGAAAAAAAGATGCGATTCGGATTCAAAAAGATGCGATTCGGACTCAAAATAGTGCGATTCGTGCTTGAATCACTCTGCTGAGAGCCAATCAGATTGCAGGATTTGCTAGTGATTTCAAAATGGATATAATAAATACATTAAATGATGCGCAAAATAATCTCAAAAGTCGAAATTAACTTCGCATTGAGTCCACGATCAACTTTATTGACTAAAGACTTAATATTCTACTATAGAATGGTGGTTAGGAAGTGATACAGCCCTATGCTGAGGCTGTCCAACTTTTTGGGATCGATTTATGTTTTAGTGATTATAAGTCCAGCTTCAGATGCATGTTCTCTATCGAACTATCGAACTATCGAACTATCGAACTGTCGAACTATCGAACTATCGAACTATCGAACTGTCGAACTATCGATCTATTGAACTATCGAACTATCGAACTATCGAACTATCGAACTATCGATCTATTGAACTATCGAACTATCGAAATATCGAAATATCGAACTATTGAAATATCGAACTATCGAGCTATCGAGCTATCGAGCTATCGAACTAACGAACTATTGAACTATTGAGCTATTGAACTATCGATCTATCGATCTATCGAACTATTGAACTTTCGAAGTATCGATCTATCGATCTATCGAACTATCGAACTATTGAACTATCGAACTATCGAACTATCGAAATATCGAACTATTGAAATATCGAACTATCTATCTATCTATCGAGCTATCGAACTATCGAACTAACGAACATACTATTGAACTATCGAACTATTGAACTATTGAACTATTGAACTATTGAACTATTGAACTATTGAACTATTGAACTATCGATCTATCGATCTATCGAACTATTAAACTTTCGAACTATCTAACTATCGATCTATCGATCTATCGATCTATCGAACTATCGATCTATCGATCTATTGAATTATCGATCTATACTATTGAACTATCGAACTATCGAACTATTATTTTTTCATTATTTTTTCGCTCGTCCATTTGCATGGGGCGTTGCATTTTCAAATTGTCTCTTTTATTTTCTGTTCGAGACTCATCGCTTGTCTGCTGGCAGATCATATTGCATGATAATATGGCGTAGTATTGCCTTCTTAAAGATGGGTTCATTATTCCGTAGATTACTGGGTTTACAGCATAACTTATACTTGCAAGAAATGTATAACAACAATATACAGTGCGTGAAAGGGACAGTTTCTGTTTAAAAGTGTCTATGATATCAACAATCATTACAGGAGTCCAACAAAATATGAACATGATGACGATAACAAATAAAGTGTGAGTCATACGAATATCTTCGACGCTTAATGATTGGCTACCAGCACGGTGTTGTGACATTGCCTTGTTATGTTTGTTTACTTGTTTGTAAACCTTAAAATAGCAGAACAATATAACACTAGTTGGTACACCTACATATACAGCTACAAGAAGGGCTGTAAACCAAGCTACACCAATGTCCAAATAGCAGAAGAACTTTCCTGGATTGAAAACGAACTTGTGTCCAGCAAGGAGATACGGTAAAGGTGCAATCAACGAAGTGACACAAATTTGTACAACGATTAACTTTGTTTTCCTCTCGGTAAAAAGGTGATTATAGTGAGACGATTTGCAGACTCTAATATATCTGTTCACAGCTGTCCATGCTAATATCTGAGTCGATGAGGTAGCTAAGAGAACAGCCACATAACCTTGATATTGACAAACAAAGTCTCCAAAAGGCCATTTTGAAGTAACCAAGACAACAACCAACAAATGCATTGAAAGAAGTCCCATTAGGAAGTCTGAAACGGCTAGCGATGCGATGAAGAAGTTGGTCGAGCCGGTTCGAAGTACTGGGCTTTTGAAGATGATCCACAGTGTTAGAAGGTTTCCCACAAGTGCCATGAGAGAAATAACAATATAGAGTGTACTTTCAAATGCTACTAAACTTACAGATCGAGATCTCAGTTCATCGATTAAAATATTTACGCCATCAGTTGACAAATTCATCTCGAACAAAAGTTTAAATACTGCCTAAGAGTACTGGAAGTTTCTATCTGGATAATGTCAGAGAACTGTTACGAATGTTTGTTGATTTTTGATTTTCGTAAGTTTTTTGTACGTATACGTAGGTAGGTAGAGTCAGCTGTTCACCTGTAAACCAACAAAATATTCTCATGCAAATGCATTAATAATTCATGACCTTTTTATAGGTTTTTTATGGGGTTTTAATAGGCTTTCCATATAGGCTTTTCATAGGCTTTTCATAAGCTTTTCATAGGCTTTTTATAGGCTTTTCATAGGATTTTATGATCAATTTGATCTAGTGGTTGAATTTGGAATCCATTGATTGGTTTCTAATGTAATTCACTAAACATTTTGAGTAATGCTTTTTATACAAAGATGTAATTTTTTATCATTAGTATACACTCGTTAGAGTGAAGTCATTTAACCCGTGAAATAGATATTAGACTAATACACCTTGGCAGTCTCTAAACCCATTGTTTTCTTTTGTGTCTATTTGACTATTACACCTTGACTATTCAATTTTGTTTCACGTGTTAAATGTCTTCACTCTAGATAAGGGATATGAATTACTCGTGCTTTCAGTTATGCATCATACTTTCGAATTGTTCTCTCGAATTAGAAGTATTTCTGGAAATTTCAAGATCAGAATATCATAGAGTGCTTAGAATAATAATTTAATTAATAATTTAATAGTTTTGTATAGCGCCGAAATTATTGGATATTCTAAAGCGCTTTACAATTGTAGTGTTTGGTAATGTTTTGCATGTAGTTGTGAAGCTGATTTTCCATGAGCCATGTCAAATGTCATAATTCAAACCAAGCTGAACTTGTAAAGAAAAACTATCATATCATATGGGGGGGGGGGGGGGGGGGGGGGGAGGGGGGGGTGTTGCAAAATATTTTTTTCGGTAGTACTCAATACTTTTTGTCCGTGCAACAAAGGCTGCTCGATATTTTTTTCGAGTTTAAAAGCTTGCACGATATTTTTTTTTTTGTATTCAGCCCCCCTCCCCATCAAATATCAAATGGTCCACCCCTTAGCTTATTTTCTAACACTTCAGCTTATCATATCGTTCAATAACCAATTAGGTTGTTTGAAAAACATGACATAGGACATGCAACAAAAATAAGCTGATTTTTAAATTGATTATCAAAGAAATAAATATAGATTATTATCTATTGTAATGGGCTTTGAAAATGAAAATAAAATGCTATTTAGCAGATGTAATTTAGCATGATAAAAGAGCTGATTAGCTCAGTGTTATCATCCAATTTATCTTTAGTCTCCCTCCACGGACATAGGAAGCCCGGCACTAATAACGGCTGCGAGGGAGATTAATTTATCTTCTGAACAGTGGGTTTCGATCCTTGGGAGATAAGTAAATGTCACAAAAACATGCAAAATATATAGATAATTACATATTTTCTTTGGGAAATAGTAAAAAACGTAAACCTTAGAACCAATTGTACTTTATAACAGATAAATCCATTTTGTGTATATACACCATGCAAGGATATAGCCGGAGCAAATGCAGTTAAACCATGATATGCAATCTAAGAAAGTATTAACAAATAGTGACTATTTGATCACTATTTTCGTTCAACCAGAACATCTTGAGACAAAAGAGTAATACACAAGAAACCTCATTATCCTTTGTTTTATTATTTATTCTGGATGAATAATTGCAACAATAAGTCACTAAATAGTGACTGTTTGTTGGAATTGATTTGATGTCATTTCATGGTTTAACTGCATTTGTTCTAATATTTCACCCATTTTGTGCTATTTATGCCTAAGACAATCAAAAATTTTCGATATTGTTGACAATAAAAAATAAGAAAGTTAAGCATGAAGAATGACTAGAATATTTTATGTGGTACCTCTCTGGAGCTACATATCGTCCGTGCCAAACCCTTTTGAAAGGAAATTACGGTATATTTTACGGTAGCCTGCAAAACAGGCGTTCGTTTGGGCTTTGGGGAAAATTCGGTGATGAACGGACGAGCAAAAAGGAGGCGAAGTTTCTCGCCGGTATAACGGCAACACAGGAACCCAAAAATCCAATTTCTCCCCAAAACCCAAAAGAACGCCTGTTTTGCAGGCTACTTTTTGGGGTGTTTTTGAAAATTCCCGACGAGCATACCCGATGATTTTAACCCTGATCCACCCCACCCCTCCCCACCCCTTTTGCAACGTTGAGTCAAATAACATTTCACAATACCATTTGTCATTAATATTTATACAAGCAACTTACTTCATTTTGGATTTCATAATACACTCTTTATTTATTGAACTAACATTTACAAAATAATAGGTAATATAACGAATTTTGTAACACCGTAAAGAAATGTTGACTTAATTTTACTAATATGTTTTGAGCTTTAGCCCTTCGTCGGAGTAAAAGAGTTATAGACTATAGGAGAGGTACTAACAATAAATATGAAGCGGGAAAAGTGACGAACCAATCAAAAACTGGTAGTAAATGTATAAGGAGTGAAAGAACAATAAAATAATTAATTGAAAGCGAATCGTTCACCAAAAAATGAATGCCGAATTGCTGTGTACCTAAGGACGACAGTAAAATTAAGTGAAATTTTGTTACGGTGTTACAAGCTTAATTATATTACCTATCGTTTATATCAAACACCGACGCAGCCTATACTAGTTTACTCGGTAGTTTCCATTTACAATATAAGTTAACTTTATTCAATCTTATTGCTAAATACCACCTGCCTATTTTAGTGTTTTCATTTCATTTTATTTTCTTATGTGTTTTGGACATTTCTAGGCCAGTCACAAATTTTCAAATCTTTGTTGTACATTAGTCCCGTTGGACACGGCATCTTGATTTTTCTTCCAAAGGTACATACGATGTATCCTGAAAGGTTAGATGCATCAGGGTACTGCCCGTCCTGTTTGCCTATACAGAAATCTGTTGAACAGAATTTTATACAAGTCACAATCAATGTCAAAATATATATATTTGCCCCTCCCCCCCCCCCCCCCCCCAAAAAAATTTTTTACCAGACTTCTTTTTTTTTTTTAATTTGTTACTTTTTTAATGGGTGTTTTTAGAAAACAAAAACTAGAAAACATATTAAAAAGGTTGAAGCGCATTTAAGTATTTGAGTTTCAAGTTCTCAGCCGTACGCGTACTTGCTCTCACTAAAAACATTGAAAATAAAATTATTGTAAATTTTGTTTTTAGGACGGGTATAGGAATTTACATATTGCCTTTTTTCACCGTTCTTATTAAGTCAAAGCTAAAAATATTTACTAAAAACAACCAGAAATTTCGTAGCTTCATACTATACAATATAAAAAACTTATTCCATTTTTTTCTAAAATAATTTGTTAAAATGTTTAATGTCTTATTCTACAAAAGATATGTCACTTACTATCAGTTCCTCCTCCTGCTCCAGATGGTTGAGTAGTTGAAGGCTTAGCTGTTGGCTTGGATTGTCCTGTAGCAGGCTTATTTGTTACAGCTGCTGGTGTGCTTTGTCCTCCGCCAGATTGACTTGTTGTTACCATTGTTGGGTTACTTGTTGCTGGGGCTGTAGTTGTTGCTGGGGCTGCAGTTGTTGCTGTATTTTGAGCAGGTGGGGTAGTCTTGGTGTTGCCTGCAAAGAAATGTAGTTAACATTTAACTGCATACACTATAAAGCGGTTTCAAAAAATTATTTTTAGATAAGGTTTAGCCATTTTCATACGTCATTTCTAAGGTTGATAAGAGTATCGAATATAGAATAGTATAGAGTATAGAATATGGCTTTGATAGTATATCATTATCATAGCAAAGCTTATTCGCGATCGATTTGTCAATCTTACAATAATCAGAAATGCATCATACAGTGAAGGTCGATACGGCTTTTAGGCTCAAAGCAGCTATATACGTTATATACAACACTTATATCAGTTAGATTTTAGTTTTCACTTCAAACTTTAATCTTGACTCGTTTGCTGGATTTTTTGGGTAGACCGTAGTTTTGTTCATATCTGGTTTGAGGGTCGTAAGTTAGATAACTCAATGGGTTAGTACGCCACCCTCTTTAAAAAAGTTTTTTGCATTGTGTTGTATCCGGAAAAGCTCAGTTAAGAATTTGGAAAAAGTGTGTAATTGGTGGCTTTTACGGGATTACATGTCTATCGACTAGTAGGTTGTTTATAGTTACCAAAATTAGAGCAAGAACAAAAATGCTGCTCAATCGTGCTTTCTATGTATATATATATATACCTTGCGTTATTCCTTTTTGACCGTAACATTTGATGTCCTCGGGGTTACTATCTGCAAAACAAGACACAATGAAGAGTTTCAAAGATCAAAATATGTACAAATTATACATCAGTTTAAATTACGAGGGTTTTGTTTGCATGACTTCCAAAGTAAACAACAACAAACAAACAAAAAATCGAGAAAGCTCAATAAAGTGGAGCTTCCAGGTTTGTTGAGAAAATAGATATGGAATTAAGATTGGATAGATGCGCGAGAGGAAAATAAGGAGCAACATATAAAACTGTTTGGCAGAACTTTGCGCAACGATAAAACTATTTTATTGTTGTGGTTTATTTTTAAAGAAGACGAAAGCATGCAGTGACACTGTCCATACCGGCGGAGAATCCAGAAAATTGTATCTTGGAAGGCAAGTCGATTTCGTTTTCTAGCTTTTCAATGGAACTTTCAAGCTGTTCATTTGAAATACTGGTCAGTCGTACTTTTATAGGGAAGTTGATTTTACCAATATTATTCATGATAAAATGGTTATTGCCTCCACGTTCCATACAGTGCCACTTATTGTCGTGAAGAAACTCCAATCCCGCTATTGCAACTCTGAAAGGAACATATATTAATATCAAAATATATATTTATTTTCACAGTTCCGTTAAGTGACCACGAATGGTTGCGCATGATGAATTATAGTTTTGCTATGCGCAACAACGCGAACCTCGACTTGGAACTATTATTCGTGGTCACTGAACGGAACTGTGAAAAGGACTATTGTGTCATGGTGATGATCGGTAAACTAAGCAGTTTTTAAAAGAAATTACATTAAAAAAGCTTTTGAAAGAGAGGAAGGCCAAAGCCCGAAACGTGGAGAAAAACGGCAGAAAGTGAAAAAAAAAAAAAAAACCAGGACGGGATTACGGAGTTGAAAGGAGGCAGAGCGTGCATGCTGCCAGAGATCTAGCAAGCCTGAGTGATTTATGCTTGATTCTAAGAGGATATACAAACATTAGAAACGGAAAACCCGAAATGTAGAAGTACGAGAAGAACGGTAGAAAGTGAAAGAAACAGGACGGGATCGCGAAGCAGAAAGTGTTGCCATGGATAGAGCAACATGAAAAGCTAAAAGGACATACATATATACATTAAAATAGTCCGCGAATAATTTCAGGACCGTTCAGGCATTCAAACCCATGGCCTTTTCAGTGCAGGTATCGAAAGACTTCGTCTCGAGGAACTCTTATGGTACGTTCGCTCTACCCCAACTGATGGGCGTGCGTCCATAAATAGATTTACACATGCTACAAATTTTACCGAATAATTCCTCAATTGAAACAATCACCCATACAGTTTTTTGCCACGTCTTTTATAATCAATGAAGTATTTTGATAAAGAAAATACTTACTTTGTATTTCGCACTTGAATTTTTAAATACCAAAAGTTACTTCCACGAAACCTAAACTGGATATTGCCTTGTGGACCAGATAAAGACGGGCACTCGACGGCTTTAAACTGAGTCTTGTATACACCATCACCAGGTTTATAAAGATCAAATCCACCTAGACACAACATGATAAATAAATAGTATAATCATATAATCATAATAATATAGTCTCATATAGCCCAAATAGTCATAAATCATTCGCCAATGCGGAATTTGGTGCGAGTTAAGTCTTGCAAAGATGCTTAGAATCGTTACATGAGATAACGACGCCATTTTGCTAGTTTTCTAGCCCATTCCAAGACGCCTTAGCTAGCGGGATTTAACTCGACCTGTCGATTTTGTATAAGCGAATTGTTCGCGCTTCAAAAAAACGGCGAGTGGCGCTTTAAAAGAACTCAAAAATCCAAAGTGCTCAAGATATCAGAAACGTTGTATTGATGAACAGTATAAAATGGCGACAGAATATCCGAAACAGGTTTATATCTCAACACAACTTCAAAGTATAGACATTTGTATATGAGATATGATATTTGGTGGTACGATAAACATTTTCGTATCAGAATTACCATATATGGTATTGTAGGTGAGAAGTAACAAAAGACTGTGATTGGCGCGCGAGATATTTTTCTTTTTTTAACAGGTTGAGATTGCAACAGAACAATAGCCATATCTTTGATACGTGTAAGTCGGGACCCCCCATATATCTTTACCCTGCTACGGTCTTTGACATGCAACAAGCAACAAAACCTTCAAAGCTTGTCACCCGTGAAAAGCACCCAAGCTAGTGGCGCAAAGAATCATGGATCAGTTCAGAAACTAAATATGCATTCGGAACGCCTTTCTTGTCGTTTGATACTTGTCAAAATGGACATTTCTAAATAATATATTGACAAGTGTAGCAATGTGGCCATGAAATCCCTGCGTTCTAATAAAGTATACATAGGTAACCCATAATCCCCTGCGCTACTAGCTTGTAGGCTTTTCACTTCACGGGTGACAAAGTTTCTCGGAAAGGGTGTATATTGTTGTAATTATACGTATAAAATCGATATAAGAATTACCTTGCCCACATCCTCCACATATGTCTACGATAATAGCCTTGAGGGTTCCTTTAACTGGAGTGCCAACTGTTGAAGAATCCAGTGGTGTGCCATCGCCTGTGATCTCAATGCACATGCCACAACCGACAGACTGTAGGAAATCTTCCACACTCGCTGCAACTTTTATCCAACCTGGAGCGTTTCCAAGTGGTGGAATGGGGTCTAGTTGACAGGCTTTATGGACATCTGCTGGATATTCGCCAAAGTATCTAGCCTGGAGACCACAAATTAAATTTAATGCATTCCTTTGAAAGGGCTTTCATTTATTAGTGTATGAGGGGTATGTCGGCAAAATGACCTATCGTCTTTTCCAAATAATACGCGGCCCCCCTTCCTGCATTTTGGCAAAAATATCGATCATAACCCCCCTATATTTGCCATGCAGTTTATTACTAAAGCTGCGTACAGTTAATAACAACCCCCCATATATAGCTTCAGAAAATAACGTTAACCACCCCTCAATATTGCCATCCCTCCCCACATACACTGATAAATGAAAGCCCCATAAATATATTTCTCTAGTTCCTTTGTGTGTTTTGTTTATCTCGCTCTAATATTGTATCGTTCTGATCTTTCAATTACTTGTATATATCTCATAGCTATTGGATAATCATTTATACATTTCATTTTGATACGGCACTCTGTAAAATTTAAGCATTGTTAAAATACTTCAAATTCATGTTATCTTGCACTGCTGTACTATTTGGCAAAAGGGCGTTTGCACAAGCTAGGCCTCGATGTGCTGTAAAATATTCCCAAATTTAAGGAAACACGAAAAAATGTTATTGCCTAAATTTGAATTTACTCTGAATTGAGGCTATCCCTGTGCAAATGCGCCTTTTGTGAAACAGTACAGCGGTGATAGATACCACGAAACTGGTCTATTTTGATTAAAATAGAGTATATGTGCATGTATATGTTGGAATAAAGCAAAACCACTCACATCGCCGGGTGATACTTTAGTATACCTGCTCCAAACAGACTTTACATCTTGCATACTGGGCACACACTTGATAACAAGAAAAACAGCATCGAATAAGGACAAAGGGATATTTTTATTGCTATAAAGCACAAACCCCATGCAGGAGTGGTGGGGGTACTTATGGCGTACGGAACCGTTCAAAATTGATCCGGACTATTGTCTATATCGGTTATACAATTATCGATATTGATAATTGTATTGTCAAGGTCTTGGTAATTCAAATGCGAAGATGATTTATTGTCGATGTCGATAATTCTATTATCGAATTGGAGTTTGAAAATCCCGCATTATCGAGGTCTGAAATCGTATTATCGAGGTCAGAAAATAACTACAATCTATTATCGAGGTCTGAGTATTTTCGATATCAATAATACATTTGCGTGGTCTGAAATCGTAATATCGAGGTCAGAAAATAACCTGCATTATATTACCGAGGTCTGAGTATTTTCGATATCGATAATGCATTTGCGAGGTCTGAAATCTTATACTTTTAAGAATTTATTTTTTCACGTTTTTTTTTCCCAAAGCACTCAATAATGCAAAAAAGACCCCCCCCCCCCCCCCTTCTACCTTACAGGTACGGAGCGAAAATCCAAACTGAAAGAAATTTAATAATAATAACACTGGGAAATGCATGGGAGAAGGAATTAAATGACTGCTGCTTTAATACTCCTACATTTGTTTCCGTTTATTCCAATTCTTAAATATCTAAATTTTGAATCAACCTCGTTCCCAGGTTCCTCTCACTTCGCTTTTGGGTGGGGCGCACAAAGAGAAGGGAGAAGGCCCTCAGAATAAAAAAGAGTATTGGAAATAATTTATTTTAGAGAAGAAAAGAAGGGAAAAGGGATTACTGGAAGAGAAGAAATTAGAAAGAGAAACATGACAAAAATCTCTTATTTATCTTTTGTAATGAACACAATTATATTCACACAGACAGTTTTATTTATTCAATTAATATCTATACAAAAATGATATATTGGTTGCTTCACAGGTTATATTGTTTTATGAACAACAATTGCAATTCTCTGCTCCTTTTAGTTTCTCATTCTCTTCTCTTATGCTTGAGATATTGAACTAAAAAAAACATGCTGATGGAGTTGTTATTCCAACTTATAACAAACAGTCTCGATTATAATTTTCATGGTCAATGTCTGACCGGTCAATTCTGCCTTTTCTTCAAGTGTGGCAAGGGGAACATTCTCTCCAAACATTTCCCCTTCCTGCATGCGAAAGGTAGCCAGAGTGATTACTTTGTCAGTTGTTGGGTCGGAGCCTTGTATAACAAATCTAAAGAAGTGTCAAAAATTATAATATTAAAATCAATCACTAATCGGGAAGAAATATTACCCTAACATTCCAGTCATTATGATTATCATTTTTATCACTACCCCCGCCACCATCATCAACCACATTACCATTCCATTACTGTTATCAGCATTGTAACCCTCTTTAGCAAAAAAATCATAATCAATATCATCTTCATCATTCGTAGTATCTATAATTATCATTACATAACTACTTTACCTTATTCCAACTGTTAAACACGAAAGCGCAGACAGAACCTGTAGGTATATGCTGCATGTTGGCTTGAAAAATATAAGTACTCGCCATTTGCTCCCATGCGCAATGAATGTTTCGCTGACGAGAGGTGTTCGTCCTCCATCACTCATCTCCTTCACTCTGACCACCTCTGTTTTGAAATGTGGAATTGTCCACGTGAAGCTTTCAATTTTACCTTTTCTAGGTACCAACGCATGTGTGTTCTATTAAGACAAAAAATACTAATAAAACAATGCATTAACAAATAGACATTTTAAATCTCATTACCATTAATGAAAGGGAACAACAATATACACATTTTCTGTGCATATGAGCTACCGTTGGGTAATGATTAATAATAATAAAAATAATAATAATTCATAGTATTTCATAGTATAACGTTTTTTCAACCAAAATGTTTTTTTATTATTTCCCAAGCTTTCGGGCCTAACAGACCATGATCAGGGTTACAGTCAAAGTTTATAAAACGGTTGAAAAACCACGAATACAATCAAAGGATCTTTATCATCTAAATATATTGATAAAGAAATAAGTGTTAATATGTTTATATATTATAAAAACAAATTATACAGTGGTGAGTTACGTTATGTGAATATAAAAACTATCATTAAAAATATAGAAAGATAAATATCTGTAAAACTAGATTATTATGTTTGGATATGATTACATACTTTTTTCAAAAGAGTGTCCTTAAGTTTTTCCTCGTGGACTTGCAACAGTTTTACGTGGTGTTCAGCACTTTCCTTCGTATGTAGGCTCAACTCTTTTTTCGTCCCCCAGACGTGGCAGCCCTCAACTTGGCACTCCACCCGCCTCTCATCACAGCTCTGAAGGTGCATGTGTACCTCATTCCTAGAGTTTTAAAATCTTTCGTTATCATTCAATATATAACTGAACGATTTATTACGTACGTTTCGTACGTTTTTCTTGTTCCCTTTATATCATTAGCCTGTCTGTCCCCAATAACAAGTCACGCCTTTAACCCCAAAGCATAACCTTACTCCCCCTCCACCCCCTCGAACCTAATCCTAACCTCTCCCCCCCCCCCCCCCCCCATGCCCCATGCCCCTTGCCCCATCCCGGCCGTAGAAATATTCTCCCCTCCAGGCCAGTATATCGAAACTTCAATATATTCCTTATTCATATCATGCATACCTTTTTATAAGTGCTGTACATCCTAATGGACAATTGACATCACCTAACGAACATTCGTTTGTGATGTGAACGTCCATGTTAGCTGAGCGGACTTCCTGGCTACATCCCAGGGTACATTTCTTCTTTTGGAAACCACAACAACGGTCATGGGCATCTTTGTTCTTCCTCTTGAAAACAAGCACGCAGCCCTCATTACTGCACCCTTTAATGTCTTCCTCTGGGCAACTATGTGACACCAGTCCGCCCAATTCTCCTTCTGCAAGACACAGTTTGCACTGCGCCTTCACTTGTGCCAGGAGATTTTTGGCGAAAAAGTTCACTTTAAGTAGCTCTGTACTATCAATCGTTGATCGGCAAATAGGACAGTGCCTATTAAGGATACTTCTTTGTATCTTTTGTACACATGTCTTACAAAATGTGTGGTCACATTTTAGCAAACATGGCTCTATCATGACATCGTTGCTGAAATGTAGAATAACTTTAATTAGGAACTCAATCTCTTCAGTTCAATAAGCATACAAACTAACACTCAATTCATTTAAAAGTACTCTTCATAAGAAACTTCTAAATAAACAAATCTTTTTATTGCATTTCAATCTATAATAGTAATTAACGTAACCATAATTTTACGTTACTCTTCAATATAATCAATAACAGTACATATTTTGTAATTCCATCAATTATTGTTTAGTAACAATAGCTTATCAATAAATTATCAATAGTTAGTATATATTTAATAATTTCATCATTTTTGGGAACATTAGTTTTTTAATACATTATCAATAGTTAGTTTCGTGAATATTTGATATATTTTTTGACATGTAAATAGGTTTTTTTTAAAATATATACAGCCGATCTCGAAATAGGCTCAGATTTCAGCCTTTGGGGTTTCGTGCGCCGGCGATACTCTCCCCCGTAAACGGGGGAGAGTATACGTATCGCGGGCGCACGAAACCCCAACGGCTGAAATCTGAGCCTAATCTCGAAAAGGTTGTCCACATGTTAAGACATATATACTAAAAGAAATATCACGTGACTCATTTTATAATCACTTTCCGAGCGTGTAGAAAGTCAGGTACTTTAGCGAGGGAAGATACTGCTTGTTTGAATTAACTGCCATATTACTTTCAAACGTGCCTGACTTTCTACACGCGTGGAAAGTGAATATATAAGTGAGTCACGTGATATTTCTTTTAGTATATATGTCTTTTCAGTTGGACAACCTTTTCGAGATCGGCTGTATATGTATGTACAATGTATTGTAATTAGATTATTTAGTTTGAGAGCCACAAGTTTACTAGTGTTTTAGCCGAATGTTAAATAAACTCGCAGGAATGTTTTATCAGGATTTAAAACCACGCGGCGAAGCAAAGTGGTTTTAGACCTGATAAAACACGATCTGCGAGTTTATTAAACGGCTTAAAAACTTCAACCTATATTTTGTGTTTTTGTAAAAAAAATCAAGGATTTATGGAAGTTTATTAGAGAAAACTCAGGTTAAAGTTTATGTAAATTAGGGTGAATCTACACTCGTCACGGTTATGATTTCTTTTTAAAAATTTCTCATGATTTACAAATGCCTTTTTTAACACTATTTAGTTATTATTATTATTGATCAACAAAGACGTGCAAGACTTACCAAACATGGCATTGATATTCATTAGGTGTTTCTTCGACGATACGAATGTTTTGCATAGTTGTAGTTGTACTTAAAAACGAGAGCAAAAACTGCGAATGAACAATGAATTCAGAATCACGCGAACCCTTATATTTAATGATACAGGTCGGAAACGGTCATTATTTTGATAAGAAACTATTTACATTTCATGTGCAGCATTATCTTTCAATCAACAAAAGTGAGAGAGGCAGTAATTTATGAGCAATGATTTTATTGACTAATATTTCTTGTACTAATATATCTTGAGATAATTTGTTTACATTGCATATAAGTGATTATATAGTGGTTAGAGTTATGGTACATTGCACTGCTTATTTCTTCTCTGAGCTCTTCACAACAGGCGTCTGGTATATTGACACTGATAATTGGGACAGTGACATTGTTATCAGTATCATCTCTACTTTCATCAGAGTAGTCTTCTGCACTCGGGATATCCACGCCATAATTATCCACGTCATCTATCTCACCTCGTTCCCGAAATTCTTTCACGCTACGGTAATTAGAACCAAAGTTTTGTAACATTCCTAGTATGTACAACTGATTTGGACTTTTACCTACTTCAGTTGAGAGTTTGTGATTGTTCCAAGCTTCTTTAAATTTACTTAGTGCTAGGTTAATTTTCTGATGATAAACATAATGTAAACAAAATAAATCGACTTCATCAGTTGGATCTAACAAATTCTGTTCTTCCATAAAATAAAACAGTTTCCTATAGTATTCTACGACCATTTTTCGTACATCTCTCCATAACCTTTCTATTCGTTGATTATGAACAGAACTTCCCAAAATGATACTTCCACGTCCGGCACCGTGTTTAGATAACATGAGCCTTGCCACTTCACCGTTCTCTACACCTTTATCTGCTCTAACACGCGATGGCCAGCAGTATTCGTCGACAGCCAAACAAAACAAATTTCCAACTGTTTCGGCTCTGTTGTTGCTCGAGCAATGGATGTACACAGCCATGCGTGAGTAGCCATCAATTCCTGCGTGGATTACAAAACGCCACCTGCGGACAAATTTACACTATTAAATAAACGGAGGCTGTAATAACGGGGACATAATATATATATATCCTCAGCACAAACATCCTACATATTAGACACCGTTGTTCTGGTCGCGTAATAGGATAAACTAATAAGATATATAAACTCCTCTGGTGTGTAAGTTGCATGGTCATAACATCAATAACATCACTTTATTGACGTCGGGAATTTTGAAATAATAAAAGTAAACGCTGAGCTGTTTTAGAAAAACGTTTAGTTGTGCTTTTGTTTAAAACCGGTTATACGTCTAAGTCAGGATATATTTCTCTTTGACGATCACAAAACTCTGATTATTATATATCTTTAGCATATATTAGATTAGATATTAAGAGAGACTGATGTGCCGGAAAACAAATGTATATTTTTCTTGCCTTATCAACTTGTGGTTTCCATCAATGTGCCATAAACTGTTGGGGCCTAAAAGAGATAGAAGGAAAGAAAAATGGGAAGTTACTAACTAATTTGTTAATGCATACATGTATGTCAAATGTGCACGGTGTTCTCTTCAAATTGTTCAGTGGCGTTACATATAGAAATATTTTTGCTCAACATATAATTTCTCAACC